>CAUDMG010004121.1:3889877-4242377 GCA_958450375.1 Homarus gammarus
ATGATTACAGAATTATGAAAAATCTAAAATAACGAGAAATCTGAGAAGAGAGGAGAGAGGATAGGAGAAGAAACGGGAGTGGTAAGAGAAGGGGAAGAGGAGAAGGAGGAGTTGGGGGAGGAGGGTAAGGAGAGGTGGGAATAGGGGAGGAATGAAGGAAGGAAGGAAGGAAGTGAAGACAAAGAAAGACGGGACGGGATGATAGGGACAAAGAAGGAAAGGAGGGGAGGAAGAAGAGAAAAAGGGTGGGGTGAGGAGGAGGAGGAGGAGGAAGGGAAGGGAAAGGAAGAAGGATGAGCAAAGGAGGGGAAGAAGGAGGGAAGAGCGAGGGGAAGAAGGGTCACTAACTCTAATACGGAAGAATTCGAGTTCCATCATATTTCTTGTTTACCCCCTCCCTCATGTTCCCCTCCCCTCCCCTCCATTGGCTGTGGTGGTAATGGTAGTGATAGTGGTGGTAGCAGGGTTACAATGGCGGTAGTAGTAGTAGTGGCGGTAGTAGTAGTAGTGACGGTAGTGGTAAGAGTGATAATAGTGGTGGTAGTCCTCAATAGATAAGACGCACCTCTCCGCCACTACCAACAAAGGCCACCATTACCACGCCTCACACTCATCGTTTAAAACCACGTTCTGTATACCGCGCTAAACCACAAAAAAGTCCACACGCACACACACACTACTACTACTACTACTACTAATTTGCTGTCACTCGGAATCGAGTATGACGTTTATCCAGCAATGATACAATGATATGAGGTATTAGGGATGTCACCTAGCTTGGTGAGTTTTGAGGGACTAAAGAGACCGATACGGGACTCGCAACGTAATTCATATTCGTTGCACATGTGGAGGGCTCCATCTACTGCGGCAGGGGCGGTGGCAGCGTCTTTCCGGCGTTGGCGCTTGTCTGCCTCGGTTTGCAGTCGGGCTAACTCGAAAGTATTGACACCTTCTCGTGTGGTGCTCCTCCAAGCGTTACGATGTGGAGTAATCGACTCACAGGTGAGGGGGTCGATTTGGCACTTTTTCAGGTTTGTCTTAAGACTATCCTTATACCTTTTCAATTGCCCGCCGGCGTTACGTTTACTATTCGTTAGGTGACTGCAAAGTAGCAGCTACTTTGGCTACTGTTGTTCATGCGGGTAACATGGCAAGTCCAACGTAGTTGCTCGTGGATAATGGTAGCCTCGATGCTCCTACAGTTGGTGTCAGCAAGAATACTGGCATTTGTTCTCTTGTCTTCCCAGCGAACTCGGAGGATAGAACGTAGACTACGTTGGAGAAAGTTTTCAAGTACCTTGAGGTGCCTACTGTATGTGACACATGTCTCACTGCCATATAGCAGGGTGGGGAGGACCACTGCTCGATATACGTGCAGCTTTGTAGATAATTTCAGCTCCCTACAGCTGAAGACACGATTTCGGAGTCTGCCAAAGGCTTGAAATGCACATCTGATCGGATGCTGAATCTCTTGATCGATGTCTGCGGTGGTGGACAGGTGGGAGCCGAGATACCGAAAGTGGGCAACATTAGAGAAGGTAGTGCTGTTAAGCTGGATGGATAGTGGAGGTGTGTCTGAACCAGGGGCAGGTTGGAAGAGAATCTGAGCCTTACGTGTATTCACCTCAAGGTCGCAGTGCGCATACGTATCTACGTAGGTGTTCAGGATCTCCTGTAGGTCGTGTTCAGTGTGAGCAACAAGGGTGAGGTCGTCTGCATACTGAAGTTCAGTAATGGAAGCTGCCGACACCTTTCTTCTTGCCTGGAGTCATCTTATGTTGAAAAGACCCCCCTTTACCCGGTACTCGAATGTTCACCCAGCTGGCTAAATTGCCACTGGCACAAGTAAGGAAGGCAGCCAAGAAAACGGAAAAGAGAGTTGGTGCCAGTACACGCCCTTGTTTAATCCCTGTTTGGATGGGGAAGAACTCAGACTGGGTGACATTGTGCAGGACACTGCCGTTCATGCCATCGTGGAGTTGCCTCACAATGGCAATGAATTTTGGTGGGCAGCCAAAACGGCTGAGGATCCACCAGAGGGCTTCCCTGTTGACCGAGTCGAAGACCTTGGTAAGGTCGATGAAAGACATGTCCAGGTCACGACTCTGTTCTCTGTTCTTATGCAAGTTGCTTCCCTGTTCGCCACGAGGGCTAGCCAGCAGCTGTAGCTGAAAGCGAGAGGGAGCAAGCAGTTCTTGTACGTTAACACTAACATAATGCTGCCACTGTAGACGCATTTCACCACCCTGTGTGTAACTACACACACACACCCTTCACTCCCCATTATATAACATTCTCTCTATAGGAGGACGTCCCTCAATAAAACTCACTGGACGCCAGGCTAGCCACTCATCAACGCACACTGCTGCTTCCTGTTCCCATCTCAAGTCTAGTGTATCCTTCGCCTCATCCTCATTAGTCAGTTAGTATTGAAATAAAATCGGGAAATAAAGTACAGTAAAATGAAGCAGGATTAAAGTGACAACATTGAAGCGAGAGTAAAGTAAATAACACTGTAGAAAACGAGGTTAGTTAGGGCGGGTAGGGGGAGCGTGTATTATATATGAACCGGTAATGTGTCACGGGACAGAGAGTGTTGGGGCTGTTAGGAGTGAGGCCAAACTACTGTAACCAATCACCAGGATAACACTTGGTTACAGCCTTATAAAGTGTGTTCTGGACGGAGGGTCTACACCTGTGTATCCAGATATTCATTTAGTTTTGTAACATAAGTTTATACCATGTACAGTTGCGGCCAAAACTACCTGGACACTTGTTCATATCTGGCATGTAAGAACAGTCCCCTTCACTAGTGCGTTTACAGGGGCTCGTCATATAAACATTCCACAAATCATTATCTTTGAGATATTTGTTTTAATACTGTTTTCATTTTATTCCATAGTATGTTTACTATTGCCAGTTTCCTTCAGTCGATTGTAAACAAACACAGCGCTGCCACGATACCGGACGAGCCCCTGCAAACGCACTAGTGAAGGGGACTGTACATGAGTATCCTTAGGTGAGGGATGTCAATGTACTGTATTGTCTCAAATTTTTCTATGCATTAATGAGCGGTTTTCTTTTTCCGTTTTATGCTTCCGACATAATTTGTGATGAAAAGCGGCGTTATTATATACAAACCAATCCGATAATGCCAAATGTTCAGGAAATTTTGTCCGCAACTGTACACGTGGTAGGTTTAGTGCAGTTAGTCCGTGACAGAGCGACATATAGACCTGGTGACGCCACAGAAATTAATACTCTGGAATAATGGTCAATCACGCCACCACAGTGCGGTCATGTGCAACTGAAGAAGCTTCATTGAGAGCCTGGCATTGTTTTCTTTACCACTGTGTTATATTAACGAGAGAGAGAGAGAGAGAGAGAGAGAGAGAGAGAGAGAGAGAGAGAGACCTTAGGTACTCGAGCAGTCAGCAGGGCCTCTTTAACCAAGGTCCAGCAGTTAAAAATAAAAATCACGTGTTATTTATCAAGACAATATATAGCAAAGTAACCGCATTGTTAACTACTGCTACTACTACTGCTACTACTACTATTACTACTACTACTACTACTACTACTACTACTACTACTACTACTACTAACCTCTGTGGCTGATGTATACCGTGTCTTGTTATAACTCATAATGAAGTGAACGGCTACTAGACACGCGAGAAGCCACATTCCCACACACATTCACTTATTAATAGATATAAAATTTTAACCCCATCTTTAACATGATATTTACGTGATATTTGAAGGTGCTACTAACATGATTTTGATGTGATATTTAATACATTTAGGGTTTTGTTGTTACTGATGAATACCACCATTGCAGAAACACGTTAAATAATTACAGCAATATATATAATGGAATAATAAGGAATAAAGGCAGTAAAAATGTGTGTGTGTGTGTGTGTGTGTGTGTGTGTGTGTGTGTGTGTGTGTGTTGACCACCACCTCCCTACACCGTAAAACACACAATACGGGAAACAGTTAAGAAAGGTTACAGAAAATTCGATTACATATGACAGTTAACGTGTGAAGGAATTAATGATTAGAGAATAACAGTCGTAATTATTTCCTTTATTTTTCAATTTTTTTTTTTCTATAATGAGTATTCAGCCGCAGGTAAGTAGTAATTATTATTGTTATTACTACTTTCGGTCCTCTCTCTCTCTCTCTCTCTCTCTCTCTCTCTCTCTCTCTCTCTCTCTCAAATAACTCGATAACAGGTTTGGGGATTTGTACCCAACTCGGTAAACATAATCAACATGTGACAAGGTTCGCATGATAAACTTTTGGTGCAAATCGCGTGAGAATGAACAAGTATTGTCAATAGGAGCGGTTCGTTTAATAACACGTTGGGTATTAGTGGCGTAGAAGAAAACAATGACCAGTCTCTAGCGGTGACTACATTAATTTACAGGACTAAAATAACTATTTAGATATACACTCCGCCAGGGTAAACAGTTCATGGACAGGGTTTGCATCTGCTTGGATGATGTTCAACAGCTGCTATTATGTTCAATATTATTAAGATTGATTTTAAATTTCGATCATTAATATACATAATAAATGTAACATGATTTTAACACTCCGCCAATCATTACACACGCAAAGATATGTAAGCACAATATGGAAAAAAAAAAGCCCATATTTGCCGTACGCGTGGCTGGGGAAAATTAAGTGTGAGGGGAATTTGATTAACTGTTGGGCCGTGCAGCGTAGAGTGAACCTGGCAGGGACCTACAGGTGCACAGTCTCCTGGTTCATCACTTGTGTGTGCTGCCTCCCTCGTTTCACTACTGGCCAAGTACTTTAAGATGAGGCAGGTAGAGAACCACAAGTCTGAGGTAGACGGAGGGATGGAGGGGATGATAAAGGTAGGAGAAAGTGAGGGAGGGTCGAGGAGGGGTCGCTAGTCAGGAAGGGGGAGGGAGGGAAGGAGGGACGCTTCAATCAAAAGGGAAAAGGGTAGGCGTCACTGTATGTAAAACGGAGGGAGGGAATGGCGAAGGGGCCACCGTTACCAGAAGAGAGGTAGAGAGGGAGACGCTATTACAATCAAGAAAGGAGGAAGAGGCCGCTACAGTCAATCAGGAGGGAAGGAGGGACTTCACTAACCAGGAAATATGGAGGGACTGCTAGAATCATGAAGGAGAAGCAAGGGAGTGCTGCAACAGGGAGGGAAGGAGGGAGGGAAGGAAAAAGGGAGGGAGGGAGGGACGGAGGGAGGGAGGGAGCACCACAGAGTCGAGGGAGGACACAACCCCACCTGCCCTTCAATGTTGCATGGTTATCAATAATCGATGACAGCTGGCAACAAGGCTATGTAACCGGGGGGGGTTGAGGGGGGGGGTCGCTGTGGTGGTGGCCAGGGACTTGTTAGGGGAAGTTGTGGTAGTGAGGGGAGCGGCGACGACGAGGGTGGTGGTAGTGGTGAGGGGAGTGGCGACGACGAGGGTGGTGGTAGTGGTGAGGGGAGTGGCGACGACGAGGGTGGTGGTAGTGGTGAGGGGAGTGGCGACGACGAGGGTGGTGGTAGTGGTGGTGGTCGTGGTGGTGAGAACAGAGACGGGGGAGGTGATGATGATGATGATGATAATAGTGGTCGTAGGAAGACAGTGGTGATAAGACAGGTAGTGATAGTAGTGATAATGATACTAATAGTAGTTTGATTAGGGTGTAAATAGTAGTTGTGGTAGTAGTGGTAGTGGTAATAGTGGTATTAGTAGTGGTGATGGTAGTAACAGTGGTCGTAGTAGTGGTAATGGTGGGAGTAGCAGTAATACTTTTGATGATGGTAATAGTGGTAGTGGTGGAAGCAGTAGTAATGGTGGTAGCAGTAGTAATGGTGGTAGCAGTAGTAATGGTGGTAGCAGTAGCAATGGTGGTAGCAGTACAGTAATTATAATGATGATGGTAGCAATAGTAGAAGTTGTAGAAATTGTGGTTAGTGGTGGTAATAATAAGGTTGGTAATTGTAGTATTAGTGGTAGAACTGAAAGTGATAATTGTGGTAGTTGTGGTAGTTTTTGATGATCGTAGTCGTGATGGTGGTAGTCGTGGTAGTTGATTTTCGTTGTGGTGGTAATGATGATGGCTGATGGTGGTAGTGGTGGTGGTGGACGTTCTTATATTTATAAAACATCCCCAGGAAAAAAAAATAGAGGCTCACTATTACAAAATATGACCCGAGAAGACACGTGTACAGTCAGCGGCGGTGAGCTAAAATAGAAACAACACATCGATTTTTTTTCTGCTATCAAGAGGCGGCGGATTCCCTTCTGCAACAATGTGAATATAGACAATGCATTTATACAAGTGACAAGCAATGCATTTATAAAAGTGACAAGCAATGCATTTATACAATACTACAAGTGACAAGCAATGCATTTATACAATACTACAAGTGACAAGCAATGCATTTATACAATACTACAAGTGACAAGCAATGCATTTATACAATACTACAAGTGACAAGCAATGCATTTATACAATACTACAAGTGACAAGCAATGCATTTATACAATACTACAAGTGACAAGCAATGCATTTATACAATACTACAAGTGACAAGCAATGCATTTATACCATACTACAAGTGACAAGCAATGCATTTATATCATACTACATGTGACAAGTAAAGCATTTATACAATACTATCACTGACAACGAGGGGTAAGTGGCCAAGTGAAAGCTGTCCTAATGGTAGATGATACCCTGAGGGACACCCCAAGTCGACCCAACTGTAAATGGGTACCTGACCTAAGTTAGGGTAGTGAAGGTAATGGACTGCGGGGTCGGGCCAGATTATCTTGCTTACTAAGGCTTAGTATTCAGTGTGCATTATCCGCGCTCACCCTAAACACACCCACAGGCCTTTGGGACTCCCTCTCACATTTTCACCCAATTTTGAGTTTCCATTTTTTTCCAATTTCCAATTTTCTTTATTGTCATATTTTTTTTTCAGCAGGTCAATGAACGGAGAATAACGCCACGCACGCACCTACCCACCCACCCACACCGGAAGTGTCTCCAGCAAATGATTGAAAAATGAATACAGTCAAGAAATACTGTAAGGGAGGACTGTGGTTTAACACTGTCTCGTCCTCGACTGACACAAGTAATAACTGTATTATGTAATACTGCAGTGTCATACCGGGTGACGTGTTACAGGGAGAGCCGCTTCACCCCGACACCTCTGACCTTCGACCCTAATTCCACATGCAGGTCTCCTCTGACGTCAGTTGGTATCATTAGTGGTATAATTTGTTAGAGACGAGTGTCGTGGTGTCCTACAACCCGTCACTTGACCTACACCCGTCACTCAACCTACACCCGCCATTTGCTTCTAAATCTTGTGACAGACACACTTGTGGACACGCGAATCTGAGTATGAATCTCTTATGTCGATGTAAGTGTATATGAACTGTACACTTACATCCACTTCAACACAGGGATTTAAACGATCACAGTCTCAACATAGCCGCTGGAACATATGGGAATCAGATTGAAAACAAATAATCTTATGCATATATATAAATAGAGGTCGTGTTTATGTTTAGGTATAAAGTATTGAAGAGGAAATTCACATGTTGTTTGGAACGCTACTTCTCGAAAACATATTATAACGATTATCCTTCTTCTCCTTCCTACACACAATAGCAGCTTGGATACGTCTCACTATCTCCCAGGAAAACACAATGATATCCTGAAGTTTAACGATGGAATCAGAATGTTTGTGGTGAGCTACTTGGTCTGTTTTCCAGAGAGAAACTTTAATCCGAGCTTAATTTTAATTCCTATTCGGGTATATATCGCGTCATTAAGACATTACATCATCTGAATTCATTACCGGAAGCACAATATACAGTTTGATATGACCTCTATCACGTAAACATGTAACAGAAACATATATACTTTCCTCTATTTAACAGTGGCGCTATAACTAATCTCACTGTAGTTTAGATCACACACCCGCGTAATAATCAGTAATATTATTGTTTCCCAAATATGCTGCTGGATATAGACTGTGTTTACCAGTATGAGTCTATCTCACCTCGTCCTCCAAACAACACCCTCCAACTTCAGTGTATAATCTATAATCTATTAATAGTTGAGACCTGGAGTATATCGAGGTCCAGCATATTAATATAATCTAAAATATATAACAGAGAAACTCACCACATGTTTAAAGATTCGGATAAATATTAAGGTAATCCGGAATAATATTACCATTTACCATTAAACATACCTAAACGAAATTACTTAATAGTCTAAAACTTAACCTGGTAATTATGAATAAAGATAAGCACAGTACATTTTGTAATTTAAATAAAGTAATCCGGAAAATTATTAGTAGGCCAATTTTACTAGCGGCAGTAGAGCTTATTTCGCACTCACTGCTCCCGAGGCTACAAGAGTTCAGCATGACCCGGAGATATGATGTATAGTGTAATTTTCAGCTACAGTTTACTAAGGGGAAATTCACAGTAAAGTAGAGAGAGAAGAGAGGGTCAGCGGGCGGTAAGGTGTGGTGGTGGTGGGGGGGTGGGGGGATGGTGGTGGTGGCGGTGGTGGTGGTGGTGGGGGGGGTGGTGGTGGTGTTGGTGGTGGAGATAGGGGTCGTGGAGGGGGTGGTGGTGGGGGTGGTGGTGGTGGTGGTGGTGGGGGTGGTGGGGGTGGTGGTGGCGGTGGGAGGGGTGGTGGTGGTGGGAGGGGTGGTGTGGTGGGAGGGGTGGTGGTGGTGGTGGGAGGGGTGGTGGTGGTGGGGGGTGGTGGTGGTGGTGGTGGTGGTGGTGGTGGTGGTGGTGGGGGGGGGTGGTGGTGGTGTTGGTGGTGGAGATAGGGGTGGTGGAGGGGGTGGGGGTGGTGGTGGGGTTGGTGGTGGTAGGAGTGGTGGTGTTAGAAGTGGTGGGGTGGTGGTGGTGGTGGTGGTGGGGGGGGGTGGTGGTGGTGTTGGTGGTGGAGATAGGGGTGGTGGAGGGGGTGGTGGTGGGATTGGTGGTGGTAGGAGTGGTGGTGGTGGTGGTGGTGGTGGTGGTGGTGGTGGTGGTGGTGGTGGTGGGGTGGTGGTGGTGGGGGTGGTGGTGGTGGGGGTGGTGGTGGTGGGGTTGGTGGTGGCGGTGGTGGTGGTGGTGGTGGTGGTGGTGGTGGTGGTGGTGGTGGTGGGGTTTGTGGGGGTGGGGGTGGTAGGAGGTAGGAGTGGTGGTGGTGGGGAGGTGGTGAGGGGGATGGTGGTGGTGGTAGGGGTTTTGGTGGTAGGGGTGTTGGTGGTGGGGGTAGGGGTGGTGGGGGTAGGGGTGGTGGGGGTAAGGGTGGTGGAGGGGGTGGTGGGGGGAATGTGTACAGGTGGGGGGACAGTGTGTACAGGTGGGGGGACAGTGTGTACAGGTGGGGGGACAGTGTGTACAGGTGGGGGGACAGTGTGTACAGGTGGGGGAGACAGTGTGTACAGGTGGGGGGGACAGTGTGTACAGGTGGGGGGACAGTGTGTACAGATTAAGAAATTTATTAAAGGGTTGAGGAGGGAAAAGGGGAGAAAGAAGGAAAGAATAGTGGGAAGGATCAAACGGAGAGAGAGAGAGAGAGAGAGAGAGAGAGAGAGAGAGAGAGAGAGAGAGAGAGAGAGAGAGGGGGGGTGATGTATGCAAGGTGGTCAATATATTGATGACCTGCACCCTGCCGCAGGACACTCACGGCTGCTGGTGGTCAGGGAGGGAGGGAAGGCGAGACAGGAAGGGAGAGGAGACAGGAAGGGGGGAGACAGGAAGGGAGGGAGACAGGAAGGAAGGAGAGACAGGAAGGGAGGGAGACAGGAAGGGAGGGAGACAGGAAGGAAGGAGAGACAGGAGAAGCAGTAATGGAAGCAATAAGAAAAAGCCGGGAGAAAGGAAGGAGAGTAAAAAAACGGATGGAGAAAGGGAGTGAAAACAAGAAGAGAGAGAGAGAGAGAGAGAGAGAGAGAGAGAGAGAGAAAGAGAGAGAGAGAGAGAGGGAAACCAATAATGCTGACCCGCCCAGTTTACTCTCTCTCTCTCTCTCTCTCTCTCTCTCTCTCTCTCTCTCTCTCTCTCTCACACACACAACTTCAACCACAATAATATCAACACCATTCCAAAACTCGGAAAATAAAAGCCAGAAAGCAAACAAAGTATATAAATAAATAAACTAAATAAAGAAGAATAAACACCATAGAAAAATACAAGTACGATGAGTCTAGAATATATGACAAAAATAATAATAATAATAATAATAATAATAATAATAATAATAATAATAATAATAATAATAATAATAATGACGATGCGTGGAATATTATAATGTAGCGTCGTCCATATTGCCAGTGTACCGAGTATCGTATACACATTTATTACTGTGAGTTTATGACGGGGGTAAAAAATAATCTGGGATAACTTAATGATAACTTAAAGACAATAGCAAATATTTCTGGTTATGATAATTTAAGACAACAACAACACCATAAACCGTAGCTTGAAACACAAACTATCACTGTGAGCTCAGAACACATTAATACTCTCCAGTGTTGTAAGGTTATAACACAACACATTTCCGTATATGTAGGAATATAATGGTAATAGAAGAAGTTAGTAATACAATGTACACAGTGGAGGTATACAATGTACAGTCAGATCACAGGTAATGAGATAATTTATGACCGCTGGAGATACCTGACAACACCTTGAGGTCGTCGCAGTGGGTACAGACTATAGTGTTCATGAATGCGTCAAGGAATTACAATCGAAAACATCCCACCATCTTAATTAATATTCCTGATACACAAAACACCTAATATGAAGACGTGAACATAGGAAAATATTAAGTTCCGAGCAACAGATGACGGAAGGACAGTATAGGGTATCCGCCGCAACACATCACTCCTACAGCACCTTAAGACTGGGAAATAAGACCAGAAAAGATATCTATGGTAACTTGCTATAAATTACAGTAACTTGCTATAAATTACAGTAACTTGCTATAAATTACAGTAACTTGCTATAAATTACAGTAACTTGCTATAAATTACAGTAACTTGCTATAAATTACAGTAACTTGCTATAAATCACCGTAACTTGCTATAAATCACCTTAACTTTCTATAAATCACCTTAACTTGCTATAAATCACCGTAACTTGCTATAAATCACCTTAACTTGCTATAAATCACCGTAACTTGCTATAAATTACAGTAACTTGCTATAAATTACAGTAACTTGCTATAAATCACCGTAGCTTGCTATAAATCACCTTAACTTGCTATAAATCACCGTAACTTGCTATAAATCACCTTAACTTGCTATAAATCACCGTAACTTGCTATAAATCACCTTAACTTGCTATAAATCACCTTAACTTGCTATAAATCACCGTAACTTGCTATAAATCACCGTAACTTGCTATAAATTACAGTAACTTGCTATAAATCACCGTAACTTGCTATAAATCACCTTAACTTGCTATAAATCACCGTAACTTGCTATAAATCACCGTAACTTGCTATAAATTACAGTAACTTGCTATAAATCACCGTAACTTGCTATAAATCACCGTAACTTGCTATAAATCACCTTAACTTGCAACATAATTGAAAAATTCTAGCTCTACAGAAAGCGATGATGAGAATATAATATAATGTAGTCAGTAAAGCAGGTCGTCTGTTCCCTATTCTCTTCCCTACCAAACAATATTATTCCCGTCACCACAACAACAACGTCCCTCAAGTTCATAAAGTTTAGATGACTTGCTTGAACCACACCCCATCACCCTACACCCCTCCCCCTACCGCCTCCTCCAAAACCTCTCATGTCGGGTCATATCGTCTCAGCTGGTCGAGTCCACAGAGACTTCGGGATGGATCAGACATTCCAACTCCTGATAGACTCTGCCGTTCTCAGGCTCCGGTTGTTTCCTATATACGGGTTGTATTGTTTTGTCTGGATCACACACTCTATGACTGACCGCGCCACGTCCGACCCTATGATGAGACTGCGGTGTTGTGAGCTTACAATACAACACAGTGCAGTTATGTATAGCTGTGAAAACCCGTGTTGGTTCACTTGGGGATAATTTCTGAATCTGCTATTATCTTGACCTTCTTGTATCTCTTACCCCACCCTTTCACTAAATAATTTCCTTCCATAGACGTCCTAGGTTTCTAATTGGTCGATACCCTACATATGTTGCGTTTCCTGAATGGCTGGTTGACCTTCATCTTGGGTAGCGAATTAATAGCCACATAAATCTTAGCCTCTCTCCGGGTTTACGATCTCGTCTAATACATAACCCAAGTCCTGCACTGGTGATGCTATATATCAACTTTACTGCCTATAAACACTTCTCTCCCACCATCTGTATTAATAAAGCCCAACGGCCTCCAGACGTGCAACATTAACACTTAATGACCAGTACTCGGAAGCACCAATTTCACTTAAAACGTTATACATCACATAATTGTGTTTGTGTCTATGTAAACAACGTCTATCAGCTGATCCCGTGTCAACAATAAAACAGCTGATCCAGTGTCAACAATAAAACAGCTGATCCAGTGTCAACAATAAAATAGCTGATCCAGTGTCAACAATAAAACAGCTGATCCAGTGTCAACAATAAAACAGCTGATCCCGTGTCAACAATAAAACAGCTGATCCAGTGTCAACAATAAAACAGCTGATCCAGTGTCAACAATAAAACAGCTGATCCAGTGTCAACAATAAAACAGCTGATCCCGTGTCAACAATAAAACAGCTGATCCAGTGTCAACAATAAAACAGCTGATCCCGTGTCAACAATAAAACAGCTGATCCCGTGTCAACAATAAAACAGCTGATCCAGTGTCAACAATAAAACAGCTGATCCAGTGTCAACAATAAAACAGCTGATCCCGTGTCAACAATAAAACAGCTGATCCAGTGTCAACAATAAAACAGCTGATCCAGTATCAACAATAAAACAGCTGAGTATGTCAACAGCATCTACTAATACAATCAATAAAAGTTCTACCAACAACAACAGAGCCTCGTGTGTTAGTGAGGTGAGTGATACCGTGCTTACGTCACCATCTTTTACATGTGACATCATACTACACGTTAACAAGGTGCCATAAAAACTCACGCCAGGAAGTGATTTTCTCAGAGCTGTAGTCCTGATCTTTGGTTGGCTGTACAGTCCCCTTCACTAGTGCGTTTAAAGGAAATCTTGGAAATTTTAAGAATAAAGCCTCTCTGATATGATTGATCTTTCGTTTGTATGTTTTTTGCGTTCTCTCTCTCTCTCTCCCCCACACAAAGTGTACCAGGGGGAGTTTATCACACTGTAGATCTTGGAGTTCTCACGGTGCATATAACTACTAAGTATAAACACTAACTGTGTACTTAACAGAAAATAAACAAATGAACAACTCTCCCCGTTCACCTCACGACACCAACACCCGGAGGCACATATAAACATATCAATTTAAAGATATTTTTCTCTTTACATTGTTGAGTTTTTCCCGATATCATTTCTGGTAAGGTTATTATTTTTATCAATAGTCAAGAGATTAGTTTTCAATTCTCTCTCGTGTGTGCTGTTCATATCTACGTCACCAACCGCCTTGACAACATCGATGTTTTGACGAGACTCGAGGCAGCAAAACTCTCAACACATCAGTTAAATAGTCTTACTTCTGATCTTATATCTATTTATCAACTAATGATTAACTATTTCTATAATTATTTAGTTGTGGATCATATATTTCATTTTGATTTTACTCTCTCTCTCTCTCTCTCTCTCTCTCTCTCTCTCTCTCTCTCTCTCTCTCTCTCTCTCTCTCTCTCAATGGGGTCTTCCAGGTTGCGTCAATTAGCCAAAGTTTGTGTTATTTTTCTTGATCCGTTCATATAAAGGTCTAAGACAGACAGACAGACAGACAGACAGACAGACAGATATACAGACAGACAGACAGATATACAGACAGACAGACAGACAGACAGACAGACAGACAGACAGACAATCAATCATTCGCCGTCCTAATTTATCATTTAACAGGACTCGCATCAACCTCCCACATGTGTTCTTAATGCCTCGGTTCTTAGGTCCTGGTGACTGTTGCCTTAATTAATCTCCTTCCAGGTATAGATTACTCCTACAGGTGATGTAACACGCACACACGCACACACACACACACACACACACACACACACACACACACACACACACACACACACACACACACTTATTTACCTTGCTAGTGTTTAATATTTTGTTTCTTCCACAATTTGTTTAAGTTTCTCAAAGTTTCTCCTTCCCCTTAATACATACATGACTGGATGAGCATTATTACGAGTCTTATTCTGCTTTAGTGTGAGGTATCATACGAGAGATGCTTGTAATATTTTCCAGATATTAATTAAACTCGAGGCTAATTTCTTGTACTCAGGGATACAGTCATGTTCAACAAAGGTTCAAGTCATCATAGTCAAGATTCTGACATCATATTTAGGGGGCTCGGTCATCATACTCAGGGGTTTAGTCATCATACTCAAGGGTTCAATCATCATACCCCGGAGTTCAGTCGGTAGTAGGCAGCTATCAAACAGGGAGGTACTACCGCCTGGGAAGATATTGGAAGCATAATGTGTTGTCTAATGGTAGACCTTGCTGCCATATGGCATCAAAAAAATTGTGACTAAGTCCCAGGTTGCTGATCTGACTTTCTGCCTCATTTACACAATTGCAGGGTCTCAATTGTTTCTCTTACTATGACAACACAACATACAAATAAGTTTCTCATTATTGACCTTTTTTTATTTTTTTTTATTTCTTTATTATTATTATTATTATTATTATTATTATTATTATTATTACATTTTCGCCCCCCAGGCCCCGACGTGGGTCAGTGACCTGTGCCCGGGTGGGCTAATCCGCATAAAAATAAATAAATAAAAAATATAAATAAAAATACTATGGTATACGGCCATGATACTCAGTGAGTTCAGTCATTATACTCAACATCCCTCGGCTTCAACAGGACACATCAATGCCTCAACTTCAACAGGACACATCAATGCCTCAACTTCAACAGGACACATCAATGCCTCAACTTCAACAGGACACATCAATGCCTCAACTTCAACGGGACACATCAATGCCTCAACTTCAACAGGACACAACAATGCCTCTACTTCAACAGGACACATCAATGCCTCAACTTCAACGGGACACATCAATGCCTCAACTTCAACAGGACACATCAATGCCTCAACTTCAACAGGACACATCAATGCCTCAACTTCAACAGGACACATCAATGCCTCAACTTCAACGGGACACATCAATGCCTCAACTTCAACAGGACACAACAATGCCTCTACTTCAACAGGACACATCAATGCCTCAACTTCAACGGGACACATCAATGCCTCAACTTCAACAGGACACATCAATGCCTCAACTTCAACAGGACACATCAATGCCTCAACTTCAACAGGACACATCAATGTCTCAACTTCAACGGGACACATCAATGCCTCAACTTCAACAGGACACAACAATGCCTCTACTTCAACAGGACACATCAATGCCTCAACTTCAACGGGACACATCAATGCCTCAACTTCAACAGGACACATCAATGCCTCAACTTCAACAGGACACATCAATGCCTCTACTTCAACAGGACACATCAATGCCTCAACTTCAACGGGACACATCAATGCCTCAACTTCAACAGGACACATCAATGCCTCAACTTCAACAGGACACATCAATGCCTCAACTTCAACAGGACACATCAATGCCTCAACTTCAACTCATCTCCCAGTTAGAGGCTTTCCAAGAGGACTCGGTGCGACACACGGGATCCAGTTAATCTTCGTCTGGAGTCCAACAAATTCCTCGTTGGAGAGTTGTTCCCTCACTTAACGAGCGAATTATCTCTTTAGCTCTTGGCAGATGTATATTATCCAAACTTAAATTCTTGGTTCGTTTAAATAATTAGTTGTTATGAGTTTTTGTTCAACCTATTGATTGACTATGATTAAATTTTGTTCAATATTTTTTTTTTAGAAACCAACAAATAAGCTGGATATTCATTAATAAATTTGTCAGTCTATTTCATAATTTATTCTTGAAATTTGAAACAAGTAAATTCGATTTTTTTTTTATTATTATCATTCTCAACCTTAACTCTACTCTTTTCCCCTTTGAGTCCTGAAGGGTTAAACCATCGTCCTCAAAGGGTTAACTTAACAAATTCCCTAACAGCTTCTCCCTAACCCATCAAAATCCCCCGAATAATGTTGACCCATCAAATAAATTCCCTCTTAGGTACTTCTCTCAACTCAACTAATCCCAGCCAGACAGATTACCCTGTCATTCTCGCCCTGTAAATTGACCATCGAAGCTAATCCGTGACACCACCCCCCCCCTCCATTCATCCTCAATTTACATGCCGACCGCTGCTGGGACGATCGACAACGCATTATAAAGTCACCACATCTAATTCCTCTTAAGTCAATGACACACAAGATTTGATAGACTTTACCGACTTAACTTAAAGATTTGTTGACAGAGGATACATGTATTTCTCTCCAAGGTTCGTACAATGATTATTCGACGGAACTGAAGATGTGAAAAATGTACAGTCCCATTCACTAGTTGCGTTTACAGGGGCTCGTTATATAAACATTCTACGAAGCATTACATTGAGATATTTGTTTTAATATTGTTTTAATTTGATTCCATAGTTTGTTTACTATTGCGAGTTTCCTTCTGTTGAATGTAAACAAACACAACGCTGCCACACTGCACAAAACCTGACGAGCCTCTGTAAACGCGCTAGTGAAGGGAACTGAAACGCTCTAGTGAAGGGGACTGAAACGCGCTAGTGAAGGGGGCTATACCTTACTCAAATGACTTCAGTATAAACGTGAGAGTAATGTTCCAAAATAGCATCTACTGTATATTGCAATAAGATTCTACCTTTTATTAGACACGCTCGCTTGCCGGACTCAAAACATCCACTCATAGTTCAGGTGATCACATTAAGTCATCTGGTAGCGCATATTTTCTTACCCAATGTCTTGCGTCAACGTAATCAAAATGTTACATAATCATACAAAGTCTTGGTCCACTATACAGGGGAGGGAGGGAAGGGGGTAGCGATGGAGGAAGGGAAGGAGGAGGGTAGGGAGGGAGGGAAGGGGAGGAGGGAGGGAAGGGGAGAAGGGTGGAGGGAGGGAAGGAGGGATGGAAGGAAGGGGGTAGCGATGGAGGAAGGGAAGGAGGAGGGTAGGGAGGGAGGGAAGGGGAGGAGGGAGGGAAGGGGAGAAGGGTGGAGGGAGGGAAGGAGGGAGGGTGGGTTCCAATATCCCAGGTGATCTTGACAAAAGCCGAGAAGAAATTTTACTTCAACAGATACAGTACACACTAAGTGGCAACACAATCATGACAGTGAAAACTCTATTCAACGGACTATAAGAGAAAAATCGTTTATACCGAGTGTCCTTTAGATATAAAACCTCCATCTAATGTAGTATAGAGAGATGAAAGTCCATTATGTCGAGGAACCGTTATATGTGAAACTCCCATCTAACGGTTTGTATGGAGAGATGAAAGTCCGTTATGTCGAGGAACCGTTATATGTGAAACTCCCATCTAACGGTTTGTATGGAGAGATAAAGTCCGTTATATGAAGGTTTCACTGTATGTAAAAAAATATATCAGAATCAAAACAACTCAACGAACAGAACCACACTTGCTATGCCTCGGTGACTTCTGGTGTAAAGGGATCTAGTCTTCCGAGTCTCACCAAATGGAGAGAATTCAAACCTATCAGATTGGACCTTGGTGATCCTCTCTTGATTTTGGACACGGAGCATCTCTCTCTCTCTCTCTCTCTCTCTCGTACAATTGTGTGATTACTGTGTACATACGCTTAATTGCCAACAAAGCATAATGTATATATGCTATGCAAATATAAACATCTATGTATTGAACAAGCTCTTGAATTAATGTATACTTATTTAAATATACACACTTCCTCAGTATGTATGTATAAGAACATAAGGAGTCTGCAATAGGCCAGTTGGAATGTGCATGGCAGCTCCTGTCGAGAGTTGCTACCACTCTCTATCATCCATGAATCTATTTAGCCTCCTTTTAATACTTCCCAGCGGTGGTGGTAGTAGTTGAAGTAGTGGTGGTGGTGGTGGTGGTGGTGGTGGTGGTGGTGGTGGTAGTAATAGTAGTAGTGGTAGTAGTGGTGGTGGTGGTGGTGGTGGTGGTAATAGTGGTGGTGGTAGTAGTAGTGGTGGTGGTGATGGTGGTGGTAGTGGTGGTGGTGGTGGTAGTAATAGTGGTGGTGGTGGTGGTGGTGGTGGTGGTGGCGGTAGTAGTGGTGGTGGTAGTAGTAGTGGTGGTGGTGGTGGTGGTGGTGGTGGTGGTAGGAAGGACGTCTCGCTGCCGTATGTGAATGAACACTTCTTGTTTACCTCACTTAAAGCTGACCTGTCACGAGGGTGGTCGGGGTGACGCCCACTGTCGACTGTGTGTAGGGGAGAGTCGGAGGGCGGGGGAGGGAGGCTCGGAGGGCGGGGGAGGGAGGCTCGGAGGGCGGGGAGGCTCGGAGGGAGACTCAGAGAGAGAGATGGAGGGAGGGAGGGAGGGAAGCTCGGAGGGCGGGACAGGTGGAGGGAGAGAGGGAGGCTCGGAGGAATGGACGGATGGAGGGAGGAAAGGAGGGAGGAAAGAAGGAATGGACGGATGGAGGGAAGAAAGGAGGGAGGCTCGGAGGAAGGGACGGGTGGAGAGAGGGAGGAGAGAGGCTCGGAGGGCGGAGAGAATGGAGGGAGAGAGGCCTGAGGTGTAGGCGGAAATGAGGGAGGGAGGGAGGGAGGGAGGGAGGGAGGGAGGGGTAGGATAGAAGGGGACTGAAGGAGGGAGGATTGGAAGAAGGGGAGAAGAAGGGGAGTGGATAGTAACAGGGAGTAAGATGGAAGGAAGGATAGCGGACTGGACAGAAGAAGAAGAGGAAGAGTGAAGGTGGAGGAGAGAAAGATGGCCAAGGTGGGAAATAATTCTGACGGGTAAAATATAGGGAGAGTGTGGGAGGAGAGAAGGGAGTGTTGGAGGAGAGGAGGGAGTGTGGGAGGGGAGGAGGGAGTGTTGGAGGAGAGGAGGAAGAGTGTGGGAGGAGAGGAGGGAGAGTGTGGGAGGAGAGTAAGGAAGAGTGTGGGAGAGAGTAAGTGTGTCAGAGGAAAAAGTGTGTGATGGGGGAGTGAGTGTGAGAGGAGGGGGAGAATAAGAGGAGGGAGAAAGTGGAGGTACAAGGAATAGTGCTTCAAGTCAGTAAAATTTTCATGACCGACTCTTGGCCCTACTAGACGATCCACAGTGTTCGGTTACCTCTGTCCATACACTCACTACGCTACCTGTACCCAATATCTTATTAAATTCTTAAAAAGTTCTTTATTTCGTATCGTGCATCTGTCCTTATATTCTGGTATAATGATGATATACAAAGATATTACACGTTTAGTTAAGGATCTTTTTACAATAAACAATGTGTGTGCATAAATAGAATGGCAGGGTGGGAATTTTTACCCAATACAGAAGTTTGCTACAAAATTAGAGCCTTTGTGTTTATCACCGTCTAAATTCACACGGATTACTGCAGAAAAAAAAATTAACTAAAGCCGGGAGGGAAAATACTCAAACCAGAGCATTTTACTCAGCCATAATAAACCAAAACAAGATTCCGTATACTTAGTCGATTAATTAAATAGTTTAAAGGTCAGGGTTGTAATGCCCAGTCAGACAATTGCATGAAACAAAAGATACGAGCAGTGTCATCAACTGGTAAAGTGACGTGTCATCGGTGGCCGGACTACACACGGGAACTGTCTACCCGAGCTTATACATACAGAACAGTGTGAGATGATAGAAGTCAGTCAATAATTCAAGCTAATAAAATTTTAACAAATACAGAGCTTCAATATGGCGTCATCACTCCAAAGTAAAACACCTTACTGAAAGATGACAAAGTTATGTCTTACAATATCGAAATATACTGCCGAGATTATCGTCTAAAGTCCTCCCAGGGTTGGCTGCACCCTACGACAATACAGTAAAGTGTACTGGGTGATGCCAGGGAAAATATGTTCCAACTGTGAAACAAATTGGCTGGTGGTGTAGTTGGTGTAACGCGTGGAGCAAAAGTCACATCTTCAAGTTGCCAAAAATATCCAGCGCACCGCATGATGTAAAGGAACGCATGCGTCAAATATGAGGCAGGTCGGCGGACGTGTTGTGTTGCCCGGAGACGAGATGCAAAATGAGAAAAATCCTTAACTCACAAAAAAACGTGGTTATTGTGAAGCATTTTCTGCGGCGCCCCACTACACAGCCACGGCACACAACACCAGCCGAGTGTATTCATAATTTTAAAGAAATAAGTTTGCGTTGCCAAATGAAATTTTCAAATAACGTTAAATTCATTCCTAAAAGTATCCAAAAAGCGCTAAACCTAAATAAAAAGAAGCCCAAAAAGGTGTTAAATATTAGTTTTATGGTTTACCTTATACAAAATGATATCCAGTACTTTAATCTAGTAATTGCATGTCAACTACATCGTACGATCGTCTGTTCGGGTCATGTGAGGTCCCTGACTGCACTACATCTTGACCTTTGTTATCAGCTAAACGCCCTTTGCAATGTTCACTCAAATGATCCACAACTCTTAAATAAATGCCCAATGTTCCCCTATGAAAAGTTGACACACTTCTCTCCGTTTCTCTAACATCATCACTTAGCTTTTCAAACTGTAATTTGCTTTGTCATTGAGATTTAAATGGCTCTCCAGCTGTCTTGTGTTTATCTGTACAGTATTTCTGGGGATTTCTGTCACTCCATTTGGCCGTCAGGGAACACTTACAATATTTACACAAGCACCTCACATTATCTCCCTCTATTTTCATCAACCAATCTTTAATCTCGGGTCACTGAAACATTGTGCTCTAAAATGGTGCGTATATTTCTTGCTCATCGTGATCAAAGGTCGGGGAACTTTGGTGACGATAAATAGTGGTAGAAGCTGACACAACAGAGAGGGAACTCTAATACTCAGTTTGACTTTGAACACGGCCTGGGGTGGGGAGTGGGGGCCCGTCGGTATAGAACCTGTCCACTAGTCGAAATTATTAAGGCGGGAACCATTGTTAGTCATAATTTTATTAGTTTCCTTAACTTTCATTTCATAAATATACTTAATCAGTTTAAATATATCAAATAACTAAAATAATTTCCAATGACTAAAATCGCTAAACTTCTCGCTAAATAGTCTTGAAAATCGCTAAAATAACGCCATGGCCCAAAATGTCATAATTTGGAGCTAAATAAGACTAGAAGTCGCTAAAACTATCGCCAAGTTGGCAACAAAGAGTCCAGCAGGAAACAAGGACCCACACAGTTATGAAGACTCACCGACCACAGCACTGCGGTGTGACAGTATAGGTGTCTCACTGATGAAACTTATTGACTCGAGAAGAAGAAGAAGAATCTAAGTCGGAGGACGAATGTGGGAGGAAAACTGGGTGAGAAGAGGAAATGAAGAGAGGGAAAAAAGAGGGAGGTGGAGTACGAGAATAAAGATGAAAACTGCCAGAATAGAAAAGAGGAATAGTAAAGAGACGAGAGAATGATGGGGAAGAGGGAGAGAAGAAGAAGGAGGAGAGAGAGAGAGAGAGAGAGAGAGATCATGTTAATATACTGAGAGTAGGGTGAAAGGAGTGAGGGTGAAAGGAGTGAGAGGGAGGGTGAGAGGAGGAAACGTGAAAGTGAGAGGATGGATAGGGAAGGTGAGTAAAGGTGAGAGGGAGGTGTAAGCTTACAGAGGCTCAGGTGTGTACGAAATCAATTAGGGAGTTGAAGCATGTAAGACATTTTGTGTGAGAGAGAGAGAGAGAGAGAGAGAGAGAGAGAGAGAGAGAGAGAGAGAGAGAGTTGAAGCACGTAATTAAACTGAGAATAAGATGGAATGGTAATTAAGGAGACTGAAGAGGAAAGATGGGCACAATGTAATTTAAATATAAGTGTCGCAATAACATACATACATACATACATACATACATACATACATACATACATGCGTAAAGTCAATACGCATAGTGGAGGATTATTTTCTTATCAATTAATCAACCAAATGATGAAACTAATAGTCATAATATATAAAATAGTATCATCTTAAGTTCAAATAATGTAAACACAAGAATAATAGTAATAATAATAATAATAATAATAATAATAATAATAATAGTAATAATAATAAAAATAATAATAATAATAATAATAATAATAATAATAACAATAACAATAATAATAATAATAATAATAATAATAATAATAATAATAATAATAATACGGTAATTGGTCTTTAACGGTACAGCTCATACGATATTAAATTAATTTCTATACTAAACAAAATAACAAGAGTGAGGATTTTATAACAGTATAAATAAATAATGTTCAGTACGTGGGCAAGTATGTGTCTGGTGGTGGCAGTAATAATGATAGTGGTAATGGTGGTGATAATGGTGGTGGTAATGGTAGTAATGGTGGTGATAATGGTAGTAATGGTGGTGATAATGATAATGGTTCGTAATAATGGTAGTAATGGTGGTGATAATGGTGGTGATAATGGTAGTAATGGTGGTGATAATGATAATGGTGGTGATAATGGTGGTAATGATGGTGAGAATGGTAGTAATGGTGGTGAGAATGGTAGTAATGGTGGTGATAATGGTAGTAATGATGGCGGTAATGATAATGGTTCGTGATAATGGTAGTAATGGTTCGTGATAATGGTAGTAATGGTGGTGATAATGGTAGTTATATTTATATCTAATGTCGATCTACCTCAATAAAATTCATCACAAAATTAAAAATGAATTACACACGCATAAAAAAAACACTGATCCGTATATGAATGGTTTAAGGACACGTTCCCTACCTAAGACCAACACAATTTGGCAACTCTCTGATAAACGCTATCAGTAGACCTTGGGCAACTCAGGCCCAAGGGAGAGTTGCCACATCGATATATTGACGGTCGCTTTGCGCTCTGGACCGCCACCTACCTGCAAGGAAACCCAATGGTCTTGTTTTTCTCGGAGTTTAAGAGAATATATGTTTATTCCCCTTCTGGTTTGTGTTTAGACTGTAATTTCATTTTCATATCGTGTTGTGGGGTTTTCCCGTGTTTTGTTTGTACACGCTGATGACCACGTTGTTGTTGTTTTTTTCCTGTTAGTTTACGTTACGTTCTTTAATATATGAATAACTTGTGAAGAATAAATACATATATGAAAATTTTCCATAATTATTGGAAATTGAGGTTTATATTTTAGCCTTTAATTCATATTTAAGTAAAAAATAAAAATCTTGAACCAAAACATTTTTAGCTGAGAAGACATTTTGTTGCAATCTTCATGAGGAAGTAAAAACAGATGAATAAAACATAACCAAAAAAAAAAACAGGAAATTAAAATAAAACAACAGTACGGGGAACAAAACGTTACAGGGGTGCCACATGTCGGGTAGAGATGGCACCACCGGCTCACACCCACTCAGAGGGGAGGGGAATGGGGGGGTCTTGGGTTGGTGGCTGGAGGGAGGAGGATAGGAGGGGGGAGGGGGATATTGCCACCAAAATATTCGTGTCTCTCTTAATATAGGTTTCGTAGGCAAGTTCTTTATTCAGATTGTAGTGAAGAGTAATGACCTGGATGTGTATGTGTCATGGATCAGAGGTCAACAACAAGGAGTCAACTGTTTGGGACCGAGCCAGGTAGACGAGCCAGGTGTTTTAAAACTAAATGAAACACTTGGCTACCTGCAGGTACACCCTAGTGACTACTGTTTGTAAAGTCTTACGATGCTACTTAATCCCCAATGGTTAATGATCCCGATAATTAATATTTTATTTATATATATTTATAACGAGAGAGAGAGAGAGAGAGAGAGAGAGAGAGAGAGAGAGAGAGAGAGAGAGAGAGAGAGAGAATAAGCTACTCACTTATACCTACAGAAGTGCTCAGCCTACATTATAACCATCCCGTACGCATAACACAAAGTTAAATTATCCTCGACGGTTTGAATACTCACTAGTTGACCACCCTCTTATGGCTTTAACTCTGATAAAATCACATCTCCGACTCCTTGCTTCCTGGCCCTCCTTGTACAGTACACTGGACATATCACAAGTACCCAGAGCATCGTGTAGCAGCTGCTTATGTGTCTTCAGTATCAGTAAAGTGTGAACAGGACCCCCACGTGGTGCTCCCCGGATAATGCTAACGGTGACAATGAAGCCATAACAAGTTTAGTAAGCCGCTGGTGGGTTAGTGTTTGCCCGTGCAACTCCCGCCTCACCTAGGGACGGCCGGACCTATACACCTGACCACAAGTATGGAAAAAGAAACGCCTTAACCTAGACACAATTAACATCATAATATTTAATTACAAGATGGAAGAAAGAAGTTAATTTATGAAGGATTGAAGTATGGATGTCCCTGGGCTGTGGAGGTGTCAAGGACGAGTCGCACATAGTATCCAAATAACCTACATAGGGCGCAATACCATACAGGCGTCTGGATTATTTTTGCTCCAGTGTTGGCAAATAATAAACATGTAATAAAATTCTCAGGCAAAAGAACAACAAGTCACATGGTAATGGAGGGAAACATTAAGGAATGACACAAGTGTACGCACCGCAGCAGGGCAGACCTGAGGCAGAGAAGTCACAGTTCTTGAAAAGGATACACAATAAGCTCGACAGATCATCTACTACTAATGGTATACAATAAAAATCGGGAATATAAACCTACAGATCGTCACAGAGGGAACACGTACACAACATATATGAAATAGGAATATTCTCAACAGGCAAAATTAACATTGAGGGAGAAAGGTTTAGCTACAGTCTTTCGTGTTAGAACTAGGAAGTAGATATGAGCAACAGTCAACACGAAGAGTCACAGGTGGAGGCGGGTATATCGCACGACGGGTACCAACAACACTATGACCCAGGGCAACAGAACGGTAAGAATGTGTTGTACCGTCGTCGTCAATGGATCTGACCGTCATAAACGCACAAAACCCAAAAGATTTTAAAAGAAAACAGAAAAACACGGTAAAGGATGAAACAGCTGTAATATGACCAAAAAAAAAAAAACAATAATAATCTTCAATAGCGGATAAGAGAAGAGGGTCTACCAGCTGATGTAGGAATGACCACAAAAAAATGGCAGTTGATGCTAAAATGAGAACAGCTTGGTAGACGGGAGTGAGAAATGAAAAAGACAGACTGTGGACAATGAAGGACGGGAAAAACTGAAACAAAGAACTGTCCCGAGGCAGCAAACTTTGGGGCTGAGATAGTGAAGAATAAAGTCTAGAGAGAATCAGGGGGAAGAGATTGCAGGAGGGAAGAAAGTTAATGTAATGTGTGTGGCAAGACGATACCACAGAGAGGCAACACAGTCAACTTAACTTGGTTTTAAATGAATAATGAGAGAACAATCGATAATGACCAGTGGAAACAGCCATAGAGGAGGTAGCGAAAATAACCAAGGATTACAAAAAATTGATATAAATCTCTGGCTGCGGACGACATACCATCTGATGTTTACAAAAGAGGTGGAAGTGAATGTGTTGTTGTAACATAAACCTAACCTAACCTAACCTAACCTAACCTAACCTAACCTAACCTAACCTAACCTAACCTAACCTAACCTAACCTAACCTAACCTAACGTAACCTAACCTAACGTAACGTAACCTAACCTAACCTAACCTAACCTAACCTAACGTAACCTAACCTAACCTAACCTAACCTAACCTAACCTAACCTGATGTATCGTGAATCACTGACGAGAAATTTAAAGGATAAGTGGACGCCTTAACATACTGTATATACTTAAAGATGAGTGTGGGACTAGGGCCATCATAGAGGAGAATATCCCTATTTACACCTATTGACATGACGCTTGAAACTGCTTAAGAAGAGGAGCTGAGGGTCAACACACACACACACACATCACAAGACTGTGCGTCATTAAGGTGTTAATTAGGTCAGGGAGGCTAGCGGATCACCTGCCATCAACAGGCGAGAGGTAATAAGAGAGCGCTTCACTCTCCTTACTTTAATGACATCGGATTATCGTATTCCTTATGAAGCTCTCACGGCGTTGTCTTAAAGTCAGGGTCATGTAGAAGTGTCAGGCGTCACTCTTTAATGTGTGTCGTGTGCTTCAACTTTTATGGTCAGTTAAGTATCCTCAGTAAAGTTAAGTATCCTCAGTAAAGTTAAGTATCCTCAGTAAAGTTAAATATCCTCAGTAAAGTTAAATATCCTCAGTAAAGTTAAGCATCCTCAGTAAAGTTAAGTATCCTCAGTAAAGTTAAGCATCCTCAGTAAAGTTAAGCATCCTCAGTAAGTTCTCTCTCTCTCTCTCTCTCTCTCTCTCTCTCTCTCTCTCTCTTTAAAGTGAGAAATATATATCGTGTCTCTCTTCCTATCTCTAATTAGGACATATCTGGGAGGTAAAACAGACAGGTGAGATAGTGAGACAGGTAGGTGAGAGAGTGAGACAGAAAATGCGAGAGAGAGAGAGAGAGAGAGAGAGAGAGAGAGAGAGAGAGAGAGAGAGAGAGAGGAGAGAGAGAGAGAGATTAACAGTATAAAATCACTTGACATTTACTAAAAGCAAAACTAACAACAACAACAACAACAATCACTACACAGCCCCAAAAAAAAAAAAATATATTATAAATCACAGTTATATAAAAAATACAACAGGGACGCCCACCGAGTCTTAGAAAAAAGGTAGGAATAAAAACCTATCCTTGAGAGCTATAAACAGTGGCTGAGGTAGGGGAAGAACTTGCCCCAGGGGAACACTGCTCGCCTCCTACCACCCTCTTGGGCCAACCAGCCTTCATCTAGTGGGGGGGAAATAGCCCTAGATTTCCCCTACCTGGCGAGATTTAGGGTGTTTCTCTGTAAGTTATTGTTTTTTTTGTTTTTTCTTGGTGCAGGGGGGGGGGGGGTGTAAGTTGTTTTCTTTGTTTGATTTCCTAATTGTTTTTTTTTATCTATTGTTTTATTTTTTGGAGTTCGAAAAGCAATTTACGGATTATATAAGAATTTAAATAAACTCATATTGAATGGGAAAGTGGAAATAGTGGGAGACAAAGATTGAAAGATTTACACACACTAAGCACAAACACACACACACACACACACACACACACACACACACACACACACACACACACACACTAAACAGTCTGTTCGCATAGTGTATAACTTTCCATTAACAAACTTGTCGCCAGGAAGAAAAGAAAAAAAATCAACAACATCAAAAAATATCCAGGAAAAACAAGAAGACGTGGTTATCGTATCTGACCCATCCTAACGAGTGACTGTAAGCAGGTGTACGTAGGCGAGTCCTGGACTAACCGGCTGAGATCAGCGAGGGGTTGTATTTTTGGACTGAACTGATGGTCAAAACATCCTTACAGGAGGCTAAAAAGGGATATGACTTTATCCATACATACATACAATCAGTAGACTCTCATTGGTAAAAGCGATTATGTATTGTAGCTATTTAATTCTGTGGCTTAAATCATTATTGTTTAGTATACAGAAAACAGACACATCTCCGTAGGCGTAAGTTAAGTACAGTCGACCACAACACCTTCAGGAGTAATTGATATAAGATCAGTTACTCAAGAGCAGCAACAAACACTCAGTCAACAAGAGTCACTAAGAGCAGCAACAACACTCAGTCAACAAGAGTCACTAAGAGCAGCAACAAACACTCAGTCAACAAGAGTCACTAAGAGCAGCAACAAACACTCAGTCATCAAGAGTCACTAAGAGCAGCAACAAACACTCAGTCAACAAGAGTCACTAAGAGCAGCAACAAACACTCAGTCAACAAGAGTCACTAAGAGCAGCAACAAACACTCAGTCATCAAGAGTCACTAAGAGCAGCAACAAACACTCAGTCAACAAGAGTCACTAAGAGCAGCAACAAAGATTTTAATAAGAACAGTGAAAAGAGGAGAGAAGTGTGGAAGGGAGAAGGAAAAGAGAATGATAATACGAACAATAGGAAGAGATTAACAAGAAGAGGAAGAGAAGGTTATTACGAGGCGAAAGAGGAGAGGAAGAGGAGGTTAAGAAGGGGGAGATAGAAAGAGAGGAAGAAATAAAGAGGGAAGGAGGTAAAGTATGAGATAAAGAAAGACACTGAGATAAAATTGACTCCCAAGTTACCGGTATGACTTTTCCCAGTTACCGGAATTGATGGTTAAGACAAATTCACTCCTAGTTGGCTCCCAGTTACCGGGTGTGGAATCAAATTAATCAAAGGTTCACGGTACGCTAAGTCTTGCATTACACAAAAATTAACCCAACCTAAGTAACGGGAGAAAGAGAGACAGTCCAAGTTAGTTATTACTTACTGCATACAGAGAGTTACGACCACCTGTTCTGCTGTGACACTCCCTTACCTGAAACATGAGAGTAATATAATGTTACAATGGTACACGGTGTTACGAAGTGATGTGTGTTAGAGTGGTACACGGTGTTAAGAAGTGATGTGTGTTTGTGTTAGAGTGGTACACGGTGTTAAGAAGTGATGTGTGTTTGTGTTAGAGTGGTACACGGTGTTAAGAAGTGATGTGTGTTTGTGTTAGAGTGGTACACGGTGTTAAGAAGTGATGTGTGTTTGTGTTAGAGTGGTACACGGTGTTAAGAAGTGATGTGTGTTTGTGTTAAGAGTGGTACACGGTGTTAAGAAGTGATGTGTGTTTGTGTTAAGAGTGGTACACGGTGTTAAGAAGTGATGTGTGTTTGTGTTAGAGTGGTACACGGTGTTAAGAAGTGATGTAAAGTGACGTAAATTTGGTAACAGTGGCCCTAGAGACTTCAGTCTGACACTGGTCTTGGGTGGGTATACACAGTCGCTCTCATCACGGGAGCTCATAACTATTGCTGACCCATAATTAACTTGTTATCTGCACACATATATACATAGAGTAAGATAAAGTGTTACCCCAAACACAGTACAAACAGCCACTCCTCTGTTTCGAGAAAATTCCTGGCACTTAAAATGTCTTCAAGTAATTAAGTTACTACAAGTGGCTATAAATACGTAGGTCTACAATAACATTACGCTATATAATAATGACTGATACAGGTCTGGTTGTATACACTGGACTATGTATACACGTATATACATTTTATGCACAGATTCGCTCATGCATGAACTCATAAAACATACAGAATACATAAATTCTTATATACAACTGAGTTCATAATCTCACATGCTGTACATACACAAATGCAAATACACACACAAACTCATTTACTTTACAGACAGTCAAACAAACAGACTGAGACAGCCAGACATGCTAACAGGCAAATACACACACACACACACACACACACACACACACACACACACACACACACACATAAACAAGCATGTAAAATTTACATGGAACATAAAGTTAAATAAGTCAACAAGTAATATACAAATCAAACATTTCCCTGCACGAGTCCACACACGGCAGCTCCACACAATACACCGCCCAACAACCTCACAAAACATCCAATCATCTTCCTCCACAGTTGTCATTATTCCCGGGTGGCCACCAGCTATTGGCCACACGAGAGGGACAACACATCCTACCAACTAATTTTCTGCAGCCAACTCCTTACTATTCTCAAACGCCCAGCAGCTATTGGCCATGGAGGCAACGTTAGCCAGGAGCCATTCATCTGCTTGTTCCAAATAGTTGCTTAGTGTTGTGTAGCAGCTGATGGACATATTGTGTTGAGTGTGTAGCTGTTGTTGGGCCAGATGGACGAGGAGGCAGCACCATCCAGGGCGAATTATTTACCTCCATCCAGCCATTATTGGGACCCAGCAGTTATTGGTCAGGAGTCAGTCACCTGATTACTATTTTGACGTCTTTTCTCTTCAAACCTCTTGTCATCAGATACATCAAGGGACTGACTGAGAATAGTTCCCCCACATCCTCTTGCGAGTCGCCGTGGGTAACAAAAAACGTCGGGGCTGGAGGAGTGATCCCCTTCCCTCGAGTATCATTCAACGAACGAGAACCTTGGACACGAGTCGAGCCCTTGTTGCCACCTTCGAAAATCGGCGGATGGCGTGAATACCAGAGAAGGAGGTGAGGAATATAGAATAGTGGCAGGGGTGTATGACTCAGATAAAGTTAATGAAACGAGACTGAAAAGTAGGAAGATATTTCATGGTACGGAGATCTCTGAGGATGTTAGACGAATGACGTGAAGGACTGTATATATGCGAATTGGGCAAGGAATGGAAGCAATTGTAAGTGTAAAATACAGATAAATATTGGCTGTGATCGAAGAAATAAATGAATGGATATGTTATGTAGTGCATGTGGGAGTGACTTGAAGCTTTCTTATTCCTTCTCTTCTAACACACAGTGAGTCCCTCTATGGCTCCCTCCATCACAACAAGTACCCCTCCCCCTTTCCTTCCCTCCCAACACACAACCACTCACTCCTTTCTTCCCTCCCTTCATTTCTCACAATCCTACATCCTCTGCTTTCCTCTCTCCCTCCCTGCCAACAGCTACTCTCCCTCCCTGCCAACAGCTACCCTCTCCCTCCCTGCCAACAGCTACCCTCTCCCTCCCTGCCAACAGCTACCCTCTCCCTTCCTGCCAACAGCTACTATCTCCCTCCCTGCCAACAGCTACCCTCTCCCTCCTTGCCAACAGCTACTCTCCCTCCCTGCCAACAGCTACTCTCCCTCCCTGCCAACAGCTACTCTCCCTCCCTGCCAACAGCTACCCTCTCCCTCCCTGCCAACAGCTACTCCCCCTCCCTGCCAACAGCTACCCTCTCCCTCCCTGCCAACAGCTACCCTCTCCCCCCTTCTTAAGAGTCCCTGTCTTCCTGTCAATTCATATCACCCACACGCGTCCCTCTCCGTCTCACCTCACCACCATCCCTCTCCCTCCCCCCTCACCACCAATCCCCTCTCTCTCTCTTACCATCATCCCTCTCCCTTACAATCTCTCTCTCTCTCTCTCTCTCTCTCTCTCTCTCTCTCTCTCTCTCTCTCACTATTACCCTCTCTTTCTCATCACCACCTCTCTTCACCATCACCCCTCTACTTCACCATCACCCTTCTCCACCACCACCACCACCACCACCACCATTATCATCTCCCTCAAAACATTAAGTCATGGTGAAAAAATATGAAAAATTAAAAAATAAATCAAATTGTTTTAACTGACAGCCCCCCCCCCCCCACCCACGCCCCCCACCCCCACCACCAACCCCCACGCCCCCCCCCCCCCCCCACCACCACCAACCCCCGTGCAACATTTACAAACTTAATTAAAGACTCGGGTGTTCTCGGGCAATATGGACAATGTTGGAAAAGTACCACGAGTTAGCCCGGGTAAATCAAATTATATTCCCCTTGTCCCATCACCCACCACCTGCCCATCAGCTCTCACCCCATCATCCCTTCCCCACTGACCCTTCTCTTACATCATCGCCCCCTTCCCCATCACCAACTTGCCCTATCGTTAATATAATCTTTGTCAATACAGAAACAATATAAATTTAATGTCTTGGTACCTCTACATATACTGAATCATACAGAAATATTTATGTATAAGAGGAGGAAAATCTCTCAAAGGGCTCCACCGTTCCGCAATCCTCCACACTCCTGTCGGAAATCGAACGGGGTACCATTCGCCTCCGAGACGGCCATTCCACCCAAGACCCACACGAAAAAAATATATATATTGTGTCATGTCTTAGATATTTTCTTGAGGTCAAATCAGTTATTTTGGTATCTAAGGTATGGGGGTGGTGAGGAGGTAGGAGGCGAGTGGGGTGGAGAGGAGGAGGGGTGGAGAGGTAGGAGGCGAGTGGGGAGAGGTAGGAGGTGAGTGGGGTGGAGAGGAGGAGGGGTGGAGAGGTCGGAGGCGAGTGGGGTGGAGAGGAGGAGGAGAGAAAAGAGGAGCAGGAGGAAGAGGGGAAGGAGACGGAGGAAGAGCAGGAGGAGAGGGAAGAAGTGCAGGAGAGGGAAGATGAGGAGCAGTAAAAGAGGGAGGAAGAGCAGAAGAGGAAAAAGGAGGAGGAGCAGCAGGAGGAGATGGATGAAGAGGAGGAGGAGGAGTCAGGAGGAGGAAGAGGTGGGCCTGACTTCTCTGACACTCTTTTATTTGACGTTACGCCCTGTGTTGTGTTGTGTTAAGTGGTTGGGTTGAGTTGTTAGGTTAGGTTATTAGTTTACTCAGCTTCATCACCACATAGAGACTTAAAAAACTGACTGCTGACCGACCTATAGACTTTCACTCATGTCACGGCTGTCTTACCCTTGGCATCAAAGACAGTGCCTGAGCCTTACAGAAATGTCTTAATTTTCAAAAGAACGCCAAGAGAAGAGATTGTATCGCCCTAGCTTCTGTTAAAACACATTTACAATAAGAGAGAATATAGGGGGAAGGAAAGAAAACGACTAACATTATAGAAATTTACTTTAGCATCATAGAAAACGACTCAAACATCATAGAAAACGACTCAAACATCATAGAAAACGACTCAAACATCATAGAAAACGGTACACCCTCTTATCAGAGAGAATGACCGTAACATTAAGAAGGACATCATATGACCAAACACAACGACTCTTGACTAAAAATAATCCAGCAATAAAGAAACATATGTAGCAGTGAATACAACGCAATAGTGTCTCGTGAAAACCCTTGAACATATTAATGAACTCCTGAAATCATAAAGAGAACGTTGTAGCCACGAATCCAGTGATATACTGTACTTTCAAGAGGTACGGCTGCCTGTCATGAGGGTCACTGGTTCGTGCCCAGGACAACCCAGCTTACCCAGTTTTAAATAGGTATCTAACTTTACAGTCACTGGCCACACTCCCTACTTGTGTACTGTATATACTGTACCCACTATTTCTAATGAACTGTTAGACTTATGGGTCCCACTTTCACTACTAATAGAGAACGCATTAGTACAAGTACCAACGCTATTACCATCATCAACAAGAACGCCTACCATCAGAGAACGCTTCTATCACTACCACTAGACGCCCCACATATACTGTAGAGAGGAGGTCCTAGCAACAAAACTCAGGCAGTTCACATCGCGTTCTCTTGATCCGCTTCCTCTCTTAAAATGTCAAGTCTCGTTACTGTTTTATGTACTTATGGTTAATGGATGTCCTGGGGGAGAGTGTAATGGGGGGGTGGAGGAGAGGTAGGGAAGTGTGGTGGGGGTAGGAAGGGAAGTGGTATGAAGGAGAGGAGATGAAGTAGTAGGAAAGGGAAGCAGTGAAGAGGTGAGATGGTGGATAGGGGAGGTAGTGAGGGAGAGAAAGGAATAGGGGAGGAGAGATAAGGGTAAGGGGAGTAAGAGGGGGAAGGAGGAGAAATGGTGAGGAAAGGTGGCGCGGGGAGTGGTGGCAGGAAGTAGTTTTGGTGTGATTATGACTGGTTGTGTGGTTGGATGATTGTGGTTGTGTTTGTTCTACTGTGTGGTTGTGATGGTTGACTGTTAATTGGTTGGTGATTAAATGAATATTAGGGTGCTTATAACTCCCTCCCTCCCTCCCTCCCTCCCTCTCGCCCTTCTCTCCCCCCCTCCCCCTCCCTTCCCTTCTCACACCCCCCAACCCACCCTCCTTCTCCCTACATTTGGTTCTCCCTCCCCACCTCCCTTCCTCCTTCTCTCCCTTCCTACTACTCCCCCTTCCATATTTCAGCCAAACTGTGTGGGAGACAAACACTGTGTGGGAGGCAAACACTGTGTGGGAGACAAACAAACACTGTGTGGGAGACAAACAAACACTGTGTGGGAGACAAACAAACACTGTGTGGGAGACAAACACTGTGTGGGAGACAAACACTGTGTGGGAGACAAACAAACACTGTGTGCCATCCTCAATCATTAAAATACAATGGTTGGAACACACCTCACCACCCAGCTTTGTACACCATCACTCACCAACCTCAAACACAGACAAGCATGTGGATGGTGGTGGTAGTTGTGGTGGCGGTGGCATAGTGCTTGTAGTGGGGTGTTGGTGGTAGTTGTGGTGGCGGTGTCATAGTGCTTGTAGTGGGGTGTTGGTGGTAGTTGTGGTGGCGGTGGCATAGTGCTTGTAGTGGGGTGGTGGTGGTGAGTGTGTAATGGTGGTGGTAGTAGTGGTGGTGGCGATAGTGTTCGTGATGAGAGTGTAGTGGTGATGATGGTAGTGACAGTGGTAGTATCAATGGTGGAGGTGGTGATGTGACTATGAAGGGCTGTGACTGAAGAGATGTGACTGTGAAGGGATGTGACAATGAAGAGATGTGACAACAATAATTAAATCCTCCTAGAGATTGTATTTAAGGCATTAGAGAAACAGTAAATTAGTTTAACAGGGGAATTCTCTTTTATAACACAAAAGCTCCGAAAGGTCTTAGACAACAGAGAAATTACGAGTAAATAAATAAAAAAATAAATAAAACGTATATTTCATCAGTAACTTAAAAGGAACTAAGAATCACAGTGGGGAAACAACTAGTATAAAAATAACTACGAAGTACAATACAGGGAACAGCTCGTACAAACATAGCAAGAATCTCTGCCTCAAAATGTCAACATAAACGACATTTAGCAACGAGCGCGCCAGTCTCTATTATTAATGGAGTGTACAACAGAAGCACCAGACCCGGCCAAGCTGTGGTCAACACTACACCCGGCCACGCCTTTGTTACCACCCAGCAAGATATTTCAATAGAGAAGTTTAAAACAGTGGTTGTAGACCTGTGTGTGTTGCTTCACTTGTTACTGTGTTGAGGATTATTTTGTTTTTAATTCCACGTTAGTTTTTTTTTTTATTGTGTTTCTATTTCACTCAAGTGTTAATTCCCAATGGTTATGTGTAGTACTGAATGGTTGTGTGTATGACTGAATGACTGTGTATGAATGAATGACTGTGTGTATGCCTGAATGAATGTGTGTATGCCTGAATGACTGTGTGATTAACTAAATGACTATGACTGTACATTGACTTATTTGAATGAATGACTGCATGACTTAATGGCTATGTGCATGAATAAAGCGACTGTGTGCATGACTTTTGACTGGGTGACTACATTATTACAAGGTATGTTTTACTATCAAGAATTGGCTCAGTGGCGTAACGTGGGTCAGTGTATGTTGTTGCCTGATGAAACACTAAGGTGGGAGTTTAGTTCAGCTTAATGATAGTCAGGAACACCCAGCAGCAGGTAGAGCCAGTGTCACCCAGCAGCAGGTAGAGCCAGGTACACCCAGCAGCAGGTAGAGCCAGGTACACCCAGCAGCACGTAGAGACAGGTACACCCAGCAGCAGGTAGAGACAGGTACACCCAGCAGCAGGTAGAGCCAGGTACACCCAGCAGCAGGTAGAGCCAGGTACACCCAGCAGCAGGTAGAGACAGGTACACCCAGCAGCAGGTAGAGCCAGGTACACCCAGCAGCAGGTAGAGCCAGGTACACCCAGCAGCAGGTAGAGCCAGGTACACCCAGCAGCAGGTAGAGCCAGGTACACCCAGCAGCAGGTAGAGCCAGGTACACCCAGCAGCAGGTAGAGCCAGGTACACCCAGCAGCAGGTACAGCCAGGTACACCCAGCAGCAGGTAGAGCCAGGTACACCCAGCAGCAGGTAGAGCCAGGTACACCCAGCAGCAGGTAGAGTCAGGTACACCCAGCAGCAGGTAGAGCCAGGTACACCCAGCAACAGGTAAAAAATGTAACTCTCCCGACAATTAAAAAGATTCATTAAATAATTTCTAAACTTAAGAGCCTCCGTTTATATGTTTGTTAGTCCTTCAATAGTCGTGTGACGGTTACAATGGCTTAACTGACCAATTATTGTTTATTTTAAGACAATTTCGTTCTATCTACCACAATCCATCTTGAACATGAATGCTACAGCCCAAAAGTTTGAGAGAAAATGGTAGTAAACTTAAACAAACTCAAGTCTTCTTAAAACTGGTAGCTATTAATTTTTATGTTTATGTCGTGGTCCTAACTGCCGCCAATAGCACTAACACCGCTGGTAATAAAACTTGGTTGACAAACACAAGACCGACTTTAAGCAGCTAATGTTCCGTAATAACGAGCAACAAGGGTACTCCCCGAGACAGCTACGTGATACTAAAGTCGATATTACACCGCCAGGAAGCTGCAGGTACAAGGACTATATTGTTGGGAGCCAAGACAGTTAAGAACATCTTGCGACACCTGCATAACTGCCATCCAGTCAAAACCAAATTTAGATATACATGTACAGTATACTGCATTGTTGTGGTCCAGGAAAATTAAAGAGTAAATGGAAATTGTATTGCTTCAGCCTAGAGATAGAACATAACAATGAGAATGCATTAACTGATATCCGGAAGCTAAAACTACAGTACCTAACAACTGTATTACAGTCACCCAAGAAAGGTCAAAAATGAAATGGAACTGCATAACTTCAACCCATCAACTATAAATACATTATATATATTAATGGCCAGGAGTAACTTTAATACTACAACCCGGCAGAGCTAAAGATCAAATAGAGAATAAGTGCATTACTACGACCCAGGGAGTAGAATATACAAGAGACTTGACTGGTGCTGTACAAGGTGGGTCATCAATAAGGCAGGGCCAGGTAGAGCCTCCGTCTGATGCACTCCAACACTCACTGACTAACATAGTGGATCATGGCTTATTTACCTTCTCCACTACCCTGCTGCTCTTTCCTCCTCCTGCAGCAGTACGGCTTAGACGACCTCCTTTTTCTGCAGCAGTACTGCTGAGACGAACTTCTGCTGCAGCAATACTGCCCCACCTCCAGGTCCATCTCTCACAGCACAGCTTTAAGGGGTGACTCAAGTATCATCGACGTCTATAATAACAGGTCGGAACCTGTGACACCAATGAGCGCTGTAAGGGGTGACCTCTGCGTATCTGACACCTTTAATAATGAGTCACCAATAAAGGGTTTGGCGTCAGGTTATTGCCATGGCATGGGATATTTTACACCTACCAACGAACTACGAGTAATAAGGCAATAGGTGATCTTCCTTTATCACCAAGAGTTTGACCGCCTACCGCTCACAGCTAACACTAAGTGTGGGTACATATAACACACGAAACGGCGTACCATGTTCCAGAGTTTCAAAAAGAATGGACTTTTGGAACAAAGATTTTTAATATTCGGCTTTAAGAAGAGTCCACCAAATTTTCTTTTATCTCTTTGACACAAAAAAGGTGAGACTAAACCAGGAGTCACTTCCCCAGCAGCGCTCTAACTTCTCGACCCACTTTTGCTTAGCCAAGTTGTGAAGAAAACTTGGTCATATCTCACCTCTTATAAACCAACAAAAGTTACAAAAAAAATATTTTACACACTTGTCTGTCTTCCAAGGACTGGAGATTTGGCTTCAAATCTGAACGCACAACATCAAATGAAAGCTTCTGTGGTAACTCTAAATGATGTATCACGATTACCAGGCCGAAAAAACATATCAAATACCCACAAATATTTCTTGAAATTATTTCTGATATTTCTCATCACAACAAAAGAACTTTCCTGAAAATATATATTGAATAATTTCCCACAATTCAAACACCAAAAATATTCCACGTCTCCTTTTATATACAGACTCCCTCATCAGCCAGTCAACAAAGGACCCAGAAGGGTCTCTCAACACAAGACACTCGAATACTTTTTACATCCCCCCAATCATCGTGCTGGAGAGTTCCATTACAAAATATCTGGTTCCTTCTTCGCTTTCAAAACACAGCACCACACTGTACCATACAAGAGCTGCGTCAAATACAGACCTCTCAACAGTTCCTTGGACAAACAAATTCCCTAAGTCGGTGGTCGCTGGTCAGGTCGGATGTCTTGTTGAGAGCTGCTAACTCAACTTTTCAACCGGCAACGAAAACTTGTCTTCTGCCTGAGAGAACGTAACAACCAGTTCCATAAATACTTTAAATTAACCGAATTTAAATGCTATTTGTGCGAGGAAACTTGTGGCATAATTTTCCTGTAGTTTGGAGAGAGGTTTTGAGAGACTTTTTACCGTGTTAAGTATATATAGTAATTTGGGGAAGACATGAAAAAGCCTTTAGCTTATAACAGACTCTGATGGTGTTAGTGAGAAGTATTAAGGCACCAGGCCAAGTGTATAACCTATTTATCAACAAAGCAACAGAATGACAGTAGAGGAAAATGTGGAGAATTGTACAGCTGAGATAATTGAAAGACCTGATAAAGATGAATTACCCAAAGGCTGATAACGGTGTAGTAAATAAATTAGGTCGCATCACAAGAAGCGGAGATGAAAAAAAAAATAACTTTCAGAAATAAATTAGAAAACTGCAGGATACTAATAAGTACACAAGGAAAAGGCACACTTGCATAACACAATACGTCGGTCAGTGAAAGTGATGAATGACTGTTGAGGTTGGAGCAGGATGGAGTCTTGGCTACCCGGCAGTGAGACCCCCCAAGACCACTGACCAGCACGACACGCAAAAAAACAATCAGTCTGGGATGGTACCATGTTTACTGTACTCCCCTGGACCCCCCCCCCCCCCCGCACCACACAGAACAAAGTGTATCAAACCAGAAGAATTATTTTGTGCACTGTAAGTTTAAACACAATTTTATCCTAATTTATTAATGTAAGTTTCTAGCGTTCAATATCATTTCTAGAGACCCACCTTAGTGGTTTCAATGTTATAAGGTGTGTTCTTTAGTATTAGGGTTGATGTGCGATGAGTTTTAAGTGTCCCAATCCACGTTAATGGTGCTGAAACAAGACACAGCATGAAGCTATAGTTTTACATGTGGGGGAAGTACTGAACTACCAGGTGCTACTTCACTGTACTTGGCTATCATCCTTCACTAAGATACAGGAGGACTGTGTCACGCGGCAGGTGGTGTAATGATTTATGTATAAAACAGTTTCTCTCACTCACGAGAATTAAATATAAAAGTTCTGGCTGCTCATAAAGAGAATGTATAGAAAGACAATTTTCCTTTATTTGTGACGTTCAGTGAGCTAAGTACGTGTTACTGTATGGCTGTTTACAAGTGTTCAACAGCACCAAATACTGTACAAAGAAAAATTATAAGACCGGTTGAACTTCTGGCACAGCGACGGAACTGCAGAAGATTGAAATATTTTAATGTTTATAACAATCCAGATATTGAGTTGAGAATGAATTGCATTAATCCAGAGACCTCAATAATTAATTGAAGACTCCGAGTTTTTAAGGGAACCATCGACTCTTCCCTCGTCCACGTGTGAGTGTCTCAGCAGGACTTAATACCTTACATTTACTTAAATCTACAGGTAGTAAAGTTAGTCACAGTATGGAGTTGTCAGTAATGGAGAAGAGCGATCGCCTGAATAATCTCCTTCAGGGTAAATAAAGAATATATACGATGTATATAATAAATACTTCCCTCTATTGAGCAGGATCACAGCTCATGAGGTATTGATGATGCAGGTCTTCTCTTGTGTCTGGCCAAGAAGAAGCACTTCCAAATGCTACTGTGACATTTGACAGAAGACCATCACATAAATATTATCTAAAACAATGCTGCAGTACAACCTGGGAGCTTATAATAAAGCCAACTGGTCTGTTATAAATGGACTGGTATTATGCATGAAAGAGTTATTAATATATTTCCCATGACTTTAACAGCAATAAGTTTCGTGTTTACGTCAGTAATTAAAGACCCAAACTATGGTTAAACCCCTTAAAGGAAAAGGATGAAATCAGTGATCCGGCGGAGACTACATTAATATTAAACCCTTTTGTATCTATCATAACCCAAGATATAAAATTAATAATCCAGGAATAAACATAACCCACCAAGACACTTCCCCTCAATACACAATATATTGAAGTAAATGGGGAACATATAAGATGTGAATTCATACCATGTCGGTCCAGCTGAGGTCTCGGGCGTAAAACTGTTGAAACCAGAGATGATATTTACAAACGTGTGTTCCATACCGAGATATTTTCCACACACAACTGATATGCGTTATGTACTGGAAGCTGGCAAAACTAACAAGAACTACCCATGAAAACAAGGATCGACCAATTTTTCTATTTCATCAATAAGTAAAATGAGAAAATGTCGACGCACGAAAAATAGTAATGCATATGATAACAGAGTTTCCCGTGCTCACCAGGATGGTATGGTAGTCCTCCAGGTAGGTCCAAAATTACACATCTATTAGAGTTTTAGATGCCTGGATTGTGACGAATTGAAATACACCTGATATCATTTATTTTGATTTTACCGAGGTTTTTGATAGTGTCCCACCAGAGGCCAAGTGTTGTGGAAGGTGACAAATATCCTCCCAAGTCAGACACTTGGGCGCTTAATTTAAGGAATATGTGACAAGAGGAGTTGGTCATCTCAGGCGTCGAACAAGGTACAGTACTGGGCCCAGTGATCTTCCTTATCTAAGTGAATAACACCTTTAACGTCCGAGAAGCAGAGAGGTAGGAGATTGATCTAACATTTCCCAGGACTGTACACAGCATATACAGGATAGTCATTGTCTTACACTGACTGTACTGCTACCTTACACTGACTGACTCTACTATCTTACACTGACTGACTCTACTGTCTTACACTGACTGACTCTACTATCTTACGCTGACTGTACTACTATCTTACACTGACTGACTCTACTATCTTACACTGACTGTACTGCTACCTTACACTGACTGACTCTACTGTCTTACACTGACTGACTCTACTATCTTACACTGACTGTACTACTATCTTACACTGACTGACTCTACTATCTTACACTGACTGTACTGCTATCTTACACTGACTGACTCTACTATCTTACACTGACTGACTCTACTATCTTACACTGACTGTACTGCTATCTTACACTGACTGACTCTACTATCTTACACTGACTGACTCTACTATCTTACACTGACTGTACTTCTATCTTACACTGACTGACTCTACTATCTTACACTGACTGACTCTACTATCTTACACTGGCAGATAGTGGCAAATTCCATTAGATTATAATACACGTGAGGTAACCAGAAAAAATCATACTATCATACATATAATCAATAAATATGTCCCATTAAAAGTGTGGTAGACGACCTGGACACAACTCAAACACGTAACCTTTACCGTCACATCACTGCTCTATCAATGCGGCTCAAACCCAGAGGCTCAGTCAATTAATCAATGTGCCATCCTCATGTCTGAAGGCTGGCGGTCATCATGGGGCTTCCACTTCGGATATTTTCGGAGCGTCTCTGTCAATCCTCCCTGGTGGTGTATCTTTCCGGGGACCACATCTTTTAATTTGATTCATTCTCCCCACATTCCTAATTGTACTGCCAAAGTTTCTCATTTTTTACATTCTATAAATTCCTGGTATTGTAATTCTCCCTCTGTGTCAGCCAGTGTTATTACTTCTCCATGTGTGTTTTCACTTGATTACCATACCTAACACTCACCAATGAACCTTCACACAGCATCAGCTTTACAATACCTACACCTGTCTCACTTAAATGTATAAAGTGACATAAGTCGTCGTAAAGTACCATACATCATTATATATACTGTAATAGTCTGCCAGTCAAGTGTGGCATCCTCTCCTTGACAAAGATACAGACACCACGTAAGATGTCCAGCGTTGAACAACAATATTGCTCCCAGGAATGAAAAGTCACCCACATAAAGACACACTCCAGAATCTCGACCTGTAGTCATTCATCATCCAGAAAATTAGATATAGTTTTATCATCACCTTCAAGACCATCAGACGTGCCAGTGTTAAGGCTGTGTCACACGGGCTCACACGACGAGAGTACTAATGCCGCTGGAACCACATTGGAGCAACCAGAACCAAACCAGTAACAAGTTGGATGGATGCCTTGAAAAACGTTGACGGTAAATTGTTAGATCTTACAACTCTTGCTTTGTGCTGTGTTAAGTATAAACGAGAGAAGAAATATATGCAGACGTGTTCCTGACTAGCAAGGAGTGCAGAAGCAGATTAAACTAATAGAAACATCCCTGGTTAACACTAGTTTTGTTCTATTTTAAGAATATATTTCCTACCTGTATATATATAATTTAAATTTTCATGCGATTGTTTTGTATTTTCATTGTGGAACTATAAAATTAAATGATAGTGAGCGAACATGGGCGTCTGCCTACACGGTACAAGTGCCCGTGTGACGCCACCTTCAGCAGCGTAGGAGAGCCATCTGAGCCGATACTCCATGGGGCCAGCTGTTATCGCCTCTAATAAGAATCTGTTATTAAGAATTAACACCACACAAAGCCAGTGGTCTCAAATGTACAGTCGTTTACACCGAGATATGCAAGTCTAAACAAGAAGCTGCTCGTGTTAATCGACTTTTAGCGATACATGTTGAGGTAGAAGTCATTCCCTCACCACAGGTTATTGTAGGACTATAACAAAACCTGTGAGGGACTGGTTTAACCCCCCCCCCTCCCAGGTGTATGATAATTGACTTCACCAGAATTAGCTCATCTAACTATGTCCGACGTTAATGGAATGATAGCTATAATTAGTTGGGCCTCAGTGACGTCAGCCAGCACGACATGGCCCATAACAGGACGCACTGTAATACGATAACTTCAGTCTCCCAATACGACAGCTTTAACCCAACACCACGATGTTCAGGCTTCGGGTACAACAAGTTTATCCCTTTAACACAGCACCGTCATCCTAAAGCATAGCAACTCTACCCATTAAATACAATAACTAAAGGTATTAGGCATAAACATTACCCATTAAGCACCATAACTCTTACTTAAGCCCCGGAAGGGCACAGCAGAGCTCAACGTCCTTATGAAGTAAATAACATAATCTAGGAACGTCACTAATTACTGTAGCTATTATGACTCAGCTAAATATAGATCATTAATACGGTAATTATGCGAATAATTTGTGTCCGTTCAGGTCATCAAAGAGACTCCCAGTGAATGATAACTTGATAGTATAATAATAACGTGTAATTTATGATTCGTTATTTATTGGTTTATTCAGTATTGAAAAATTGGTTATCCACACTAGTGCAGTACAACGTCCATGTTTCATGTCGTCAAATAACTCCACCTTAAGCTGAATGTTATTTAGTCAATGCTTACATTTAAGAGGCAATTAAAATCAGTATTTCTAATTTTGTAAGTCACCATAAGAATTCAAACTTATCCACATTAACTGAGAAACACAATCAGATATACTGTATATGCTAGCAGGAGCGGTGTGTGTGTGTGTGTGTGTGTGTCACAAATTTGGGAAGATATGAAAATCAATTCGAAATTATGAAGATAAAAACAACACGATAAAAAATGTCTCGAAATAAAAATTATTGAATTAGATATAATGTATCGTGAAACCAGAACCTTATATAAAACAGTACGGTAGGTGAACAACACAAGCAAGGAGGATTTTCTACTTACTATGAACGCCATCGTCGACACACACAATTCGGTATATTATGAAGTGGATAAGTAATAAAAGATTTCAAACCAGGATTATACAACGAATTTAAGCCAACTTTACTTAACATCTATCTAAATTTGAAATTGACTAAGCCCTACTTAAATCCTGGTCAACGTAATAAGTCCGTAAAGTTGGGTATCGTTAGCATAAGTTCAAAACTAACCAAACCAATCGTAGTTCTGGTGAGCGTTGGCACCAGGTAACAGATCTAACTTAGCCTTACACCACATTGTTACCTCAGGCTCCTCCAGTCATTTACTAACGTGGCGAGTTTCACAAATAAGACACACAATCATTTTCTTCACCTCGACAAGATCTGAATACCAGTATGAAGACATTTTGTGAATATGGAATTTAGGGATAAAGTTATAAGCACAACTCCACAAGAGGCGGCAATTATGATGTTAAATTCGTCCCTTTCGCTGCTGTTTTTAATATTAGTAAAATTGAAAGTCGTTGCACTTCTTGGGACAAATTTTTTGGTGGAGGAGGAAAAAAAAAACGATATTTAATACTGGCTTAGGAATGTGGGTGTTGCGCCTCAAACAGTTGGATACAGTAGTACGTCACGCTGCCTCTGATACTACGTGACTCCGGCGAATGAAACCAAACCCAATAAACATAATCAAAAACTTAAAACACAAGGTGGTTAACCATCCTTCGACACTGCAGTCATAATTAAGTTTTAATGGCCAGGATCCACTTAACGGTGGAGACAATATGGTGTACTTGTTATGATGACTACGTTCAGATGAATGTAGTGTATTGATCTACAAACAGTATTTGTACTTCAAGCGCAGAAAACCAACTTTTTAGAGGAAATTCAGAAGTTATGTAATAATAATTAACTTTTACACTGAACTGAATAAAACATTGTCACTACAGGACCATTCAGCTGTTGTCACTTGAACCTTTACTGGAAATTCAGCCCGAAAGTTAGCGAACCTGCCAATCATGTTCGTCTGTTTCACACCCCAAATATTAGGAGGGATGCGCCGCTCGACTAGTCCCTTTGGTCACTGGTTTGCTCCAGGGCACCGCCCCCCCCCCCCCCCCCCCCCCCCCCCCCGTTCACCCAGCGATGAATGGTTGCATAACTTTACAGTTTGGGAAGTGAAGGTGGTTGAGTGCAGTACAGGCCACACTACCTCCCGGGGTATAGAAAAGAGCTTATTCTACAATACACTTTACCCACACTGATCATCCGCCAGGCCTATTAATCCACTTTTTCTTTCGGGCATCGGGAATTAGCTGACGGTCTGGCGAGGTCAATAATTCATGTGAGTGTAAAGTAATGAGGAAGACTAACGAACAGGAGACACATTATCTGCACTCATGCATTTCACTATCAGTAAACACACAAGCTAGATCGACGTGATATCTCTATTCTATTTTTACTATTAAGCTCATTTTGGTTATATGTTTAAAAAATATATATTTCGGGGATATTTACGTAAATTAAAGAAACTGGGAGATGTTGTTTGATAGTCTGAGGTAAATGTAATGAAAGCAACAGTCACTGACAGGTAAGCTTTAGTTGACTTATAAAGAATTGCCTATAATCGTGACACTTGTACTAGATTTTATTATAAATTTACCGAAACCTACGCTACTAACCAGCCTAAATATATTTCCTACAATAGCGATACTTTCCCGTTAATGATTACTTGAAAGTGATCTTACGGTCTCAACCTCAAGAACCGACCAGCAGAGTAAACTGTCAGAACCAAAAGCTTTCGTAGTAAGAAATGTAAACTCATGTCATAGTTTGCGAGAGAACGTTGTAGATGCATCAAGTGATTCCTAAACTCTAGCTTAAACATTCAGGCGCACTAGTTAAGACTGTACGTTACCAGTAGCTGCTGACAGTGAGGACCTGGGGAGCACGACACCGTTCAATTAGGCATTGCACTGACGATGACGGTAAGTAAATAATTAATCTTCAATTCAGGGTAAGGAGTTACTAGCCCCTGGATTTCCGTAGGTACTCAGACCTTTGGCCTAATATTTACAAGACCAGCAAAAAATGTCATATCACAGGCCTGAACTGTTGTCCAGTCGTGCCACAAACACAATTAGTTCAGTGGTGGCTTGTCTCGACTCGCCGGAGTGTCCGCAGCACCTGGAAGAAGTCGTCTACTTGAAACAACTTATAATAATAAATCGGCGTGAGTTGTGGTCCCCAAAAATGTTAAGAGAACATACTGAACATTAACGTGACGGCGCTTGCGGCGCCTTAGCTATTAATGGACTTTGAGGTGAAATATAGTGTGTAAATTACTTCTTGTACCAAATACGTCCTGTTTACTGTGAGTACAACAGCTTCCCTTCTACAATATAACGTAGCATAGATAAAATTAATACAAATGCTTGTCTAATCATCTTTAATGTTATTTTAATAGTACTGTATTATCAATAGGTATTGTACTGTATAAAAGCGAAAATTACACTATGTTTTCCGGCTCTGTCTGGGGCTCTTCCTGTGTCATAAATAAAGTATAAGAAACTGATTGGACTCGGTCTTTCGCAACAAAAAGAAAACTATTCAGCTCTCAATGGTTACTGAATAATTTATATGAGGAAATGGGTGTCATCTTTAAGTTTGTCTCCCGTGGGCCTATATTTCTACCTATAGAAAATGGGAAGTACAGAGGATGAGTGTTTAAGGGAGGGACTATAAGATTGTACTTAACTCTCATCAAGTGAATCGAACGGTGAAGCCCCTTCAGGCCTCTATCCTATTACAACTTGTCTCCGCGTATCTGAGTTGGAATTGAACTCCCTAGTTGAAAGGGATTCTCTCTGCTTTAATTTCCATGGAATATCAAACTGCTGCAAGTGACTTTTGAGAGAATAATCAATCAGGGATATATTCAACAATCACACGACAGTACTCCAAGCTAAGTAAAATTACTCTTTATAATCTATGTAAGGCTTTCCTTCACCAACAAATTAGTGAGACAATTATAATTCAATATTTTCATGCCTGCCACCTCACTTGAAAAATGTAAACAATTTTACTCGGGTAATGGATGTCAATCAGGCTCTTCATCCCTTATCGAAACACTTCATATCTACCGTAAATGATCTCTGGTTGACAGGCACCTATAACTAACTTACGTTACACAAGTATATATTCGGTAATTATTGACGACTGACCCACCGCAGATTTTTCATAGAAAACGATTATAAAATCGCCGCAATTTCACTGTGTTTTATTGGGGACACTGCCTTAATTTGTGCAAAAGTGTTAAAAAGTGGTTATTTCTAAATTAAATCTAACCTAACCTAACCTTAAGTGACAAGAAAAACAAACGGCAGAAGCATTGTTAGAAAACTTCACCAACCTAGCTAACTTCCTGGTCAAGGGGATCCCCCCCCCCCCCGGTATATTAAACAGAAAGAATTTGCTATGAGATAGTGTAATTTTACGATTTGTTTGTGATGGGGGGAGGAGGCGCCATCCCGAACGGTTCATAAGCATACACTGAGCACCCAGCCCCCGGCGGTGGAGTGTTTTGAAATACTGTAAGTCAATTTGACTGGCTGTTTACATCCTGGGATGAGACGTCACTGTTGCATTCCCGCGGAGAACACATAGTGCGCACCTAGGCGCCTTATTATCTACCAAACGAACCAACTGCACAAGAAATGATTATTGTATTAAAACTCACTGATGAAAATATATAAGTAAATAAACATCAAAACACCCTTGACAGTAACTACCACCGACGAGTTTCAAGTACCTGTAATTAACAACACGATATTATGTTGCCTTACACAGCCTAACCACAAGTTGCAGGTACGAAGCCACGACACCCTGTGAGTACCTTGACCACACCAGTGAAGTTACATACATAGGTTCATCATATAGGCTTTTACCATACAATAATGTCCAAACAATGTGGGTTTATAATAACACTGGTTGTTTGAGTACTTCGTTTATTCTTTATCTTTCGTATTTTCGCTTATTTACTATTGTTCTCGATATTCTTTTCAATGGGATATGCATCTCCACCCAAGAAGGAACCTTAGGGTTTTTATATATAATTAACTTCATATCCGTTATTAAACTCAAAATAACATTACAAGCGACATAATCAGCAAAGTTAATACTGTATTAGGTGTTATACCAATATCAATTTAAAATTCAATATTAATACCAAGATTAACCTAACATCTGGGATAGACTGTGTTAACATCCGGTCTTAATTGTTTTAATTTAGCATCCGGAATTAACACTATAATAACTTGATACCTGATAGAAACATGTTAACATTACGTACTAAAACCATGTTGGCTTAAAACCATTGGATTAATCTAAATTTAAAGGCAAATGAATTAAACTTAAATCCAGGTATTATGGTCATTATAAGTTAAACTACATTTAACACAAAGTTAACACCTAATTCGTAAACCTGACTTACGTTGTTAATTTTCATCAGTTTTATAATACACATACAAATCACGACACCCACAACCTGGGATAAAGAAACGTAGATCGGTAAATATTCGATATATAGCTGAGGCGAGGTTAAATTATATATAAAAAAATCGAAAATGAAAATTTGCCCAAGATAAATTTTGAGATTGTACACCAGACAAACCTATTACCATATGACAAGCATCCAATTACACCAAAAACCTAACCTAACCGTTTTAATGAAAAATGGCGTCATACCTGTTATTACTACTGTAGTGGAAGATACACCCTTGATTTGCAACAGGAAATGATACAATATAGTATTCTCGTCCTTTAACTTAGCAATTCTGAACTGGGAGAAATGTTTCCAAACGAAACAATTACAACAGGGCAAGTTTTGACTAAATGATACGTTGCTCTTACCTAGCCAAGTGTCTTCAAATAAACTAACTCGATAAGCGCACCTTACAACCCGCCTCACTTTCTTGTCTGTGGTCTGGCTGTTACGGTACAGCAAATATCTATATTTTCTATAATTTAAAAGGTTTTGCACATTGAGAACACAATCTTTATTTGAGAAGAACTCCTTACTCCTGAGATATCTTTTTAGTTTCCCCGTCGTTACGGTTTACTTGTTGAATAACGTATAAATATGAGAAGTTACACGATTGAGAACTGTAGTCGACCAGTTAAAATTGAAAATGGCGGCAATGCGCGAACCTCTTGCTGCGCACCATGAACTCTAAAGTTGTCCTACGCTGCGCAGATAAATGCTGGAACCGTGACGTCACAGATTTTCACTTGCTTTTAAATAATACAGCAAATGGCTTATAGATCCGTTTATATATATATTTGCACAAAGATCGAAATATATTCATAGTTTTTTTTTAAGGAATTATTTTATAATAACCAAATATTGAAACCCCATCGCAGGCATAAATCGAACAGTAATAACCAAAGTAATAATAAACTGAAATCTGTCAAGGGAAGGTTTTCCGGCCTCCTGGACCTAGATTATTCAGGATTCCTCCATATATATTTGTAGTTATTATGTAACTATAAATAAATATATGACAATATATCCAGCCCATTAAAAGTTATTGACCGGAACCCACCAATTTCGAGAAAAAGTGTAGGTGAAGAGGCGAGACGTCATGAAAATTAAATTACTTACATTTTAGCCAAATGTGATTTGATTTTGTTCAGGTACTCAGCAGAAATTCGATTAAAACTATCAGGTCGTAGAGGAGAGTGAACCTATAGTCATATCCTTGACACAAGTAAACACATCATCCTGAAAGTGGAATTTGACCAAGGCATGCATACATATCAAATATGACTAGAATTCGCTTACATAACCAAGACAACAATAAGATCCACGTAAACCACAATAACAAGAAGACAGGGAAAGCAGCAGTGATATGTGTACTACTTGTAGGTAGAAGGTTCATGCCTTACACGAAGACAGTCCAAGTCTTTTTATGTCTGAACCACAGCGGCAGTTTAGTTGTAACAAACACATCGATCTTCCAACTGTGAGAGTTCAATATTTCTCCTAAATTAGCAATTAATTATGTAATATATTCCTATTCTTATGTATCTAATATCATGACCATAATTCGTCCATGGATAATAAACCAGTCTTCCTTCACTTCACTATACACTAGAATATATTGGTATATTATGCTGACATAGGTCGTGCCCACTGACGACAACGAGGAACACAATCTGAATCTCTCCACTTGTTTCATTTAAAAATGAGAATATAACCTTCTTAATCGTCTGTTTTGTGATGTCAAACCTGGTGGCTGACACAGGAGACGTCAATTACCTTACTAACGGAATAATGATAGTTTCTGTGCCTCGTGTCTTGACATTTCTGTGAGGACACAATTATAGCTGTGACGTTAAACTTTATACTCGACATAAAACGTTCTAGAGGATAATAGTTATCACGTCTTGAAAGGTGCCAGAGCGTTGACGTCACTGAGTTACTACATGGGATATTTAAGTCTTTTCTTTGTAAACTTTTTCCTGTATCCTACGGCCTTCACCTACACACTTTATTCTGTATCCTACGGCCTTCATCTTGCACACTTTATCCTACACGACCTACATCCTTTACCCTGTACACCCTCACATAGACGTGTACAAGCATTGCCATCCCTCACTACTGTCTCCCTAACACTAACACTAACAATAACAATAACACTTTACCGTCAACTTGCCCAGTTTCCGTCGTTTTTTTCCACGAATTGTCAATTTTTCTGTCCCTCTCGCTCAAACGAACCGTATCGTTTCCGCCTGACTGACTTGGCGCCAATTTCTGCGGTCAAGTTACTTTAAGATCTGTATACTGGACAATGAGAATATATAAAATAAATATCGAACCACGTAAAATAACTACATTTAATAATAAAAGTATTCAGTATCGCATTTTTAATAAATTGCTTAAATGTAATTTTTTTTATGTTGATATTGGTAAATACATCTGATGTTTGTTTACATTGAGCCAAGTGTTCAACTTTTTCACAACAATCTATCTATTTCTGTGTGGACACGCCTGTTCGAAGACTGCATGATAGACAATATTAGATCTCATCATTGCCTGTGGAACCCAAAACAGCGTCGAAAAGAATGAAGGCAGAAATCATTGTCCAGATAATGCTTGGCAGAAGAAAGTGTGTGTGTGTGTGTGTGTGTGTGTTTGTCATCCTATTTCAATAAATTACTAAACTATCGAAATTTCCACAAACCTCTATTTCTGTAACTTTTTTTTCCTTCGGGTACTGGAGAGAGTAAGGCATGGAAGGCGTGCGGTGTGTTGGTGTACCTTTTGGTGTTCAGTTGGTACTAAGGCTTCACTTACCCAGGGTGCTGAGTGAGGCACGCTCCCTCCTCTCTATTATCGTTATTTTTCAAAGGATTCTTTTAACTCTTTAATTAGTGACAAGTGACGTGGTATTCTCGTGACGTAGATGATTCTGACAAGTGACGTGGTATTCTCGTGACGAAGATGATTGTGACATGTGACGTGGTACTCTCATGACGCAGATGATTGTTATAACTGTAGTTTTCTTGTGACTTTCTAATCATCTAAATTTGTCCCACTATATTCTCATGGTTTTAATAAGTCCTCTAATAGTTTTATGACTGTTAGATGAGCATTAAATATCCATGAGATATTTAGGATTCTCTTTTGTATTTAATTGTTGTCAGGAATCATCGAATATTCTCGTGATTTCGTCCTCGATATTTACATTTTCTCTCTAATACTTTCACAACTCTGAGAACATATTTGGTTATTACAAAATACTATAAAATAAAATTAAATATTCACAATAGGGGATAAAACGTCATAATAATGAAAATATAATCCCCATCCTCCTCCGGTACCCTGCCACTCAGTATACATGATAGCAGCTAAGTCGTTTTCCCGGGAAGTGTATAAAAATTATTTCCCGGTAAAATGTCTTATGGATCAGCTAAAACAACAGAGTTGACTATTTCTTGTTTTTGTGTTGTGGTAACATTAAGTGCACATAATACACAGCCTGTATACAGTCAACAAGTTAAAGAGAGTCTTAGTAAATTTAGTGCATAGGTGAAGTGTGTAATGATGGAACGGTGAATGATTATATGCTGTGCCATCTATCTATCTATCTATCTATCTATCTAGACCTAATTTCCATAGCTTCAACCTTAAAATTGCACAAGAAAATATACAATATGTTTCATTCATTTACATTTATAATTTTCAACATAAACAAAGATGAAACCATTTAAATTTACAGTATGTATAGATTTTGACATTATAGATGTTCAAAATAATACAACACAAAAATACAAATGCCTTTACATTCTGGTGTGAATATTATATACACTTAAAAAAATCCCAGCACAAACAAATGACTGTCGACTTTTGTGGGATCTAAACATTCGACTCCCAGAAGCAAGAGAATCGACAAGTCAATATTCCCCTTTGTGTTTGGCACTTATAAAAACAAATGCCTGCCACCCTAGTTCAATTGTTTACATGGGGCGAGGAAGGTTCCGACTCAGCCTCTGACGCCACGAAGTGTAACACCCACTATTTCTACCTCCACAGTGTGATGTTTTCTGGCTTGTTTCCTCAACACACTGTACATGTGACTGTTCTTAGCTTCGCATAGTGTTGTTTTAACTGCTTCTACCGCCACGGAGTATAATTATGACTGTATATATCTTCACATTGTGTAGTTTTCATTTTCTTCACATAATGTAGTGTTGGGTGTGTTCTTGTCATTCTATACAATTCATAGTCTACATATACTTTTTGTGATTTTATGCTTCGTGTATATATATATATATATATATATATATATATATATATATATATATATATATATATATATATATATATATATACCCTCTACCTACTGGGTGGGACCATGCCACAAAGACACTAAAAGCAGTTCTAGACTATGTTATATTTCACACAAAGCCTGTTCATCGAGCTGATGGCGCCGTGAACCTCCCATTGGGAACTGCCCGTGTCATTTATGTGGATGTCAGTAGCATTTTACCCAATCCAGCTGGTATGAAACACGAGGTACCATATATACTTCGTTTTTAGTCCATATAACAAGCGGACTTTGAACATATAATCAACGACCTAAAAATGGACTAAAAATGAAGTATATGTATATATATGGGGTCATGTTTTCTTGGTTATTCCTGGAATAAAGATTTTTCTTTGCTAAGAGTTTGTCCCCAGATGTTCCTCGGCTGAACAACGAATAAATTACTATACAGTATACAGACATTCCACTATGTTTTAGAATATCTTACATGTACACATAACCATTCTCCACGGTCGATGTCAAGTTTACCCTTTACTGAAATATAATCACATTATCACAGACGAACACCTTGTAGATCTACCGCCCGTGACAGTGTGCAGATCATCGCCCCCGTGACTGTTGTGACTCTCTGTTGAATACTACAAGTTATGGTTATGTTTTTGTCCAGAGGAGATTATAATTTATTTTTTCATCATGAGGTCTCGCAAGTAGGGTTTAAGTGTGTGTCTGCCTCGTGTATTCTCTGTTACGTGCTGGTGTAAGTCTATAAGACGTTATCTCTCAATGTCTTGAGAAATTGGAGTTCTTCAAGTGACCTGTGTTGTAGCCCTCAACACTGATTTCTGCTTTGGCTTCACTTACGTAAAACTTGTTAGATTTGGTAATGTCTCTGTTTATAGAAGAGCTATTAACCTTGAGTATTCCTGTTGGGTAAGACATTAACGTTTGTACAGAAACAATTCCGTTCTTCTATCATACATCATCCTCTTGCGTTTGCTGACTGGCTACATTACCTGAACTTAATAAACTTGGAACTTGACCATCTAACATATTTACGACATCATCTTTCTAAGCTTTCCCTCACCCCTTTGATTCCCTAGACTCACCAGATTCAAATTCTTCTTAGCTCAGCATATTTGGGGATCGTCTACTATCGCCTCTCAATCGTTTAATTCTCTCATTCATATTCTTCACCTCAGTGTCATATCCGCCGTCAATAACAGTGATGTCACCATAATTTCCTCCACAATCTTCTCGGAACTCCTTATCGTATGTAATCTCTCCAAGGTTTCATAATTCATGGTCGTGTTTCTTGGTTCTGACAAGAGTGTTCAGATTTATTTTTTATGTTTCTGCTCCTCTTCATCAATCGTCTTTGTGATCTCTTCTCCACCATTCTTCAGAACATCTCCTCGTTTATCATGTTTCTGTCATCACCTGTCTCTTGTTTTTTATTCTTTCTTAATGTTTTCCATTACAATAAACATAACTTTTTTCAGCTTTTTACTCATGCACATTGGTGTTGTCCCCCTCTATGCAACAACTAATTTAGATTCATAGGCTTCGATTATATGATGAGGTTCACTCAAAGTCAGACAGCTTTCCCTTCATAAATGTCAACTCTGCACGCCCGTCTGTCAGTCAGTCCATCACCTACTGTGTTAATGGAAGTGTTGATGGTCTGTAAATTTCCTTTTTCTCAATAACTTCTCAGTTCTGTTTTATGTGTTCAGCTTCCACCGACTGAACAAGACACTAGAGGATGTTGACCTCCTACTGCCACTTCTGCTGTACCAAGGAAGTTGGTTCATGGCATCAGATTTTATTTCCTGATAGTCTCTCCCGTAAACCTTGGCACTTGGCACGAGACCAGGAGCCACATATCCCGCCTTCCAGAAGCTGGCCATCGTGATTCATGGCCTCACGACTCGTCTTATACATTTCTTCACTTTCTTGTTTTGTAAGTTAACTTTTCTTCTATTCCCGATATCTGCTCCCGACCTGTCACCTCTGCCATCAAGAATTATGGCTCCAGTTTGAAGTTTCATTTAGAAATAATATGGTATTCTACTTTAATTTACATATTTGGTGAGGGTCTCTGCTTCCTCTTAAAGATTTCATGACAAGTGAGAGAATCTCTATATACTGTGGGGGGAGGAAGAGGTAAGGTGGGGGGGTGTTTCACTGTATTACTTTACTTGTTTACGTCGCCTGGTGGTATAGTCTGTAGGCTGCTCCAGACTCCTTCAACCATTGTCGTACATTATCATAATTTTCTCTCGGTATTGAACAATAGAATGAATGATCAGCTTGTTTATATTTTTTTATTGTATTCCACAAATAACAGAGCCGTGTGGGTTTTGCTGTGACTCTTTCTTTTATGTTTCGTCTTAAAATTAATAAACACTCGTAAGTCGTTCAACTCGGAGACAATCAATCCAAAGCTTGACAGACCTGCGGCTTGGATCAATATAACTAGATATCCCTTCTCGACCTACTTTATTATTATTATTATTATTATTATTATTATTATTATTATTATTATTATTATTGAAGATTTTTGGGGGGTCACAGATCAAGTACCTCGGGCGTGACTGAATGAGGTAAGCAGCATCACCACCTGAACTATTACTGTACTAACAGCCTCCACTGTACTCCAACTCTCACCGCCTGATAAGTGAGCACCTTATTACCACTAGACTGCAGGTTATGCCACAAACATTATTGGCTCTGCTCACCACTACTGTATATGAACACTCGCAGGTATTCACCACAATACAAGATCATAATATTCATGCGGTTTGTTGTTTTTTTTTCACTTGGAGGAAAACTTAAAGTGTTGGTCTGAGCCTGTTTAAGTCACACACACACACACACACACACACACACACACACACACACACACACTTGGTAATAATATTTTACATACAAGTGAACATTTTAACTACTTTTGTATTATTAAATTCCCCCAGGTTTACTTTTCTGCAGCATTAACATCTTTGTTTTAAATTCTTCCTCTGACTTACAACAACCAATTTACTGTTATAACACATTATATAAAGTCGTTTTCAGATGAGTCCTAGAAAACACGGAACTTGTCATAACATGTCCACGAGACTGTGAGTTCAGTTCATATTTCCATCATTCAGGCAGATGTCTCTACTGACGAGTGTTTTATGTGTGTGCAGTTCTGTAACAACACGACGACACTCCCTGTGGTTCTGTCATTAGTGTTGCGTCACGTAAATTACAAAAATTACATATTTATTACAGAGTACAGTCATATATTTACATGGACTAACGGTGAAAAAATATAGCATCAGGACAGAAATTATATTAACGGGATGTTTACATAAAAATCACACTTTCCATGTAAATTGTAATGACAGTGTTAGTCGTAAAGGAACACATGCCACCCACCCACAAGCCTGAATGTAAACAATGAATTAGCCTTTGTCATTTTATTTAATGCTGTAGCGAGGTCAGCCGCCCACCTCCCTCATCTTCCTTCTGCCACACAAACAACCACAGTCTTTAAGGTCTTTCTATCGGAAAACCAAAACCTTTCATAGATTATCAAAGAAGAGAAAATTCTCCAACCATTCAGCATTCTAATCTCAAGGACAATCACATCTGATCAACATTATTGCCCCTGGAAATTTACCCTATAGCTTTTCGTATACCAGAGAACAGAAGAAAAGCCTTACAAGATACACCATCACAAAACACATTTCATTAAGCCTCCAATAGATATTTTCCACAACTGACTCCTGACATCTTAACTTCAGTCACGAAATCGGTAAAATATTTCCGTTTTTTATCATAGTTCGCCATTACCTTCAGATCTTACTGCCGTCGAGAAGGTTAGAGGAGGAGAATGAAAAACATACTGGAGTCAAGCGAACCTAACCTAACCTAACCCAACCTAACCATAACCTAACCTAACCTAACCTAACCTAACCTAACCTAACCATCCCTAAAAGACCTCTAAAACCAGCAAGCCTTCATGTCGGTAAGATGCAGAGTATAAATGTATCTGACCTCAGCTGTTATATTGACAGATAATTGACAAAGTACTAACCACTGATCTCTAAGATAACCCAAACAGAAGAATATATATGAGTACAGTAAAACCTCTATTTAACGAACTATGTGGAGAGGGAAGTCCGTTATATCAAGAGTCCGTTAGATGTGAAACCTCCATCTATTGAACTATATAGAGATTAAAGTCCATTATATCGAGGATCCATTTCATGTGAAACCTCCATTTAACTCACATTATAGAGATGACAGTCCGTTATATCGAGGATCCGTTAGATGTGAGACCTCCATCTTACCGGATTATAACTAGAGAGAGGTGCTGTCTGAGAAACCATAAATAAATCTTTAAGAAAGACTTAAATAAACTCAAAACACATTAATTACTAACCTATAACTAAGATAAACACAAATATAACTCTAAGTGAATAAAATTATAAACCTGTGGTCTCTCAAAACAAAAGTAAACAAAGGAATTACTAAAACAAACAAGAGATTAAATAAAGTAAAGGAGTAACAGGTGGTTTCTCTTCCGGGTGGCTGAGTAGGATTTTGTTTTTTTCTCATCAACAAAAAACAAAGAAAAAGTTCACAGTGGACGCCAGCAACAGCAGTAACGGGGAGAGAGAACTGTCAACGGCATAACAGTGTGTAACTGTAACCGACAACAGTGATAAAAGGTGAGCAACAAACAGTATAACAGTGAACACCAGAAACCCAAAGATCTGAAGACATTAACCAACTAGATGTATCTTTCATCACTCGTCTACACTTTAGGAGGAGTAATACTATATGAAACAGTTTATAATTTTTTCCTTCACTCAAAATATTTTTTTCTCTGTTTTAATTTGATATGAAAAGTTAATTAAAAAAAAGTTCAGCATATGGCCACTGATTATTTTTTTTTATGAAACTACTTCAATAGTAATCCAAAGCCGACGATAAAATACCATTCCATGTTTTAATTCTGTAAATCAAAGGAATTTTTCTCTTTCGTTGTAGTTTTCAGGATTTTAATTTTATTTTGTATTTTATCCGGAAACCCAATACAGTTTCGGTGATTTGGTGAAAGTCCATAACCATATTTGTGTTATTTCTATATTTTAATACATCTTTATTTTTTTATCTGTACTAAAGATTGCTGTTTTCTATTCGTTCCGGTGTACACGTCTTGTTCCTGCAGTTTCAGCGCCACCGTCATGTGATGTGACTGTCCTCCAGGAGACTACACAATACAGTACGTCACTCACCCACCAGTAGTGATAACTGACCTGCTCAAGGACCATGGACAGGCGACGGTGTAACTTTACCTAAACAACAGGGTGTGACTGGCAGTAAGGGAGACTAAGACCTGCCCTAGCTTAAAGAAGGTTTCATTACAGTACTTGACAAATAGACAGAGAGAGAACGATGGACTCAGGCACTCATTGAACCCTAGAAACTGTAGTGAACCAGAGTACAGTAAAACCACTATTTAACGGTATATGGAGAGGAAAGTCCGTTATGTCGAGCTTTCGTTACATATGAACTATATAGAAATGATAATGCGTTATATCGAGGATCTGTTAAATATAATGTACCCCATCTAACGGATTATATGGAGATAGAAGTCCGTTTTATGGAGGTTTTTACTGTACTAATAGTCCCGGTCGGAGCGTGACTTTATGACCCTTCCCCCCAGTACACTTGCCCTATGACCTCCTCCTACAGGTCCCCAGCCGTTACCAACACCTCTTCCCTCCCTGACCATGTGTCCCCCCTCCTAGTGACAGGCCTGGCACTTGACATTATTAGGGGTCTGCCACAGATGAATTGTACCGGGAATTTTCCCCCGCACAATCATTATCCTGTCACTTTATGTAACTTGCTGACAAAACCCATGGCCCTTCAAGCTTTTACGCCCTTAATGCATGAGTCATGAAGGCAAGCATGAACTGCGCATGCTTCCCAGTTGGGCGCTGTAAACGCTTTTGCGCTTCACCTTGCATAGGATGTAAGAGGGTGCCCAATAAACTAGCCCCCTCGCAGGACTAAATTAAATAAAAAATATTCTAAACCCTCATAGTGATCGCATCCCTGGTCAAGACAGAGGTCAAGTGAACATGGGTGGAACACTTTTAAATAAATCGAAACTTTAAGAACACGAAGGAAAATTTGATAGAATAAAACGCGATATTATGGGTGGAATTGTATACCTGCACTGCCTATGTTCATTGTATACCTGCACTGACTGTATTCAGTGTATACCTGCACTGACTGTGTTCATTGTATACCCACACTGTCTATGTTCATTGTATACCTGCACTGACTGTATTCAGTGTATACCCACACTGTCTATGTTCATTGTATACCTGCACTGCCTATGTTCATTGTATACCTGCACTGCCTATGTTCATTGTATACCTGCACTGACTGTGTTCATTGTATACCTACACTGTCTATGTTCATTGTATACCTGCACTGACTGTGTTCATTGTATACCTGCACTGACTGTGTTCATTGTATACCTGCACTGACTGTGTTCATTGTATACCTGCACTGACTGTGTTTATTGTATACCTGCACTGACTGTATTCATTGTATACCTGCACTGACTGTGTTCATTGTATACCTGCACTGACTGTGTTCATTGTATACGTACACTGTCTATGTTCATTGTATACCTACACTGCCTATGTTCATTGTATACCTGCACTGTCTATGTTCATTGTATACCTGCACTGACTGTGTTCATTGTATACCTGCACTGACTGTATTCAGTGTATACCTGCACTGACTGTGTTCATTGTATACCTGCACTGACTGTGTTCATTGTATACCTGCACTGACTGTGTTTATTGTATACCTGCACTGACTGTGTTTATTGTATACCTGCACTGACTGTGTTCATTGTATACCTGCACTGACTGTGTTCATTGTATACCTGCACTGACTGTGTTCATTGTATACCTACACTGACTGTATTCATTGTATACCTGCACTGACTGTGTTTATTGTATACCTGCACTGACTGTGTTTATTGTATACCTGCACTGACTGTGTTCATTGTATACCTGCACTGACTGTGTTCATTGTATACCTACACTGACTGTATTCATTGTATACCTGCACTGACTGTGTTCATTGTATACCTGCACTGACTGTGTTTATTGTATACCTGCACTGACTATGTTCATTGTATACCTGCACTGACTGTGTTCATTGTATACCTGCACTGACTGTATTCATTGTATACCTGCACTGACTGTGTTCATTGTATACCTGCACTGACTGTATTCATTGTATACCTACACTGACTGTATTCATTGTATACCTGCACTGACTGTGTTTATTGTATACCTGCACTGACTGTATTCATTGTATACCTGCACTGACTGTGTTTATTGTATACCTGCACTGACTGTATTCATTGTATACCTGCACTGACTGTGTTCATTGTATACCTGCACTGACTGTATTCATTGTATACCTACACTGACTGTATTCATTGTATACCTGCACTGACTGTGTTTATTGTATACCTGCACTGACTGTATTCATTGTATACCTGCACTGACTGTGTTTATTGTATACCTGCACTGACTGTATTCATTGTATACCTGCACTGACTGTGTTCATTGTATACCTGCACTGACTGTGTTCATTGTATACCTGCACTGACTGTATTCATTGTATACCTGCACTGACTGTGTTCATTGTATACCTGCACTGACTGTGTTCATTGTATACCTGCACTGACTGTGTTCATTGTATACCTACACTGACTGTGTTCATTGTATACCTGCACTGACTGTGTTTATTGTATACCTGCACTGACTGTGTTCATTGTATACCTGCACTGACTGTGTTCATTGTATACCTGCACTGACTGTGTTCATTGTATACCTACACTATATGTACGTACATGTTTAATTAGTGTGAATAAATACAGTCATAGATGCTCCGCCCCTTGTGTCGTATTGTCTGACATAAAATTGTTGAGATACTTTATGGAGCGAGTTAGGTTAATATAGAGAGCAGGTACTGTACGGATTATGGCTAATTCAGGTAGTTGTCCTGATGAATAAATATACGATTTTAGAAGGCCATTCTGGAGTATTTCAACGCCATAAATTGGATAACAACTGTTTGCTAACGTATCAGAGTGAAAATCAAGTAAGTTCCAATGGTAAATGAAATTAAATTTACATTGTGATATCCAGTATAAAACACACTGCCTGGTGTAACTCGATTCATCGAGTTTAATAATCCCAGCGGTCACTCATGGACGCCAGTAATTTAAAGGTGAATATAACCTTTGAATCAATGATACTCCTTTACTACTTCATTCACTTAGCAATATTCTGAACGAAATCTGTGCGCCAGTATATACACACAGCTCCTGAGTTGCTTCGCTAGCGTTACTTGAGATAACAGTTGGCAGCTTGTGACTAAACAATATATTCGCGATTCTGCAGTTGATCATATCTTTATCTACACTTTGTCCAAAAAATGTCGAACTTCAGTGACCAACTGGTCAAGTACAGTAAGTTGTTACATACCTCCACAAGACACAGTGAGTTGTTTTGCCTCATGTTGGTCTGTAGACGTGTGTTGACAACGTCAAACTGTTGGCGTTGCCGTCATGTGGTGTCAGTGCTGGTCATGGGTGTCCTGGCGTCACTTTGTAGGTCTGCATAGTATTTCACATATCATGCGACCCATCTTCACCTTCTCAGAGAGTCCATATAAGGCAAGTTTCATATCTCGGGGATCAATTCCGTCCTTCTCCTATGAAGATTCTCGATTGTGTGGATATCTTTCATCTCGTGGTTAAGCTGAATCACACTAAGTTCAGCATCAGGGTGAGTGAATGACATTCTCTGTCTTCCCTCCCATGTCCAGCCAATACACATCACCTAACATTCATATGGCTGGCAACAGAGTAAACATTTGTCCCACAGTTTTTTTTATCCATTTGAAGATGTTGCTGGCTTTTATCAGACGGTAAAGATGTACACTTCAGAGGACACACGGCTGGTCGGGTGCTGGGCAGGATAACGGAAACGGCCTGAAAGACTGCCCCAGATGCTCCTAGATCCTGTCTTATGAAACGTGTGGTACTGCAGGGAGCGTGTGGTACTTCAGGGAGCGTGTGGTACTTCAGGGAGCGTGTGGTATTTCAGGGAGCGTGTGGTACTTCAGGGAGCGTGTGGTACTTCAGGGAGCGTGTGGTACTTCAGGGAGCGTGTGGTACTTCAGGGAGCGTGTGGTACTTCAGGGCTCCATGTCTTCAAGTATGGTCATAAAGTAAATTGATTTCAAAAACTATTGTAAATTTGTTTTCACGAGCGAATTATTCAAGTTGTTTTAAAGTTATATTCTTATCAGGAAACTTAAAGTAACTTAATTATAGCAGCTAAGTGTATTGTACCTAGTATGCACTTTAAGTATTTCCACAGTTTTGAAGGTGAAGTAAAGTTTGGTAGGGAGGTGCGGCTGGTCTAGGTTGATGGCCGTACACTCTCTCCTGTACTTACTTCCCCCGAAAGGCGCCGGGTAACTCACCTAGTGTGTGTGTGTGTGTGTGTGTGTGTGTGTGTGTGTGTGTGACGTAGATTTAACACAAACAAAAACAGTACTCAAACTTTATCTGTAACTCAGTAACGTCCTTCACTTACCCTCTATTGGTCCTGTACACCCAGCAGGATCCTTCTCCATTATTGTTTTTATTACACATACAACACTCTTCTACCCAACAAAGTCTATACATGAACATACTGGCAGGTGTACACAGACCTTAACGCCAGTATTAATGTGTTCAGTATAACCACACACTGCCCTGCCCCTCCTAGCCACCCGGGTGTTCACTGGTAAATGTAAATGACTTAACCCATCATGGAAATAGAGATTGACTTACAACATAAACCGTAACGCAGATTTATAAACCCTTCTTCGACGAAAGTTAAGCTAAAAATATCGAGGATAAAAACTAGAGGGAGGGTGAGGGTGAAAAAGTGAGAAGGGTGAGAGATAAGGGTGGAACTGAGTTAAAATAACATCCGGTGAGAGAGAGAGAGAGAGCCGGATATCTCATGAACCGAATCTTGCATTACGTCTTGCCCGATCGATGGGTAACTTTACTCATCTATATAATGGTTGTCCCTCGTGTAACGAGGATGGCCGGCCCAAGGGCCACCTAGGCGTGAATTTGTTTAAGGTGTAGAAGCTATCTCCAACACAACAACCACACCCTAACGAGATGCATGACCCGGTGTCAAGGAATAGTCCGAGAAGACCGGACAACTTGCCAACTGCACTGGCTAACCATTACCCTGTAATACGATCCGCAAATCGATTAATATCCAGGTTCCCAATTACTGCGGGGTAGACAGAGGCAAATGGCGTAAAGAAACTTGCCCATAGTTTCACCCTGCCCGAGGATCGAACTCAGGTCTGTTCGCTTGCCTAATATTCAACCAATCGGACACACATACCAGACAATAATACAGAACCTTATACCTGTAGTTCAAAACTTGTCGGTACAGAGTCAGACGGGGAGGCCGGAGGCACAGTTAACAACAAGAGCTTCTACACCCACGCTCGAAATTGTAGCAAACCCAAATGAGACGCCACAGCACCAGCTATTAAAGGTAGTAGAGCAGTTCGGGGACTTGCTCCATCACTTCGGAGTCTCAAGCGTGTAGACGGAGTTTAAAGCCTCGTGACCTCCACAACACACTGCCATATGTATCACTTCATAACCTTAATCTAATGTGACCATCATACTCTCATTGACTAATATATCCAAACTTATCCTGACTGTAACTAAAGTAACTCAATTTATACCAACATTACCTTGCATAGTCCAACTCATCCTAACCTTACCAGAGTTATATTTACTTTACCTAAATAACCTTATTCATCCTAACTCAACCCAAATTTAGTCTTACCTTACCCAATGTATCCAAACTTATCAAATATATCTTACACACACACACACACACACACACACACACACACACAACACGCACACAACACGCACACACACACAACACGCACACACACACACACACACACAACACACACACACACACACACACACACACACACCATTTTGAGCCTCGAAGGGTTGGGGTAGCCCGCCCACACTCGGGTCCCAGACAGCTTTAATCAAGTTCCCAGCATAACAGTTTTGTAAATATATCAGACGCTGTAATGTACACATGTAAATTAATGTCAACAATAATCACCTCCGAGTCCCTACCATTAGTGGTGGTCTGAGCCAGGTAGAGCTGTGGTACTGTGTGGTAGTGCAATATAACTGTGGTGTGTGAGATCTTCCAACGTCAAAATAAAAAAAATTCCTTCCACCAGCCTTCACTCACAACACCCTTGACGAGGTCTGCTCCTCTGCCTTTGAGCCTTGAGTGAGGAAGACAGAAAGGCAGACAACTTTTAACAATAGCAAGGTGGTTGGTCCACTCACTCTCTGACTTGTATCATTTTCTTCACTATTGTTACACTCATTACTCTTCGGTCTCAAGCTCTCTCTTACCTTAGACGAGAATGAACGAATAATTCTTACATTAACAAATTCTTCCCTCCATATAAGTAGCTGAACGCTGTTAATCATCTCTTGCCCCGCTGTGTTACAATAATGCGAGGAGAAAACTCAAGCTGTCACCACCAAAGCTTGAGGATCGCGTGCAATAGACAGACTCATGGGACACAACGATGAGCTGCTAAGGTCACTTATTGACTCAGTTCATCAACACTGTGAGATCAATAGTTAGTAGACGTAGGTAATATTAAGTTAGTTGAGTTTTTTGTCATTATTACATTAGTTTCTTTATTCTTATTTCTTTTTAAACCCCTTCACTACGGGGACGCCACTATTGATGCTTTATTTAGTTAACAGCGGACAATTTTACTCAGCACAGAGTTGACCCCGTACACAGGGAGTTAAATTCACTTTATTTCTCGGTTATAATTTTCATCATCACAGCTCAATAAACTCATTCGTGTTGCCACTATATCTTTCATTAGTCATTAATTATCTAATGCTCCTTTATAATCATTAATAATCGCAAAAAAGAAAAACAAAACATCCTTGGATCCTTCCCATCAAACAAAAAATAAATAAACAATAAATGTATTGCTTATCATCAGGCAATTAACACCGAGTGACGGCCAGTGTTCCACCTCAGTACAGTACACCCACGACAGGCGCCACTGAACAACACGTCAAATCCAGTACACGAATCAAGACTACTCAGGCTATGATGACCCCAGACATTGAGGACCATGAGATATATATATAAACATCCTGGTCAGTAGATGGGAGGACAGAACATAAAGGCCACTTCATATCACCATTCTTTTCCTTAATGGCAACTTTCTGTTAAAGTGATCTTTTTATCGCCATCATTCCTCACACACACACACACACACACACACACACACACACACACACACACACACATATGAGTATTATCAGTGCTGTCACCTGGTGGTTGACGCCGTAAACTAATGTACTTTTTTTCTGTCTTCCTCTTGTTTTGAGCTGAACAGTGAACGCCTAAGAGTTTGATGACTGAACTCTCATAACTTTCGTTCTTTATCTTTTATTAACTCATCTGGTTTTTCTTGGAGGGTGGTCATGGATTGGAACGGGGGAAAAGGGGGGGTCATGGGATGGAAGGGGGAAAGAGGAGTGTCATGGGTTGGAAGGGGGGAAGGGAGGGTTATGGGTTGGAAGGGGAAAGGGAGGGTTATGGGTTGGAAGGGGGAAAGGGAGGGTTATGGGTTGGAAGGGGAAAGGGAGGGTTATGGGTTGGAAAGGGGAAAGGGGAGTGTCATGGATTGGAAGGGGGAAGAGGGACCAAAACCCGCCAGCAAGGACGTAGGAATACAAAATATGACCTCAGAACCAAGAGGTATGAGACAAGGTGGGCTATAGGCTGCCGGGTACCGAAGCTGCAAGTGAAAGCAGCCAACCAGTAAAAACTAAACAAACCACCAACAATTAATCAACATTATCCAGTATGTACAGTCATCAAAGTACCTATGTGCATTATCTTCTACCCACATACTCAGCTTAGGATGTTAGGAGAAGGGGTAGTGGTAGTATTAGTAGTAGTAGTACGGTCGGCCAGTAGAAGGTTTGCCCTCCCAATGCGTGTGTGGCTCTTCCTATGGTGGCGATCACGCCATGGTGTGCAAGAAAGGGGGCTTTATATGCATGAGGCATGACGAAGTAAGGGACCTCACAGCAAATATGTTGAAGGAAATCTGCCGGGATGTCATGGTAGAACCGACGCTCCTTCCATTGGATGGCGAGATCTTCCAACATAGGACTTCAAACACATCTAACGAAGCCCGTGTGGACGTCAGTGCTCGAGGATTTTGGACGTGGGGACAGCGAGCTTTCTTCGACATCAGGTTTTTTGATCCCATGGCCGCATGTCACCGTAACTTAGCTCTCGATGCTGCACATAGGAGGAACGAGAACGACAAGATAAGGGCATATGGGGAGAGAATCCAAAACGTTGATCAAGGCAGCTTCACTCCTCTAGTGTTCACAACCTCTGGTGGGATGGGACCAAGTGCAAGATGCTTCTACGCCAGACTCGCGGAGGTGATCTCCGAACAGAAGCAGCAGCCCAGAAGTTTCGTTGCAGCCTGGATGAAATGTCGACTGTCTTTCTCTCTCCTTCGGCCGGCTTTGCTCTGCCTCAGGGGAACGAGAGCTTCTGCCCCAATTCCGACAACTGCTGCAGATATCGACTACGAGGCAACAGTCACTGAATGCCGCATAGATCTGCGGCTCAACTAATTCAACACAGCTAGGATAGCTACATATGTATTAGGATATGTAATATTAAGGTAATTAAATGGTGGCGAAGGTGTGGCTATTGGGGGAGGCTGGAGGCCATTATTTAAAATAATAAAAAAATAATAATAAAAAAGTAGTAGTAGTAGTAGTAGTAGTAGTAGTAGTGGTGTGAGAGAAGGGAAAAGGGAGGTAGGAAGTGGAAGTGAAAAGGGAAAAGAAAGGCCGGTGGGCGAGGGAGGAAGGACGAGGCACAGTCTTCACAACAGCTCCCGGGGTTCAGTTGTTTGATGTCCTGGAAACTGGAAAATTCTATAAACTTTCTGACCTTCACTAACCTTGCCCGCCCCTCCGCCACCTTCAGTTGTGTGCACCAGCCCAAAGAATTCTTTTGATTCCATTAGTTAGCTCAATGCCAGAAATTCCTGAGTGACTTAATAATCAATATTTTTCGTGGCTTTTTCACGAGAAATAATTTTCCTTACTTATTCTCGTGCGTATTTTCCGTCTTACTGTGCGGTGCTCACTACACAGCGCAGATTAGCTTCCAGTGGTGCATGGTAGTGTATGGTGGGCGTGAAGTAAATGCTGTTATACTTTTAACTATAATTTTTCTTGACATAATAATTTGCGCTCCACTCTTCTTACAAAATGAAAGGATTTCTTATTTTCCAAATTTTGCCCATAAACATAACACTGGGTGGGGCTGGTAGACATAACGAGGAGAACTTACCAACACAGCTTCCATAATGGTGAGCAACTCTTTTGGGCTGCCAGCAGGGTGTTGTCGTATATATTACATGCAACTACCAGACTCTTTAATAATTCAACAAGAACAAAAAGATTCCTAGTTTAGATTTAAGTTCAAACAGCCACACTAATGAAGAATAATGTCAAAACCTCGCAAAACATTACTCAGTTATATTCACGCCAAAGTTACATCAGTTAAGTTCAGCGTTAGTAATAATTACCTGAACAGCGAGGCAGTAAGTGCAGTTAATAATTTTAGCCGATTATTTTAATCTTTACCAATTAATTTTCTTATCATTGTGAAGGAGAATATTCTATTGGCCATTTTATTCACCTTGACCTGCTTCTGCTTTCTCTCCTGCTAACTTGATTCCTCAACACTTCACTCTATTTCTTATTTGTTTTCTTTACCTCCTGTTGTTCGCAATTCCCGTCCTGTTCTGGCTGCTTCCACTCCATCCTCTAGTGGCTGGTCTGACCTCCCTCTTGCTGTTTTTAATTTCCATTCTTCCATTCACTTTCTCCTGATATTTTACCGTCCTACATTTTCTTCGATATTTGCAAAAGACTTTTCCCATAGTCAGAAATATGACCCCCCCATCCCTCGCCCCATGTTGTGAGCACTGTTGGCTGCCTTCACTGGACGCTCTCATGACCCCCCCCCCCCCTCGCCCCATGATGTGAGCACTGTTGGCTGCCTTCACTGGACGCATTTCATAACCTCCCTGGCTCCTTCTATCCTATCTGATATGGTGCAGAGGTGGACGGTAACGAAGTAAATTTAATTCGTTACTGAGCTCAAACGAGTTATGTATATATATTTTTTTAATAATAAAGTTACTTGAGAATAACATAAGTTTTGTTATTTTTACTTTACTAAAACTTCGGACAAATATCACTACTCTTCGTTATACTTGGAGTCTCAGTAGTAAGGGGTAATATTTTTCCCGCCAATCATAACAGCACTGATCGACGGTGTGCTCCCGGCCAAGGCATCTCTTCCTGCTACATATATTATCCCACACCTATTATTTTTTTATAATATATATTTATTTGACGATAAAAACAATAAATAACAAGCTTCGAAAATCAGCTTCTGTTAAGGATAATTGAAAGGTTTGTGCACTAAATAATAAACTGGAACAAGTATGGGTTTATATTCTTCATTACGTATTGCATGTATTACCTATCCATTATATAATAATCATTGGCGTTTTATTTTCTTTACGTAAATAATGTAAATCATTATAGTGTAGCTGATGGAGTGTAGATAATAGTGTAGCTGATAGTGTAGTCACAGACATTCCTAGGCTTCCCAGCTAGAAAATTCGCACATACTGTATATTAACACATTCACAAATGTATATAAACTAAAAGTGAAGTTAAAGAACTGATGTAAACTGTCCAAACATTGCAGAAGATATTGATAATCATATGCTGGAGGCGAATAAATGTTTGTAATGGTTGTTTACATCACAACATAGAGAACCGGAATATGTTACCTCTGGTCAACAACATTCACAGTAGTTCTGGACCTCTATGTTACTCAGATTCATGAATGATTTAATTTTTTTTTTTATCAAGGCTGTGTTAAGGTTTAGTAACAGGTGGGTCACACTCAAGTGGTAGAGTGAAGGTGGGTAACACTCAAGTGGCAGAGTGAAAGTGGGTAACACTCTCAAGTGGCAGAGTGAAGGTGGGTAACACTCAAGTGGCAGAGTGAAAGTGGGTAACACTCTCAAGTGGCAGAGTGAAGGTGGGTCACACTCAAGTGGCAGCGTGAAGGTGGGTAACACTCTCAAGTGGCAGAGTGAAGCTGGGTCACACTCAAGTGGTAGGGTGAAGGTGGGGAACACTCTCAAGTGGTAGAGTGAAGGTGGGGAACACTCTCAAGTGGTAGGGTGAAGGTGGGGAACACTCTCAAGTGGTAGGGTGAAGGTGGGGAACACTCTCAAGTGGTAGAGTGAAGGTGGGTTACACTCTAGTTTTCTGAGTATAGTATGAGCACTACATTACTGTATGTCTTCATTGTTTACATTTTTTATTACAATTGTATTTTTACTCCGACTACTCAAGTTACTTTATAAACTTTCCTTTTAACAGTAATTGAAGTACTGTAACATGAACCAAAGAACCAAACGTGACTATACATCCTGGTGGCGCAGTTACCGTCCAGCCGCAAGTCTTAATAGCATGAAAAGAAGCAAATTGAAAATGTGATCCTCGAGTAGTTTTGTGATCTGTTTCGTTAGCTTGAGGATCTCAGCATTTTATTTTAATGGCTTGAGTACAGGTATGTCTCGTGTGTGAGTCTGATGGTTGAGCAAGAGTCATGATTACGTATTTACAGTCGCGAGGGAATGATACGAGAAAGGGTGAACATTTCATTGTCTTGCTTAAAGATGTTACGTCGATTCCAACAATAACGTCAACTGCACAGAGGATACGGAGTCACTCACCACCCTCAAGCACCTCGTAAATCATGCCAGTTGGTTTATAATACTTGTAACATCCTGATCACTGTAAAGTTATAAACACACACAAAAAAAAATTGTGAATCACAACATTAAGATTAGTCTTCGGGTAAATGAAAAGGTCAAACTCAGTTGCCTTAATCCAGCGCTTGATTCCAAATAGTTCAGCTGTGGCAGAATAGTTAATGGTTGGATTCACTAGGACGGTATCTTACGTGTCGTCAAGGTTTAGTGCACTGTCGACCTCCCTGAATGTTGCCACCATCGTCCTGTTGACCAATAAATAACACAGGGTGAACCAGGGAAAACTGGTGATATATTTAGGGATGTGACCAATGTGACCTGTAAGTGTGATGCTGTACAATATGTAATGAAATCGATTCTTTTACGGTGGAGGTTTAATGAAACTTAACAAATTATACATAAAAGTTGATGATGGTAAGTTTTCAGTGACGTAAGAATTTTCCCCTTTGTCAGTAGCTATATCAAGAGTTGGAGAGGGCGGTCCTTGTTCTGAACACTGATGCCCTGATGGAATGCCTTACTTTAAGGAACCTTCGTCATGACAGGTAAGAACAACTTTGTTTTCTTCTCGACGTCAGCTGCTAATGGGGAATTTTTAAGACCTATTCCTAGTATCCGGCTATTGATCATATCTAGAATAGTATCCAAATCATCTTGCGTGTCGTCCTCTTAAAAACACTCAATACTGTCACCGATTATTCCGTCGTGATTAACAGCATCGTCATTTTGACTAGTGACTCCAACACATCATTTTTATCCACAACATGATTCAATTCTTCTTTCATATTTTTCGGTTCGTTTTTGTTGTGACGGTACCTGTAGGGCACGTCATTAGTATCAGCTTGGCAACTTTTATGACTTTCCAGTTTTAGTTTCACTTATCCAGGATAACCTGGTGGGCCAACATCCATGGTTCATCATCTAATAGAAGTTTTGGGTGTTGCTTTCATGCATCATTATACGGCAACAGTTAGGCGCTGTCCTACACCTTGGGCTGAACGTTCTTCGCTTGAACCTTTGAGAATGTGGGTCTGGGACTGACCGTCTCTCGACCAGTGTTAAACAATCGACGTTCTCTTCACTCAGACATCTTTTGACCCTTTACAATTCATACTTCCTTTTATATTTATCTCCCACGCATTTTTATTTACCCCAAAGTGTTTTTGTTACTGGCGTGTGTGTGCGCGTGTGTGTGCGCGTGTTTGTGCGCGTGTTTGTATGTGTGGTTTGTGTGCATCCGTGTGTTTGTGTGCGGGTGTGTGTGGACGTTTGTGTGCGTGTGTTTGTGTGCGTGCGTGTGTTTGTGTGCGTGGGCGGGCGTGCGTGCGTGTGCGTGTGTGGGCGGGCGAGGGTGCGTGCGTGGGCGGGCGAGGGTGCGTGCGCGTGTATGTGTGTGTGCGCATGCATGCGTGTGTGTGTGAGTGTGTGTGTGTGTGCGTGTGCGGGCGCGTGTGTGTGGGCGTGTGTGTATGGGGGGGGGGTTGTGTGTTGGCATGTGTGTGTGTGCGAGTGCAGGGGCGTGTGTGTGTGAATGTAAGGGCGTGTGGTGTGGACGTGGGCGGGCTTGCGTGTGTGTGTGTGTGTGAGTGCAGGGGCGTGTGTGTGTGTGAATGTGAGGGCGTGTGGTGTGGACGTGGGCGGGCTTGCGTGTGTGTGCGGGCTAATAAAGATGTGTTTTGGTGGCCTTAATCTCCGCCTTATTGCCTGACGATAGATCAAAACAGACACGAAAAGGAAATTCGAATTTTCTTTAACACGGTTCGCTAATTAACTGACCCTCATTGGTAGAATGTTACTCGAAATTTATAGCTTAAAGTTGTTTTCTCTCAGATCAGTGATGGTGTAGGACGTAAAAAATCAATAATATGAAACTATTATTGTTTTGTTCTCGGCGTTCTGTTTTTAATATATCTAGGGTGTGGTTGTTATTTTTTTATGGCAATGTCGCCGTTGTTGGGTTATTAGTATTATAGTCCTTGGGTTAGTTGCTCATTTTATTGTTGTCGTTAACCTTCTTTCTCCTTGACTTCAGTTTTACGGATCTTTGTCTTTGTTGCTGCTGAAGGTTATTGTATCCTCGGGAACCGCAAATGTTGACTGTTGTCGTGTCTGGCGCTTTTTTTGTTATTGTTCCTTCCGTCGCTAGCCTTATTATATATGGCAAGTTGCAATTACTTCTATTGTTACAATGTTTGTGGTTGCAAGGGTTTTCGCTTTCGTTTTTATGTCAATGTATGCGTACCTCTGAAGGCGATATACACTTATTTAAGACATCTTCAATATGCGTGCATTGATATCTATGCCAACTGGCAGATCAGTTGGGTGTTGGCCAGGGACCAGTTGTTTGAATTTTTTAGAAAGCAGTGTATTCAGGACAGGGAGAATGGGAATCTGAAAAATTACCTAAGATGGTGGAGGGGGTGTGCGTAGGACATAAAACCATAGAAAGACCTACAGACGGAGACTCACAGCAGCTTGAAGGAAGAGTTGGTCTAGGCAAGGTTCAGGGTTAAGTACTGTACGTATATACCCTTTGTGATTGTGATGGGTATACGGAGTGAGACCGTCAGGGACTGGTGGTTGTGGGAGCTCCTGTTTGTGGAGGATCTTGTTATAACATCAGAAACAGAGGAGAAACTGCAGAGAGGAGTGTTGCTGTGTCAGGAGAGTCGTGAGAGCCAGGGGTTAAGATTAACTGTTGGGAAGGCAGAGGTTATGGTGAGTAGCAAGACAGGAGTGGATGAGATCAAGATTGTGGATTTGAGATATTGAAGAGGTTTAAGTACTTGTGCTCAGTGGAGGAAGAGTGTGGAGAGGAAGTGGGATAGGATGAGAACAGGTAGGACGAAGTGGAGAAAGGTTCAAGGCAACTTACTTGATAGTACGCTGCCAAGGAAGCTGAAATTAAATGTGCATACAAGGCAGCGCTTAGGACAGTGTTTGGTTATGTAATACGTCGAGAGGGAGGAGGGAGAGGCGATCAACAGAGTCTAGAATGAACCAATCAGAGGGAGGAAGAGAAAAGTTAAAAATGGAGGGACGCAGTTAGTTAATTGAGACATGGAAAACATTGAGCTGAAAGTGGACTGGGAAGAAGACAAAGAAACGTGGCAAAGACGGATCCTGGCACTCGTCCCCTAACCCTCGGGAGGAGTTAAAGACGAAGAAGAATAAAAGAAGTCGAAGGTCAGGGTCAGCGATGAAGGTTTATTGTACCAGGTAGATTGTGTTTGTTTTCATTTCTGGAGATGGTTTCTATCCTCACCCCGTGTGGTTGGGGGATATTAAAGCTGCCTCTTACAACGTTGTTAACACGGCTGTAATTAATGGTTTACTGTTGACGGGACTAACAGTGTAAATGCAACCCGGAATGTTTATTAAAATGACAAAAACTAATAATACGATACTTAAATGAATTTGTGTTCTCTCTCTCTCTCTCTCTCTCTCTCTCACACTAGGCCTAGGGGAGTAATAAGGCTTAGGGGAGTAATAAGGAATGGGAGGTGATAAAGATGAAAGAGAGAGAGAGAGTAGGGAAAACAATATCACCCTTATCCTACTCTCACATATTCCCCTCTCACAACTCACTCACTCCTCTCTTCCTCACTCTCACTCCCTCTCTCCCCTCTCCTGCACTCGTACAACTCCATTTTCTCTCTACCCGACTCTCACCTCACACTGTTCACTCTCCCCTCTCCCTCACTCTCCCCTCTCCCTCACTCTCACAGCTCACTCTCCCTCACTCTCACAGCTCACTCTCCCTCACTCTCACAGCTCACTCTCCACTCACCCTCACAGCTCACTCTCCCTCACCCTCACAGCTCACTCTCCCTCACTCTCCCCTCTCCCTCACAGCTCACTCTCCCTCACTCTCCCCTCTCCCTCACGGCTCACTCTCCCTCACTCTCCCCTCTCCCTGGGTGCTGGTGGACAGTAAACAGAAACAGGTTCTATTAATCTCCTCTCACAGCCAGCATACGCCCGCCAGCACCACGTACATGCTTCCCCCTTCACCCTCCTCCCCCCCGCTAGCACCACGTACACGCTTCCCCCTTCACCCTCCTCCCCCCGCTAGCACCACGTGCACGCTTCCCCCTTCACCCTCCTCCTCCCGCTAGTATCACGTACACGCCTCCCTCTCCTCCCCACGTGCATCTCACTTCAATCCCCTATCCTGTCCCCCTATCTAAACCTTTCCCCACCTCCCAGGAATATCCCCACCCCAATAAGACCCTTTAGCCTAACCCCTAACCAGCAAACCCCCACTTCCCTACACCCCCATCCCTACACCCCCATCCCTACACCCCCATCCCTCCCCATCCTTACACCCCCATCCCTACACCCCCATTCCCCCAACAATTCTCTGTCTCCTGTACTCTCCTGCGTAAACCAGACTTCAGCCACTCCTTTACCTTATATGCCTCGTAAAATTTAATCAATTTTTTTTTACATAACCACATACGTAAACATCCCCCACCCCTCACATCCGAGTCATCACCAGAATCTCTACGTCAACACCAGTATCTCTCCGTCAACACCAGTATCCCACGACAACACCAGTATCCTCCCGTCGACACCAGTATCCTCCCGTCAACACCATTATCTCCCCGTCAACCCAGTAACCCCTCTAGTTAACTTCCATGTCAATCCCCCCTATCCTACCCCAGAAGATTAGAGGTGGGGGAAGGAAGTTATAGTTCGGAAATTGAAGAAATTTAGGAGGAGGTAAGAGAGGGCGGGCTGACCGCCTAGCTAAGCTAATAGTGTGTTAGGGTTGTGTCATGGGTCAGTTATTGTCTGTCGGTACAGGCACTAGACATCCTACCCTGTCCAATATATGGGTGTTGTAAGAGCCTTATTTCATATTCCGCCGACCCTACTGGCGGATGCTGGTCTAGGGAGGTTGTCTATTGCCTGGCAGTATAGATCAGGGGTAGTAATGGACCTTTTGAGATTTGGTAACTTTTTGGCAACCATGTATGGGTGTTGTCGTTATCTGGTGGGAGTCTTTGAAGGAGTTCTTGCTCTGATCGTTCTATCTTTTGCCAGATTCTACTGGCCAGAGTGTGCAGCTGCTGGTTGATGGCTTTTATTCTCAGGTCTCTATGTATCTCGGCTGTGGTTATGGTGAAGGGGTATCTTTCGCCTGTGACGAATCGTAGGGCTTCATTTTGCACCACCTGTTAATTTCTCCAGGTACTTCGAGGGGGGGGATCGGTCTTAAGTTTAGTGGGACGGTTGGGTTCTTTCCTTGTTTTGGTGTTAGGGTAATAATGGCCTCTTTGAATTTAGTTGGACAGTAACCCGCGGCCAGGCAGGCGTTCATTGTGGTTCTCAGTCTCTCCATGGCCGGGTTGTTTATGTGGCTGAGGATCTCCGTGGTGATGCCTGAATAACCAGGGACTTTATTTTTGGTATTGGAGATGGCTGTGTTGAGTTCTTCCGAGGTGATTGGTTTGGACAGTGGGCTGTCCACTCTCAGATCCTCCCATATGATTTCAGGGGAAGGCTGAGTGCGGTGTGTCTGGCCCCGGAGTTCATCAAGGACGAGCTCCTCGTGGGGACCATCAAATCCCCTATTCTCGTCATTTGTGATTCGGAAGATGTTCCTCCATATGTCTATGAATATGGGTTCTTTGTCTTCGTCGTCATATATTTTACTTCCTGCGTGGTCAGTTATATATGATGACTCGTTACGACTGCAACCTTTCAGTCTCTTAACTCGACGCCAAAACTCTCCTGGATCGTTGTATGTATGTGAGAGTTGTTCAGCTACTTCGGCCCATTTAAGGTTGCTTTGTTTCAGAGATCTTGTTTTATTTCCTCCCGGATTCTTCTGTCTGTATTGTAGCTTACGATGTCCCAACCATGGGTCTCGGCTCTCTGTTGTAGCAATTGGAACTGGTTTGTGAGGGCTATGAGTTCTGGAGTCTGTTGTGGATGTGGGAGAATTCTGTTGCGTTTGAGAGGCGTGGCCTCCTGGTAGGCTGTGCCTATGGCTTCACACCATGTGTTGATTTCTTCTTCTATTTTGTTCACCGGCTGATTGTCTATGGTCTGCAGGATTGTCATGTCCTTGGCCTCAAGTTCGGCTGTAGCTTTTTCGTTGAATAGTTCCCAGTCGGTCTGCTTGGCGATCCTCCGTGGTGGACCTGTATAGTTATTGGTGTTGCTGAGATGGTCATGATTATTGGTAGTTGGTCGCTGGAGGTTACAGGGCCTTGTTCAAAGAGATAGTTGTGGAAGCATCTGCCGTTTGTTATTGCTATATCTGGAGTAGTGGCTGAGTTCCTACTGTAGAACGTGGGGAAGTCTGGGCCTATTAGCTGGGCTTTTTTGCTTGTTATGAAGCCAGCGAGGCCTCTTCCAACATTGTTAGTTGTCCTCTTACCATCTAGTAGAGGATGTCTGGCGTTCATGTCTCCAATGATGTAGGTTGGGTGATGGTATGATAGGAGTCTGTGGAAGTCCCCGTAAGGCAGGTAGTCTCTGCGCGGTGGGAGGTAGGTTGTGGCTATTATGGTTGGCCCTGTGGTCAAGTTGATTTGAACAGCGAGAGTTGTAGAGGTGAAGTCGTCTATGATCCTGTGGTGGACATCTCTTTTTATGGCGATGGCCACCCCGTCATTTGGCTCCTCTGATAGATTGGATTTATGGATCCTGTAACTAAATATTTTTAGTTCCTCAGCCACCTTTTGGCCGTGTGAGTTTACGAGTATAATATCTGCGTCAACTTTATTGTATTGGCTGGACAAACTGAATTTATTAGTTCTCCGGTGGAGCGTTATGTTGCATTATTTTCACTACCTTACGTAGCGAGTCTATTGTTTCTTGTTTTTGGATTTGGGGGGATCCCTTGGATTCGTGGTTTGTTCACTGTGCGTCCATTCCTCAATTTTTGTATCATTACAACGGATGACTTTTGGATGCAGTTTGTTAAATCGACCTGTTTTTGTTTAATGGCCTCGTGGATGTCCGCCTCGGAAATGGGGTCGGAGTACTTCCATTTCATCTTGTAATCAATTACTCCTTTAGCGACTTCATCACGTGTACAGTCCTCGTTGATGTGGTTTGGTATGTAGATGCGTAGCTTCAGGTTTTTACCTGATAGATCGCTTGGAGTCTGAGAGACAGGAATCATCTCCGATGCATTCCTAACCTTCCAGTCAATCCATTCTCCCCCAACCCCAGCCCCGCCCCACCTCACCCATACCATCCCACCCCACCCCACCCCACCCTACCCCACCCTACCCCACCCCACCCCACCCCACCCCACCCCACCCCAGCCCAACCCCGCCCCACCCCACCCCACCATTAACCCGCTATCCCCTCCTCGTTAACTCGCATCCAATGTCAATATCCATTACTGGTAAACACTGAGTCTCGCCCAGTCAAGTGCAAATAACCAGCGGAGATTATTCATGTCTGCTAAATCTTGTCTCGTCATGAGTGAATGTTTGTTCCTTACTTACGTCTCTTTTATTATTATTATTATTATTATTATTATTATTATTATTATTATTATTATTATTATTATTATTATTATTATTATTATTATTGTGATTATTATTATTATTGTTGTTGTTTTTATTGTTATTATTGTTATTATTATTATTACTACTATTATTAACAACCTAACCTAACCTAAACGTAACATAACCTAACCTAATCTAGCCTAACCTAACTCCCCAAGTAGGGTCAGGGTGTTTTAACCATCATGTGAACTATGCTGAGGACGCTAATCTTCAGGTGATCCGGCTTGTGTTATGCTTCACCTTTATTTACAAAGTTTACAAGGGAACAGCGGGTCTTGAATGTAACACAGTGTACAGTACAACTCTTTTAATTTACTGTCGAGTTTACATTATCATCTCCATTACTTATACTAACTCTATATAACTACATCTTATATAAACTATCCTTCAAAGTAAATCCGTCTAGAGTTATTTTACAGACAGACAGACAGACAGACAGATAAACAGACAGACAGACAGACAGACAGACAGACACAGACATAATATTACACTATACAAGACAACTTAAAAGAGCTGAATACCTTAATAATGATGTACAGTTCAGTTCTATCTACAACAATTCTGACCTCTAGATTGTGACCTTTGACCTACGAGTGACCTTGACCGCAAAATCTTTATCAGGTTCCGATTTTGAAGACTTAAATCTTTCTTTATAAAACTTCAACGAAAAGTTAAATTACCAAAATGTGCACAATCTTTTTTTTTAATATTTTACACACACACACACACACACACACACACACACACACACACACACACACACACACACATACAGTTTCACGTAAATAAAAAAATAATTAAAATTTACACATTTAATATTAAATAATATTCGCGGTATTAAAAAAAAAAATATTTTATCTCCGCCACAACGAAAGAAAGTTACCACCAATTTTTTTTTTCGTTTTTACTATGGTGGTTCGACGCATCTTTGTGAAGCCTCTGATATGATTCTGTTATAAAGAGTGTCATTGGTGGTGCTTGCAATATGAATCTGTTATCTGTAGTGTGATTGGTGTGGCGTACGATGCTATTTTTGTTACGTACTGTGTGACTGGTGGAGCCTGCAGTGAGGTTCTGTTATCTGGAATGTGATTGGTGGGACACGTTATATTGTTTTGTTTGCTGTACTGTGTGATTGGTGAAGCCTGTGGTGTGTTTGTTACCTTCAGTATGATTGGTGGGGCGGACGTTGTTATCTTGAGTTGAACCGTGTGATTGGTGAAGCCTGTGGTGTGTTTGTTACCTTCAGTATGATTGGTGGGGCGGAATCTCCTTACGCCATGGAGAATATATATAAAGTATTAAAGAATTTTGTAAGTGTTCCCCTATATACGGGACAGTAGGGCTCTAACTTTATAAGTGTATCCCCAGGGACTTGAGCACTGTATCTCCACGCCCCGGGTACCATAAACCAAAGATTATTACTACTACTAATAATAATAATAGTAATAATAAGTAAACATTACATCACAGGTATAATTATTATACTCTACAGCTCCTGCACACCTAAGCACAACACTGACATAAATTCACCCAGCCACTTAGCACTGTTGTGGTCGCTTACACTACAATAACATTAATTTCATTTACCATTAGTTACCGCCCTCTCACAGTGTTCTCTACCTTGCTTCCTCCAGTCTCTCTCTCTCTCTCTCCTTCCCTCACACCCACACAGTCAACCTCTCCCATGTACCAGAGCTGAAGATGTGTAACAACCCTCTGGTAAAACGGACGAATTGTTGTTGTTTCTCACCTGTGCTCTGGGTATGACGGTGGACGAGTATAAAACGGTGGATAAGCTTCTAGTCCACAACAGAGAACACAACTGACGCCTTCTGTTCCTTAAACATCTCTACAACAGCTCTTCTAGACCTGCTCCTTACTGACAGGTCGTAAGCCTCCGTGTCTGTTTATATCCAGTCAGCCATGTCCTTCAGCTGACTCACTTGTCTGCACAGCAACAAAAGCTAATTCCCAAACAGCACGCTGGCATTTTACACGCTTGATGTGCCAGAATACATGAGCCCGTCCTGGAGAACGATGATCGAACGTGACAACAGTAGACTATGGCAGTGACGCTTCATTTAAAACTTGGAGGTAAATCTTTTAATGTTTTGTGTCGGTTATCCATTGTTTATATCAACTTATTTATATTGTTTAATTATGATGTACGAACGTTGCTCCAATTATTTCCTCACCACCACCAACACAGCTTCCTCACCACCACCACCACACCTTCCTCACCACCACCACACCTTCCTCTCTCCCTCTCCCACGGCAGCTCTCACCCTCCCCTCTCAGTGTTCATGACCTCAACAAATTTTAAAGGCAAAAAACAAAAACATATATATCCGGTTCCTGCGGGTAGGGGTGAGGGAGGGGGAGGGAGGGAGGGAGAGAGGGGAAGGAGGGAGGGAGAGAAGGAGGAGAAGAGGTGGAAGAGGAAGAAGAATGATGAGGAGGAAAGAAATGAAGCTAATCTATGGAGAGAGAGTGAGAGAGAGTCAATTTACTCCCATTTCTCACTTTACCTAATAACATGTTAACAAAAATTTCAGCTGGCGATCGATTTTTTTTTCCCTTCTAAATGTAAAAGATGAATTTCCTGTCACTTGGTATCATGGTACTACCTTAGAGGTGATGTTATTTGTCCAGTAACTAAAGGAACGAACTGTTACTTAAAGGAAACGAATACATATGTTAGAAAAGCCACATAAATGCAACACTCAACAAGGACCTTTTTATATTGCGTCTGTGTTAATGTTTTGTCTATGATTCAGGATACGTCACACACAACTAAAAGATATATAGTTCATAAACCACTTTGATAAGGGTACTACTGTATGTATCACTGTATATATCGGCCGTCACTGTTGAGGTCCACTATACTACTTCTCTACAGTATACATTCCTCTGATACCCTTTCCACAAATTCATGTTCAATTTCCTATCCCTCAGCACCTCCTATCCCTTAACTCTTATCCCTTACCCCCTAACCGTTACCCCTTTATCCCTATCCTTTAACCCCTATTCTTGTCCTTAACCCTACCCCTAATTATACCGCTACCTTTTACCCCTCGCCTTACCCCTGATCCCTACCTTTTACCACTCGCCTTACCCCTGATCCCTACCTTTTACCACTCGCCTTACCCCTGATCCCTACCTTTTACCACTCGCCTTACCCCTGATCCCTACCTTTTACCACTCGCCTTACCCCTGATCCCTACCTTTTACCACTCGCCTTACCCCTGATCCCTACCTTTTACCACTCGCCTTAACCTGATCCCTACCTTTTACCACTCGCCTTACCCCTGATCCCTACCTTTTACCACTCGCCTTACCCCTGATCCCTACCTTTTACCACTCGCCTTACCCCTGATCCCTACCTTTTACCCCTCGCCTTACCCCTGATCCCTACCTTTTACCACTCGCCTTACCCCTGATCCCTACCTTTACCCACTACCCTTAACCTTATCCCTTACCCCTAACCCTTACCCCTAACCTTTTAGCCCATGAAAATCTAAAAACCAAATCCTCTTCTTCAGATAAATAAGACTTGAACCATTGCAAAAAAATCGCCTTAAGTTACACACAAAATTTCCCCCGTTAATAAAATATGAATCTGGTAAAAGAATTAAGAAAAAATAGAGATGTTTGTATGAGTATAAATTAACTTAAAAAATATCTCCCCAAAATATAAACATACGCCAGTTAGTGCACCGTAACTCTCCTGTTAAGTAATACCTGTATACGAGTTGCTATTTGATACATCGGTTATTAATTATTTATTTTTTTACGTGTCTTTTTTTTTTTTTAATCAATTCTCAAAATTAACTTCTCACAGCCACGACCAGATACACGTATAAATGTTTTCAAGTCTGCAATATAATAGTTCGATCTATAGCCTTCATCGCCGTTGTTTCAGGACGTTGATGTTTTGGTGTTGTCTGCCACTAAGGTCTTTGAGGGAGTGAGATGAGCATTAATACCAATACCCCACTGTAATACCCCAATACCCCAGTGTAATATTCTTTATATTCTTCGTAAAAGGATAAAATTAAAAATAAAATCTATAATAAGTATAGAATAAAACCCGTGAAATAAAAAGCACAAAATAACGTTTTTTTAATTGGGAGCCAGGCTCAGGCTCGAGGTCACACGGGGTAATGGTGAGGAATAACAAGGGGCGACGAGGACCTTCACCAGGGCTGTCAAATGGTGACTTTAAACACCTTTCTTAAAGAGGATCATCCATGGTGTATTTCTGGAAGTTGGAATCGAAAATATGAAATGTTTATAGACAGACAGCCTTAGGGACTATGGACGACCCACCATAACAACAAAACCACATATGCTAAAACAGTAGTGAGTTAGGCAGCGGTTGTTTTGGTTGACAGCGTACATACATAATATTTTACCAGTCACCATTGTAACTATCGATGATGTTCGTGTTACATTATTAACTACAGGATCGAAGAGCGAACAGCACCACACAAATTAGTACCTGTAAATAATATAATGTGTTATGTATACATGACAGTTCAAAAACATTGTAATGGATAAAACTAAGGAACATAATTTATATACTGGCTTTACTTTACATAATCTCTCATTTGCCTAATTATGCAAGTCTTTACGTAGTTGTCAAATATCTCCTCTTCATGTGTTTGTGTGTCAATAGTTGTTAAACAAATCATTGAGGTAGAAAGCACAAGGTTGGTCTGGGACGCTGTGACCAATTGTCATTCTGGGCTGGAACAAATGCGTATTGTTAAAGAACAACTCCCGAAGAAAAGTAATTTCCTAAGTTTCAGGCCTGATATTAGCAGCATTTACTCAGGCGAGAGAAATAAGAAAACATAACCACATTAAAATATATTACTTGTGCTGCATAAAACATGGGACCTGGACCTCTGCTGACGTCAGATGAGAGAAAGAGGCAGATAAAATATTTCAGTCTCATCTTTTATAATTGAATAATATTTATCTGTTTCAAACTCCAGTCGTTACAGATAATTTAATATAATTTTTAAGTACCGTAATCAAAATAATTTTAATCACTTTAAAATTCATAACAAGAGAACTCATTATTGTTATAGGATTTAAACATTGGCCAAATAAATTGTTCCTTGTAGTTTTTGACCAGACTGTACCACTGATTTGTGTCTTTCGAGTTGTTATGCATTTAAGGGAAAAGATTAACAACACTGAAAACTTGGGCCTGAATTTAAGTTTAAAATTATGACCAAATTTAACAACAAATACTAACACGAGGCTGCTAGGTGACAGGCGCTGTGCCGGAACTTCTAGTTTTCAATCCAATTTAAAAAAAAAAGTGTTATGAGTTAATGTTTCTCATGACAATATAGCATAACCATGAGACTGGGAACGTTTGGTCGTCAATTTATAAAAGTAACTTTACACTGAAATTATCCTTTAAGTGGTGAATAACAGAGTAAGCTTCTGATATGCATTAGTTAACAGCCACATGTTAAGTGTCGTCAAGTGCAGCTCCTCTAGAAGCTAACTAAATGTGATGGACACACGGGAATCAAACGAATGAACCAACGATCCAAATGCTATCGTCCCTCCCTACACCAGTTGAGCGAAGAGTTAAAAATCTATATAGAATATTCTAGACAGGAGTACAGCTCTGGTATAGGGGAGAAATATAGAGCGACTCGGCTCCACACATATTTATCTTGAATATTTCTTACTGAAAGTTTGTCGACCCAATCTACCGTACCTACTGTACCTATTACGTAATTGGGTAAAAGTTTGGAGTCGAAACGTACGTCATCATCACCACGGGAGGAGAAACTCACTATATAACGACACAAGACATCAACAAAACCTTTTCCCATTATATGAAACAACTGCGACCTGTTATATAACTCCAGGGGTACGACCTGTTATATCACTTCAGGGGTACGACCTGTTATATCACTCCCTGGGTACGACCTGTTATATCACTCCCTGGGTACGACCTGTTATATCACTCCCTGGGTACGACCTGTTATATCACTCCCTGGGTACGACCTGTTATATCACTCCCTGGGTACGACCTGTTATATCACTCCCTGGGTACGACCTGTTATATCACTCCCTGGGTACGACCTGTTATATCACTCCCTGGGTACGACCTGTTATATCACTCCCTGGGTACGACCTGTTATATAACTCCCTGGGTACAACCTGTTATATCACTCCCTGGGTACGACCTGTTATATCACTCCATGGGTACGACCTGTTATATCACTCCCTGGGTACGACCTGTTATATCACTTCAGGGGTACGACCTGTTATATCACTCCCTGGGTACGACCTGTTATATCACTCCAGGGGTACGACCTGTTATATCACTTCAGGGGTACGACCTGTTATATCACTCCCTGGGTACGACCTGTTATATCACTCCCTGGGTACGACCTGTTATATCACTCCCTGGGTACGACCTGTTATATCACTCCAGGGGTACGACCTGTTATATCACTTCAGGGGTACGACCTGTTATATCACTCCCTGGGTACGACCTGTTATATCACTCCCTGGGTACGACCTGTTATATAACTCCCTGGGTACAACCTGTTATATCACTCCCTGGGTACGACCTGTTATATCACTCCCTGGGTACGACTGTTATATAACTCCCTGGGTACAACCTGTTATATCACTCCCTGGGTACAACCTGTTATATCACTCCCTGGGTACGACCTGTTATATCACTCCATGGGTACGACCTGTTATATCACTCCAGGGGTACGACCTGTTATATCACTCCCTGGGTACGACCTGTTATATCACTCCATGGGTACGACCTGTTATATCACTCCATGGGTACGACCTGTTATATCACTCCATGGGTACGACCTGTTAGTGTCGTCTCTCACATCACAATAATGTAACTCAGATCGACCACCATGGGAGACTGCTGGACCCATATGCTAAGTCACTCTATTTGGGGTGTCAAATTATTGTTCCTTAGAAAAACTACTAAACACATATGACATTATTACATTCCATTATAAAACCTCATAACGTCAATTAAAAGATCATAGAAAACAAGTATATGAACACTTTAAAGGACAATGGTGCACTTAGCTATTTAGTTCTGGATAAGGCTAGGCGATTTTATTAAGCAGAGATAAAGCGTTGTTCTAGAAATGGTTAAGAACACAATGCCAACATCTACTCATATGTATATTTGTTTTTTTTAACTTTAGAACCAAGATGACGTTCAAGATTAAGATTAATCGTGTATAATTAATCTTAAAACCTAATTGTAATATTCTGACGTAAATCCGGGTTGTTTTTAGCCCGTGCAACATTACGCTCACGTCACCTTTGTATAGAAGTAAAAAGATTTCTAATTTCGCCGCTACTGACAAAATATTCACAATACAATTCCTCTAAAGCGTCGGTAAAGCCTTCAACCTGTCGAAACCATGAGTCCGCCCGTCTCACACACCTCTTGTACATGACTTACAAGACGGGGCTATATTGTCTGCTCGAGAGCGTTCACCGAGGCTCCGGAGCATGTTAATTAAGCTGGTTCAGAAGGATGGTTTCGGGAAGTGTTCAAACGCTCGTTATGCTCGTTCAAAGGATAATGCAGGTGCTACTTAAAAGGCTCGTAAAGGATGTTTAATGATGATTCGGTAGTTGCTTCATTTACACGCCAAGTTGGTTAAGAGATTGACTCTAAATTTGTGAATCTCCGCTGCTGATGTGTACTGGAAGCGTAATTCAGACCGCGTCAGAGGATTTGTCAAGACGCTAATACTTTCTAAGTGGAATTGGTTTCCAGATGACCCAGAAATAGTGTGAGAATGTTCAATACAACAATGGAGTTCCTATTATCCAGGGGGTTTACAGTGACTCCCGTTTTGGTTTACAGGGTCACTCCCATGTTGGTTTACAGGGTCACTCCCATGTAGGTTTACAGGGTCACTCCCATGTTGGTTTACAGGGTCACTCCCATGTTGGTTTACAGGGTCACTCCCATGTAGGTTTACAGTGTCACTCCCATGTAGGTTTACAGGGTCACTCCCATGTTGGTTTACAGGGTCACTCCCATGTAGGTTTACAAGGTCACTCCCATGTTGGTTTACAGAGTGACTCCCATGTTGGTTTACAGAGTGACTCCCGTGTAGGTTTACAGAGTCACTCCCATGTAGGTTTACAGAGTGACTCCCATGTAGGTTTACAGGGTCACTCCCGTGTAGGTTTACAGGGTCACTCCCATGTAGGTTTACAGGGTCACTCCCATGTTGGTTTACAGAGTGACTCCCATGTAGGTTTATAGAGTGACTCCCATGTAGGTTTACAGGGTCACTCCCATGTTGGTTTACAGAGTGACTCCCATGTTGGTTTACAGAGTGACTCCCATGTAGGTTTACAGAGTCACTCCCATGTTGGTTTACAGAGTGACTCCCATGTAGGTTTACAGAGTGACTCCCATGTAGGTTTACAGAGTGACTCCCATGTAGGTTTACAGGGTCACTCCCATGTAGGTTTACAGGGTCACTCCCAGGTTGGTTTACAGAGTGACTCCCATGTAGGTTTACAGAGTGACTCCCATGTTGGTTTACAGAGTGACTCCCATGTAGGTTTACAGAGTCACTCCCATGTAGGTTTACAGGGTCACTCCCATGTAGGTTTACAGAGTGACTCCCATGTAGGTTTACAGGGTCACTCCCAGGTTGGTTTACAGAGTGACTCCCATGTAGGTTTACAGAGTGACTCCCATGTAGGTTTACAGGGTCACTCCCATGTTGGTTTACAGAGTGACTCCCATGTAGGTTTACAGAGTGACTCCCATGTAGGTTTACAGAGTCACTACCATGTAGGTTTACAGGGTCACTCCCATGTAGGTTTACAGAGTGACTCCCATGTAGGTTTACAGGGTCACTCCCATGTTGGTTTACAGAGTGACTCCCATGTAGGTTTACAGAGTCACTCCCATGTAGGTTTACAGGGTCACTCCCATGTAGGTTTACAGAGTGACTCCCATGTTGGTTTACAGAGTGACTCCCATGTTGGTTTACAGAGTGACTCCCATGTAGGTTTATAGAGTGACTCCCATGTTGGTTTACAGAGTGACTCCCATGTAGGTTTACAGGGTCACTCCCATGTTGGTTTACAGAGTGACTCCCATGTAGGTTTACAGGGTCACTCCCATGTTGGTTTACAGAGTGACTCCCATGTAGGTTTACAGGGTCACTCCCGCGTTGGTTTACAGAGTGACTCCCATGTAGGTTTACAGGGTCACTCCCATGTTGGTTTACAGAGTGACACCCATGTAGGTTTACAGGGTCACTCCCATGTTGGTTTACAGGGTCACTCCCATGTAGGTTTACAGGGTCACTCCCATGTTGGTTTACAGAGTGACTCCCATGTTGGTTTACAGAGCGACTCCCCTGTAGGCTTACAGAGTGACTCCCATGTTGGTTTACAGAGTGACTCCCACGTTTGTTTACAGAGTGACTCCCATGTAGGTTTACAGGGTCACTCCCATGTTGGTTTACAGAGTGACTCCCATGTAGGTTTACAGAGTGACTCCCATGTAGGTTTACAGAATACGTTGCCGTTTAATGAAACTAATTTCGTAGTTGCCAGAGAGTTAGAAAAACTAAAAGGATTGAAAAAGACTCAAGAAGGTGATCCGTTTGTCCTGAGGCTTCGATATGATTTCTAAAGATACTTATAGAAGAACAAAATGAGTGGGATCAGGTCATAGGAGAGGAGAGGAAGAGGTCGAGTAGGTATTGACCCAGCGATCTCTCCATCTATATTATCTTCTCTTGACTTTACATTTCTTTTGTGTTCATTAATAAAAGCTCACGCCTCGATGACTATCCACTGAGTAATGAGTTCGCTATTGATCCTCCTCCTCTGCCCTCGGTTTGTTATTCAGAATTTTTCGGAAACATCCAGAAATTCCTGAATCTAGAAGTGTCGTCATTTAATATGGTTACGTGCACAAGTTTAAATATACGAATATCGTACATTTTATAACATTGACACTAGTCATGGTAGAATTTAAACTCGATATTTCACTCTCTGTTTTAATATGATGTTGGAAAGTATTTCTTAAGATTTTACGTTGAAGAAAACACTTGGGTGCAGAGATTATACGTTCCATGCGTCTGTAGGCAAAGTCTCCTCATTTTCTGGTAAAACTGAGAGGTAGACTGGGGCAAACAAAGACAGTGAACTGAACCAGAATGTTATATGAACGTAATCTGGATGGAAATACGAGACGGGTTTGGCTCTCTCTCTCTCTCTCTCTCTCTCTCTCTACCCGTACATCTTCATTTGTTTTATTCGGTAATATACGTTCTACCGAATAAACATTTAAAGTAAAAAATGGCACCATACTGTAACAAATAATAAATATAATCCAATAGCAGACAACAAGTATGAATGGAAAAAAAATAAGGAAGATAAAGAATAACTTTGTTCTAAGGCCTGTTAACTGCTGATTCCGTCTAGGTTAATGAGGCCGGAACATGTATATTATATCTGGTTTTAGTAGCGAAACCCAATTGTCTGTTATCCATTTATTCAGGAACTATCTAGGATACAGTTCCAAGTGTATATCACCGTAACTTATCACTGTAGCTATGAGTGTTAAGAGGAGGACGGAGGCTATGTTAAATAGTCCTGCTTAATACGTCCTGTCGGTGTGAGTAGTGACCTCGAGGGAAGACGGAACCATCCACCATGGCTCTCAATAACGTCTTCCTCTAGTCAAGGATATCAAACTACTGCCGCAATAGGTGGCCAGAGAGCCGGCTACTTAATGCCTTAGCACAGCACTAAGTGACACGACTTCCCGTGGGCACACCTTATCACGTGCTCTGAACATGCTACCTCATAGCCAGTGGAAAGTTACAGAGGATGATAGAGTATATAAATCAAATGTAATTAACCCATTTATATAATACTTTTGCCAATAAGACAACTTACCTAATATTTCCTCTGAACAAAAGACAAACACATAAGTTAAGGTGTCACCTCTAAGCATCATTAATTAAATATCCAATGACATATAATTCTCCAGAACTCCACCTAGTCCTGACACTCACTTAAAGGCCACAAGATAAACCAGACGACATCTTATTATAAAAACCTTAATTTAAAGGAATTTGAAGGCCGGAGTCAGGTTGGTGTTTACCTGAGTTATGGGTCATCTGAAGATTAAGCACCCCAGCTTTTTTCATTGAAGATTAACCAATCTAAAGCTAACCTAACCTTATTTAACCTAACCCAGTGTTTCTCAAACTAGGGGCCATGGAAGGCGAGTGTAAGTAGTATATGTTTGGAGGAAATGTGGAAACTCTGATTCAACTTTTTTTTGTTACTTTGCCTTGTTAGAGGATAATTTTTTTCTTTTTTTGTCACTGTGTAATCATAATACCCGTACGGTACAGCTTACACAGTATGGTGCAGCAGCTAGTTTTTCATTTCCAACAGATTCGCTCAGATTGCACTATTCTAGTTCCTGTTCAGATGAATTCCTTGATCTCAGAACGATTCTGCTGCCAGAGACTCTACGAAGAAAAATCTCTGACTGTATGCTGGTGCTCAATGTGTCCGTCATATCCAAAAGTTAGGGAGATCGCACCTCGAGTCCTCTTGCCATTTTCTACTACTTATTTGTGTGAATCTGGTTTCTCCACCTTCTTCAAGTAGAGAATAAAAGCCGAAACCTGTTACATGTGGACCCACACATGAGATGTGCTCTATCAGTGACTCAACCTCGAATCAGTCGACTGACAAAGGAAACAATGTCGTCCATGCCATTGAACTGTAACAAAATATGCATTGTTTGATGATTGTAAACATTAAAATAAGGGAAGAGAACCAAAACAGTTTATTGTCATCATTATTTGTGAGGGGCTTGGGAGAGAACTGAAGGGGGCCATGTTGAGAGTTCCTTATGGGTGGATGAAGTGAAAAGGTTTGAGAAACACTGACCTACCCGAACTTAAGGCTGACCTAACAATTAGGTCAACCTTAAGTATTGGGTTAGGTTTAGCGTTAAGTTAGGTTAGGTCCTAACCTAACTTAACGCTAACCGAACCTAATGCTTACTTGACCTAACCTTATACTAACAGGTAGTAGGCAGCTGTCAAACAGGGAGGTACCACCGCCTGGGAAGATATTGGAAGCATAATGTGTTGTCTAATGGTAGACCCTGCTGCCATATGTGACCAAGTCCCAGGTTGCTGATCTGACTTTCTCCCTCATTTACACACAATTGCAGGGTCTCAATTGTTTCTCTTACTATGGACAACACAACATACAGTACATACTGTATATTGTTTCTCTCTATTGATTTTATTTTATTTTTTATTTATTTATGGTTCGTTATTATTATTAATGATTATTATTATTATTATTATTATTATTATTATTATTATTATTATTATTGTTATTGTTATTATTATTATTATTATTATTATTATTGTTGTTGTTGTTGTTGTTGTTATTGTTGTTGTATTTTCGTCCCCCGATCTCTGATGTGGGTCAGTGATCTGTGCCCCGTAAAAAAAAAAAGATAACTAAATAAAAATATATAACCTAACCCACCCAAGGCAGCGTTAAGATGGTTAATCTCCGGTTGAAATAAGTTGGAGTGTCTAATCTTCAGGTGATCCGAATAATGTGTTGGAAATTTCCAGTTTCAGTAATGTGAGAATTATCCAAGGTTCAAGTGTAGCTAATGTCAGCCCGCCGCCAAATGCTATAGGTCTAATGTTTAATATTTCACCTATTTCACTACGAGGAAATACTGAAGGAATTTAATTAATTTATTTAACCTCTGACCCTAAACTAGTAGTTGGGGATAATTATAATGAAGAGCAGAGAGAGAGAGAGAGAGAGAGAGAGAGAGAGAGAGAGAGAGAGAGAGAGAGAGAGAGAGAGTAATTCGGTATATCGAGAACAGAATAAATTAATAAAGCGGGTGTTAAAGGTCGCTATAGTCTCACCTCACACGTTGTCTTCCTCCCTCCCGGGGGGGGGGGGGGGGAAGTGAGGGCTGGGGTGCGGGTAGGAGGAGGAAGGAGAAGAGAGTTAGCGACCTCACTTTGGTTCCACAATCCAGGCGATAACCTTAAGATAAATACCAATAGAAAACATCTTGTAAACGTAGACACAATAGGTCAAGGATTACATTTATTATAAGAACAACAGTTAAATCGGCAACAACAGTTAACGTAAATGACATTGATTAACAATACATAATTAAAATTACGATATCAGCGTTATCGTGGCTATGGTTAGGTTAGGTTAGGTATCCTCCAAGTTAGCAATGTTATCGTCGCCCTAAAATAATACCGTGACACCTTGAACCAGTCACACAAGAGTTCTTAAAGTTGAATTATTTTTTTTTCTTGACTGGAGAGAAGAAAATGTCCCGAGGTGAGTTCTCCTTGGACAATAGCGAGCAGACCACAACCTCCATCTCTGTGTTGTACTGTAAAAGTCAACTAGATGAAAGTACGAATATTTCTTTATACTTTAACTAGCTTATGAGGGTACAAATTCCTATTTAAAGGTATTCGAGAATTCCGACGTGTTAACAGGTGTAAACAAGGACTTGGTGATGCACGCTGTTAACAGATTCACCTCACGTTCCACTGTTTGCTGCAGGACTGTGTGGTCACTTTTTGTTCGTTTCTTCTTTTTTCTTCCTCTTCATTTAGCGCGTGGTGCTCTACTTCTTTCAAGTTTACTGTCTGGGTGTCTGTACTTTAATTACTATGTGTATGGATGTGTATGTTTGCATATAAGCATTAGTATGAGTAACTGTGTATGATCTGTGCGTTTGTGTGTCTGTATGTGTGTGTTTATGAGTGGAATATATCTTGTGTGTGTGTACGTCCACATATACGTACAGGATATGTGTCACTATATATACATGTATCTGAATATATATTGAATGACCTTAAAGGATAATTAGAGTCTTTATTACAACTTCGAGTGAGTGGACTGACAGGCGAGTGGGCCACCGCTAGTGAGTGGACTGACAGGTGAGTGAGTCACCAGAATGAGTGGACTGACAGGCGAGTGAGTCACCAGAGTGAGTGGACTGACAGGCGAGTGGGCCACCGCTAGTGAGTGGACTGACAGGTGAGTGAGCCACCAGAGTGAGTGGACTGACAGGCGAGTGGGCCACCGCTAGTGAGTGGACTGACAGGTGAGTGAGCCACCAGAGTGAGTGGACTGACAGGCGAGTGAGTCACCAGAATGAGTGGACTGACAGGCGAGTGAGTCACCAGAGTGAGTGGACTGACAGGCGAGTGGGCCACCGCTAGTGAGTGGACTGACAGGTGAGTGAGCCACCAGAGTGAGTGGACTGACAGGCGAGTGGGCCACCGCTAGTGAGTGGACTGACAGGCGAGTGGGCCACCGCTAGTGAGTGGACTGACAGGTGAGTGAGCCACCAGAGTGAGAGGACTGACAGACGAGTGAGTCACCAGAGTGAGTGGACTGACAGACGAGTGAGTCACCAAAATGAGTGGACTGACAGGTGAGTGAGCCACCATAATGAGTGGACTGATAGGTGAGTGAGCCACCAGAGTGAGTGGACCGACAGGTGAGTGAGCCACCAGAGTGAGTGTGACCCTCAACATTCACACAAGACACTTCCCTGTACCACTGACATTTTAACCTGGTTGGACTGTATGAAGAACCATGACCCACTTCCCCGGGTGTGTCTCTGCCTGGCGCTGTGGCCACTAATACAGGTCAAAGGTCACCTCTAGTGTACAGTAACACAGTAGGTCAAGGTGCACATTTATTATGACAACAACAGCTAACGTGACAACAACAGCTAACATGACAACAACAGCTAACGTGACGACAACAGCTAACGTGACAATAACAGCTAACGTGACAACAACAGCTAACGTGACAACAACAGCTAACGTGACAACAACAGCTAACGTGACAACAACAGCTAACGTGACAACAACAGTTAACGTGACAACAACAGCTAACGTGACAACAACAGCTAACGTGACAACAACAGCTAACGTGACAACAACAGCTAACGTGACAACAACAGCTAACGTGACAACAACAGCGAACGTGACAACAACAGTTAACGTGACAACAACAGTTAACGTGACAACAACAGAAGTCAACAAGGGGACAACATCTGGTGTTACGTTATACAGGAATCTTAACCTCCGATCTCCGTGTGTGTGTGTGTGTGTGTGACCATCCTCACAGTAATATGGTCTCAAACAATATATAGGGATGCGGTGGACTAGTGTATATAACGCTCGCCTGCAGTACTGTCCTACCCAGGCACTTCCTATCGACTTAGCTGTTACTGGGGACCTGGATCTGACTCTCATCGAAGTGAAAGCGATCGTGTTCAGTGTCGACCAGACAGTTTCTTTGTCCACTGAGTGAGGCTTGGTAATCAGTGTTCAGTATACTCACTGTCCCAAAAGGGCAGTGGTATGGATAGTTTACACACACACACACACACACACACACACACAAACAGTATGTCTCGATGATCCAACGTGTCACATCGGTGTTGACCACAGACGATCAAGTATTTACACTAGGCTCCAGAGGACAGACACCGTGGTTACCTTACACTAGTTCACTCTCCTCACCGTCTCTCTCTCCCGCCTTCATCCCCAAGAACAGCATCAAATGTACAATACTACTACTAAATAATAATAATAATAGTGATTAGTAACAATAGTAATAATAATAGTAATAATAATAATAGCAATGATAATAGTCGAAGTAGTAGTAATAATAATAATAGTCAGTCACCAAAGTCCTCTGACGAAGAAAACAAAACGTTATGTGATTTACATTTTTGCTCCGAACTGCTTCATAAATCCCCAAAATGAACACAAGAAGAAGATTTATATGGTCGCCAAGAACACTCACTGGACACGGAAATTTATGGTAGCAAGAACGTCAGCCCTAACCCACCCAGGATGAATGGACCGGCGCGCATGTACCCTCCGTCTTCCGCGGTACTGAATATCGAATATATTCCTCCAACCAAGGCGCTTGCAGATACATTTTCCTATGACTCCATGAATTTCTAACGCAGAATTTATAGCCAGGGGTGGAAATACCTCGAGGGGGTTCATAAGAACATAAGAATGGAGGAAACTGCAGCGGGCCTATTGGTCCATACTGGGCAGTCCCGTTTACACCCAACCCCATTTGCTCATATAAGCACCCAACCCATGTTTGAAGCTATCCAGCGTATTCGAGTTAATGATGATGTTTGGTAACTTGTTCCACTCGTCCACTACTCTATTTTCAAACCATTGTTTACCTATTTCGCGCCTAAATCTAAATTTGTCAAATTTAAAATCATTGTTACGAGCTCGCTCCTGGTTGGATAGTTTGAGTACCTCTATAACAGTGGTTCCCAAACTGGGGGCCATGGCCCCCCCAGCAAAATTTAGGGGGCCATAAGCTGAGGCTATGTACACATAAAAATCCCAAGCCCCACCACACTAGAACAGCCAGTCAGCAGCTGAACCAGCCAGAGATATGGATTGGGAGAGGGGGGCCATGGATAAGGATCATATATTAAAAGTGGGTAATGATCAGAAAAAGTTTGGGAACCACTGCTCTATAATGTCCCCTTTGTTTAGCCCTGACTTCCATTTATACACCTCTATCATATCGCCCCTCACTCTACGTCTCTCGAGGGAGTGCAAATTAAGATGCTTTAACCTGTCTCTGTACTCAAGGTTCCTAATGCCCTGGATTAGTCGTGTTGCTCGTACACTAAGCTATCATCCACACCAACAAAGTCTCTCTAAACTTAAAGAAAACGGACTCGAGTTCTTTCGATGTATCCGTCACAGGTAAAGAGTGTCCGTACTTCGCTAAATGTCTTTAAAAGATATTTTATGAACAACTCTTCAAGACTGAGCTAAGATATTTAAAAAAAAAAACCTAATGTATTCTGGATTCATTTTTCCTTAACCAATCTTATGGTGTGACCGTTTGTAATAATCTTAGATATTATAATTTAGAACACGTGAACATTTAGGGAGGTAACATAATATACTGTATATACGTGTTGTGCGGCAGCTGCGTGAGTAGTTGTGGAACATGAGTGACTGTTGTCCTACAGCCACCATTTTACCGGCGCGCGTGCTCAAGTGAACTCTACATTTGATCAAATTTAAAGGTGCCCTACCACTATCGCTACCACTACCACTATCGCTACCACTATCGCTACCACCACCACTATCGCTACTACTACAGCTACCTTGACCACTTCCACTAACCTAACCTAACCTAACCTAACCTAACCTAACCTAACCTAACCTAACCTAACCTAACCTTATTCCTCCAAATAGTTTTCGTGTGTTTAATCTTAGGTGAAATAAACTGGGCTGGAGACTCTTCGGGTGATTCCCAGCAGTACATTCTTAAACACCAAAATACACACGTGATGTCGAAAGCTGGTGGCTCGTGGCGAAACACCTTTAAGATAATAATGTAAAGAATAAGTACCAGTGGGGTCTCGTTCTGCTTGGTAGTTGATAAAAGCCTAAAAAAATGCCCAACATGTTGATGTCAATAATTGGTTAAACGAAAAATACAAATAGCACTTTCAAATTACTGAATCCGTTTTTTCTTTTTTCATTCTCATTAGTCACTGACGTACGGTATATTTTAGCCATGATCCATATTTGGCTAAAAACTCACCCAAAGGTAACCTAACCCTCACGAGTTACTCTTTAAGACGAGACGGTAATTAATGTTGTCTGGCTTTGACCTGTAGATGATAACCATTACCCTACGTTGAGGTTCTGTCCTGTAAACAATAAATGTTAATTTGAACTCCAGAAATACAAGGACTGCACCTGTACTCCCATGAGTCTTCACAACACACTATTTCGTTTACTAACATATTTCATAATAATTTAAATTTGATACAAAACACTATTTGCATATTCAACAGCTGTAAAAAAGAATCACTCAACTGGAATGGCAGAAAAAAAATATTGATTTGGCCGGAATGTATTGAGCTAATTGCGGAAATAAACTCGTGAATTCGGAAGGGAGGGAACAAACTGAAGTAAACTGAAGTTATATATATATATATATAATATATATATATTATATATATATATATATATATATATATGTATAATATATATATTATATATATATATATATATATATATTATATATATATATATATATATATATATAAAAGAATGTCTCACAGGAACACATTCAGATGAGGTGTGGCCCTGCCCTACCCTACCGTTTGCTATGTGACTCAGAAAACTCGTCCGGGTCGGTAGCATCCCAGCGGACTACCCTACCCTAGTTTGGTGACAAAAACCTGAGATTTTAACATAATGAAACTATTGTAAAATATTTTGCATTTTCGTGACCGTACGTCTCACTGTGGGCGACTGACCTTGACTAGGTTATGTCAGATTAAGACAAATGCGGTAGTAGGTAGTAGGCAGCTACCAAACAGGGAGGTACTACCGCCTGGGAAGATATTGGAAGCATAATGTGTTGTCTAATGGTAGACCCTGCTGCCATATGTGACCAAGTCCCAGGTTGCTGATCTGACTGTCTCATTTACACACAACTGCAGGGTCTCAATTTTTTCTCTTTCCATTGACAACACAACATACATATATCGTTTCTCACTCTCGCTCTTTTTTGTTTCTTTTTTTTTTATTTCTTTATTATTAATATTATTATTATTATTATTATTGTTTTTATTGTTGTTATTATTATTATTATTATTATTATTATTATTATTATTATTACATTTTCGCCCCCAGGCCCCAATGTGGGTCAGTGACCTATACCCGGGTGGGCTAATCCCAGTAAAAAAAAATTAAAAAATAAAATTAAAAATAATAGTTTGCTTTTAGTCATTTGGTCAGGTTCATAGTTACGCCACTTTATGTTTGTTATATTATATTAGGTTATGATTAAGATAGGAACGTCCACCAGGATACAGTTCCTGGAAGCATATGTTGTTATACGTGCGCCATCATTTTGTCTGGCTCCACCCTTGGCTCCACCACTAACTACAAGGGACGCGCCGGTGTTGTGGTGCAGCGGGCAGTCTGCTGCACGCGACGCACTGCCACAAAGCGCACCAAACGAATCGTTGCTCGATCCTAAAAAAATTCGTGCCTTTAATAATTTATATCCAAGACTTATGAATCGATTTAATCACATATATCAGAGAGAATTACAGAGGATAGCTTAGTGGTGCAGAGAATAAAAACTTTCCTGCTGGTTCAGTAAGGCGCTGTGTACACCTGCAGAATGTGACTCACTATTAAGACAGGAATATTAAAGAAGGAATTAATAATTTTCTTAAAAAATAATGACACAACTGAATATTGTACAGACTCACGGACGAGGCAGTAGTTCGGCGAGGTGAGCTACCAGCTTGATGTAAGTACAGTACAGTACTGTACAGAGTTGACACATTCTTCAGTAGTGTTGTTTGGGCTGCCTGGGGACAACGATACGCCCTCGTGTGAACTGTCGTGTTGCTCGCTTAAGGTTTATGTACCTCTATTTATTCCTCTTTTGAACATTTCTGAGGTTATCGTAACACTTGAACACTTTTATACATGAGACTTGATCTGTCAGTCAATCTAATTAAGCTTTGCTTTTTGCCCCGACTTTGTGTTCACTGCCTTCATTGTTTGTTTTATGTGGACGGTATATTATGAAAATATGTATAATAGCTGGAGAACTTTGTCCTTTTAGGTTCTGATCTGTGGATGGAAAAAGTGATGTTCCGAAACGTCAGATAATTGAATTAAACAACTCAACACCCAGTAATGTTTGATTTCCCTGGCGTCATGAATCCCAGGTTCGATTCCTCGCTAGTGAGGTATTGTTTGTATATTGACATCTGCATGTATATGGACTGTTGATATATATATATATATATATATATATATATATATATATATATATATTATATATATGGTGTCTGTTTGTGTGAGCACGTTAGTCCGGTATAATAAGTCGTACTATTGGCAACATAAGACCACATCATGAATAAGTGCATTTAACATTACTCGCTTTTGAGCACAAAAGTACTAAAATGAATATGACACAGTGAGGTTCAGAGTACACTACTGAATATTGTGATTTTAGACACGCACCTTTCCTCCCCCACCTCCCTACTTCGGCTCCCGTCAAACTCCAACTGCTTTTGGTTTAACTCTTGAACCTACAAATCCTCAGTTTTTGTGGTTGACTCGAATACTATACATTGGATGACATTCAGCTTCTTTACTAAACATTTTCTTGCTGGTATCAAGTCTGGGCAGTGGAGCCTTATGGGGGTGTGTTGATGTAAGTATGCTGAGGTTCCTACCTGTATTTGTCATGCCATCTGGAGAAACACAATGATGAGTGGGTTGGGGGTTATAGGTGAGTGGGGTAGGGAGTTGGCATGGTCATTGAGTGGGTCGCAGGGTCCTCACGCCCTTGAACGTATAGTATAAGGTGCTGCTCGAACAAAAACGTTCCTGATCTGACATAGTGATAGTGCCATGGTTTGTACTTCATCCCCCTTCTCTCTGGAAAACATTTCCAGCTGCTGCTAAGTATTACAATACCTAGGAGGTCTTGTAAATGATGTACAGTAACTGAAGTCAGTGTAAATGTCACACAGAAAATAGGAGTGTCAGGTAGAACATATGTAATATTAGATAGTAAGAGAACAATAGGTAAGAGACACGGCAAATGTTGATGAGAAGATAGCAGATACATAGGACAATGTAGACAAATCACGTACCTCTGGCATGTCGTCCGGGACTTTGCCCATCCATGAGAGCGACAGGATGGAACAGTCGCTCCGAGAATTGGACGTCGATTCCGGGTGCAGATGCATGGAAATAACTCCTGCCACGCCCGCCGCGGCAGATCCTACACCCGCACCCGCACCGGGAGACGGTGGGAGCAGCCTGACGATCAAGCCCACCCGAGTGAAACACTCGGGATGGTAGCAAGAGCGCTCTAAGAGGTGATGGATGGCTCCATGTTGGAACGGCGGGCAAGGTAAGGCGGTGGTGCCCTCATGAGAAGGTTCATGTCACCGTAGATGCGGGAGGTAGGGCAACACGACGGGTTTTTTTCACCGTGGTCTGAAGTGTACGGTAATGCACACTGTAGATCCTTGGGCTAAACTCTCCACGGTGTTCTTTTATCTAATATTAAAAAGTGTTCTTGGTCGAGCATTATTCTACAATATCAGTCTGACTTAGTAGTGATAGCAAATAAAATTTTATTTAGTGTACACTCAAATTTGTTATATATCAAATATGAATTAAAAATCGGTAAAGTTCCACAAACAACTTAAACAAATTAATGAAAGAAGTTTTACTAAAGGCTGCTTACCCCAAGGTGAACCTCTCATAATAAAGGAGTTTTTGTGTTGGTGTAATTTCTTACTTTAACCGGAGCTCAGCTTTTTACGCACGCTAAGAGAATCTTTATGTGTAGCATTTATTCTAAGTAAGTACAGCATCCTGTTACAGGGTTTCTCTTATACATAAACAATCCTCGATATTTAAACTCATAAAAACCGAAGAAAGTCATAAGTGTACAACTCGTGGAGAAAAAAATTAACACATACGCGCGCCTCAACACCTCGAGCTGTGGCGACGACGAGAACTAAAGTTTATAAACAACCACGGCAGTGAGGGCGTTACCGTCGCTCATGTCGTGTTAAGCCTCTGTTGTCCTTCCAGCACATTCCTGAACAACACCACGATAGAATGAAGGTCGGTGTTCAACCTAAAGCTCATTATGTGAGTGTCGTCAGTGACCCAAGTATAAAGTCTGCTAATTGTAAAGCCTAGTTAAGTACTGTTTAAAGTTACTCCCTTATATATATATATATATATATATATATATATATATATATATATATATATATATATATATATATATATATGTACACACTAGCGGAATCGCCGCCTTCCGGGAGGCTCCACATTGTCACACTGTAGTGCATTAAGGTAGACCACATTTTTGGTTTTGCCATTAGCAGCAAGTGTGTACAGATTTTTACCAGTTCCCACTCTGGAGCATCCAACATAGAACTGTCCATGAGAGAAGCAAGGAAACACTACGTTTAGGCCAACCATCTTTAGGGACTGTCCCTGGCTTTTGTAGATGGTCATGGCAAAGCTCACTTTAACCGGGAACTGAACTCGCTTGAACTCAAATGGCAGGTCAGTGGTGATGAGAGGTATCCTTGGTATAAAAACGTCCTCTCCTTAAGCCTTTCCTGGCAGTATTGTAGCTTCCAGTACATGTGGCATCATGTTCTTCTTGTGAGCGACTCGTCTCTCATTTTGAGTATGATGTCTCGTTTCTCAAACTCTTGACCGACAATCAGAATGGCTACTTCATCAACTACAGGAGCATTGAATCTTTTTTCATGTTCTCCCTTAGGGGTCGTGTCTGACTTTGTACTCGTCAGAAGGCATGTTTTTCAGGGCATTTTTAAATGACTGTACATACGTGTTGCGCTCATGCAGCATTTCTTGGATAGATAGGACAATGTCATGTCTGACACCTTGAATGTTGCCACACCTGATAGCACTCTGCTTTTCATGATCTCCCATGAAGTAGATTTGGAGGAACTTTGCCTGCTCATCTTCCAGTGGTAAGAGGGATCCTGCTTTGTGATAGACTTGACCCTGGACTTTGAATGTGGGCATGTATCCGTGCTCACGAACTACTCTAGTAGCTCCAAAGGATGTCATCTGGAAGCATGAATTGTACTTCAGTACATTTTCCAAGAAGTATTTTCCAAATTTGGCAGCCATACTTTCCCATGAGAGCAGCACAGTCCAGCAGATTCTCCTTTATACTTCTTTGCACCGCAGTGTTCACATTTCTTATCCATGTTGCCAATGACAACAGAGGGATACTTTTCATATTCTAACTCATTGTTATAGTTAAATGTTGCTGTTGCAAGTGGATGCCACTGTGTATTCTTTCTTAGAATTTTGGATCCCGCAGCTCTCTGTCTATTAGCATTCAAACGAATTCATGCACTTGATCATTTTCTAGGGAAGGCCTTTCTGCTGTTTGCTATCTGTCAGCATTAAGTCGGGATTCCCTTTCCTGGTCTGTTTCCTGTAACCGACTGTCTGCTGTTCGTCATCACTACATATAACACCATCCATCATCACTACATACAACATCATCCATCATCACTACATATAACATCATCCATCATCACTACATATAACACCATCCATCATCATCACTACATATAACACCATCCATCATCACTACATATAACACCATCCATCATCATCACTACATATAACACCATCCATCATCACTACATATAACACCATCCATCATCATCACTACATATAACACCATCCATCATCACTACAGATCGGTAAAGTAGTTTCCGAGATTCTCGTGCGGACACACATACACACAAACACACACACACAGACATACTTCTTTGTTATATATATATATATATTACCAGTTGTCTAATATTTATAGTAATTCGTTCTTGATATCTTAGATGTACTGAAATAGAAAAATTCAACAGAAAAGTTATCCTAGAAATTCTTTCCGCGACATGTTCGACAAAACTGTGCTCATTACTTGTGTGTTTCGTTGTCAATCAGGAGAGTGGAAGTGGATCCCATACGCATGACTGCCCGTTAAGGTCTCTCATGACGTATAAGACTTTACGAAGAACAATCACATAAATTCTGGTCTTCAGTAGTGATGGAGGCGAACACTGGCTTTGTATAGCGACCTAAAGTATGTGAACACCAACATGTAAACTGAACATACCGTAATTTATTTGTTGTTTAAGAAAACTAGTTTATATTTTTTTTGTCTTACCGTATCATTTTGTAATGTTAATTGTTGTTCCATTCACGTCATCATTATATACTTAGTCGTTAGGCAAATAGAACAATAGCTGTTGTCAGTGTCCCAGCAGCTAAGTGTCATCATAGCTGTCCCAGGTGCGTTATCTCCCTATACAACCACCATAATTTACCATGAATCGAGACAATAAAGTTAATTTAACACTAAATATTAATGTTATAAGATAATAAAGACGAGCCGAGTATAAGTGAGTCCAGCTGACTACTTGACTTCGTTGGTTATTGAATGTTCAGCTGACTACAAGTTGATTTTATTATTATTAATCTGAAAGTGCGTCTGATGAACGTGTTGTTATATTATATGATAAGAGATGATTATTCTTTGCTTATATGTTAATTAGTAGTGTAACATTGACAAGTGTGATAATGAAGAGTGAATTATGTTAACTCACTTTCTTCTAAAGCGTTAAATTTAAATCTGATTTTTCTCTTCATGTTATGAGCGTCATTAATAAACTTATTACCTAACGCGATCAACTGATGGAAAGAGTCATAAATCCACGCTGTGTTGGTTGAATGATTATGTGGCTAATAAGTTATATCATTAATCATGTAATTTACAATACCCGCTCAAAATTATACCAAGAATAATAATTATAGTTGCATAATAAATAAATAGATGAAAAATAAATAAGAATGTAAAGGTTTTGTAAGTCTCGGTGACGAGTCTCTACTCCAAGAAACTATACAGTAGTCAGGTGAATCTTGTCTGGTCACCATGTGGAGCGTCTTAGGGTGCGGTGTGGGCCATCATGTTAATGTCACTCATGTCACCATTCATGTATTTATCAGCATGTCGTGAACAGTTGCCACCCGTCACCCCTGGTAGTTTTATCTCCCTGACATTCCAGAAGATCAAAGTATGTGTTTTCTCCAAGTAGACATATTGTCAGCTCTTTCACCTCCAAAAATGGGAAATTATCCTGATCGATTTGCTGGGTGATTCTGCACCGAAGATGATTATTTTAGTAAGACTCGCATCAACCTCTCATAGGAAACCTGATGTGCTAAATAACGTCTTTGTTATTTTCATTTATTATAACTCCGTTAATAATTATGTTGGAGAAACGGAAACAAAATATGAAGGAAAAAACTTTGTATCAATCTGAACTTTGTATTTGCTTGCATACAGCCTGGAACGCGTCACGTATTTCACATGTTTTCATTTTAAACGAATCCTGGTCGATATAGAACTATCCAACATATATAAATAATAAATAATATAATATACACGAGTGCGGACAGGGCTACCAGCTGGTAGTTTCCTCATGATAGTTTTGGTAACGAGAGTAAATGGCACCTGGATTCACCTGCTAGTACATCCATGTGGAGGTGAAAGTCGGGATCCAGACTTCTACTAACCTTCATTTCATTGGCCTTGACCAAGGTCCTGCTGGTGTCCGTACCCGTCCCTCTCTTATAAACTTGTAAATAATATTTTTTTTTTTGGTCATTGACTGCATACCTTGTTTGTGTAAACCGAAACTATCCGTCTACAATGCACACAGTACGTTTTCATACGTACAGTTCTTATTAACAATATCCGACTTGCATAACAACATGTACAGCACATGGGGACGTTTGTTTTTTACGCCTGTGTATCGCCTTACACATACACACACGTGATGAGTGCACATTCCTCATGTAGTTTCTACACATCTTTATGCACGAAACCATCACATGTACACACCTAAGCGTACATTCTGGTGCATCTATGTATGTCATGTGTACAATATATATCCGTTAATGGACAAGTCCCGGCCCGTGTGTACTACCTCCCGGCCCTCTTGTGAGACGTAAACAAAAACCAGCTCGTCTCAATCACTGACCTTTATACCTATCTTGATGACTCACAAGTGTGTGTGTGCTTTAGCTAATGTCAATGATTATAGATATAGTTACATTTATAGTTGTCAATGTATATGCATGCGAATGTGTGCAGTTTTAAATATACTAACGTTGACGTTTATATATATATATATATATATATATATATATATATATATATATATATATATATATATATATATATATATATATGTGTGTGTGTGCAAGTAAATCACTGTAGGTGCGCGTGATCCAAGTATATGCTGATAACCACAAGAAAATACGAAGTTCCCAAGCGTGTAGAAATATATATTAAGATACGTATGTATATAAGTAAGTATGTTGGTGTGTCGACATGCGTGAAGGCGATCTAAGCTCCTCTGTTGTCATGAATACCAAAGCGAATAATGCAAAATAACAGTCGTGGTGGTGGCAACACTTGACGCACGTACAAGTACTACATTGGTGGTATTGTCGCCCTGGTATATTATTTATTTCTTGCAAACATGAAAACATTCATTATTTCTTTGTTGATCCAGAAAAGGAAAATTTTGGATAACATTCCCGCTGTAGTTTTACAGAAAGTTCCATTTTCCAAAGGCCACTGTTAAGCACTTGACTCTCTTCGTTACCCGTATTACCACAATAGGTAATTTTATAATTATCATCTGTATCTGGCACATTCAATTACGAAAGAACTATTGTGTAGTAGCTGTACAAGATCAGAGAAACATTTTATTAATCCACTAACTTGGTATTCTTCAAATTAGGACACAATTCTTCGTTTCTAAGCCACAAACTGATTCACAGGCCAGGCCGATTTTCTCGCAGCGACATTCACCGCTTGAATGTAAAAAAAAACACCAGGAACTAATCAATAAAATTTCAGCCGATTAGAATGAAGCACTCTCTCACTTTCGGTATCACTATCGTATGGTGTCACTTTCACTCTAGGTAGGAGTGCGTGTGAGCTCTCACGCTCCACGTCGAGCCACTAGTGCACTGAGTCCTACGTACCACACCAACTCACTTCGATCAATAGACAGCCTAGCGCAGGTCCCAAGGAGAGACGGGCGAAAGGGGCCAGTTGCTCTTATATCATCTTATTTTCACATGATTCAGGCAAGATTCAGATATGCTGACAGTCGCTCAAGATTCAGAAATTCATTTTGTTAGTTTTGCGTTGGTCGTTTATCGTTTATAACGTACACGCTAAGAGTTTTTTGTGAATTTAGCCATCAGTGACTGAGATGTTCTCAGCTTAGTCCCGGTAAATGGACTTGAACCTCACATGCGCCGCCTTGAGAAGTTTGAAGGCAACGTATCGTTTACCTCTACTGACACTCGTAGCCTAGACACAGGGTGGTGGTTTCCTGCCGTGCTTGTCTTCATTAATTGCAGCTAGAAGTTGGTCTTTGCATTACTAATGCCTTGAAAATAGTTATATATCCTATCTTATTATTGTCTTCTTTAAATTTAACCTATACACGTGGTACTAAACAGGAATATGAAATTCGAGTAGTGATTAAACGATTTACAAACATGTACGCCAGTCATACAATGTGGTTACCAGACCGAAACATACACAGTACTGCTTTACACAAGCTAACATCACAATTATAATAAAGTACTAAATATTCTGTCAATTATAGAATCCAACACTATCTCTTAAATAATAATGTTGGGTAGTTGTAGACAATCGAATCTGTTTTACCACGGAGAGAGGGTTCACAGCCTCCGTGTGAAGGCGCTTTAGGTACCTATTCCTGGCACAGCAGACGACACCCGTTGATGCCGTCGTCTGCTGCTCAACCTCACTCGTGCGCGCCAAAAGGTTCGTGTGCAGCGCCATATTTAAAATTTGCAATTCTTTTCCTGCATTATTTTTTGTTTCATTTATTGTTAAAGTGATATTAAGAATACTTTAGAAATATTAATGCTAGAATAAACGACACCAAACAATATAACGAGGAACAAGTCTTGCGTCATACGGGTGGGATCTCGTCGTAATATTAATTTGATTACACACCTGAATAATGAGGACAGTGGCGGCTCGTGAAAAATAAAATGGAGGGACTGCAAGCCTCACACAACAGTAGGTGACCTACCTCAGGTATGAGTTGTAGTTGATGTCCACTAATTCCCAGGGCATGGTAGTAGTGATGGACCAGTATTAATTGAAAATAAAGTCGGCGTGTCTGCTCTTCGATGTAGCAAAATTGTTTATTACTATTTCATTAAAATCCTTTATTTCTGTTATCATTTTATTTTCAATGGATATCACTGCTTAAGCACGATTTAACCACACCGTCCACACGCAACGTAAACACGTAGTACGAGAGTGAGCTGCTTCAAGTGGCGGCGCCAACTAATAACAGACATGAACCGTACAGCATTGACAGCAACTATGAAAGTAACTTAAATTTTGGTCTGATTTTAATGAAAATTCACTTAGCAACGTATTGAAAATAATTAAATAACATATAAAATGATATATTTGTTGGTAGTGTATTATTCAGCTGTCTCTCTAAAGGAATCATACGCCTGGCAGTGTCTGGGGGGACTGCAGCTCTGCAGCCCTATGCACGAGCCGCCACTGGGAGGAGGTGAAGACGGGGGTGAGGTAGAACAATACGAGCACCCAACCAACGCCACCACGCCCACTGGCACCTCCACACCATAGAGATACGCCGACTTAGTGAACGAAGTTATAGGCACTGTTGTTCTTGTAAAATATATTGCCCTGTACTTGTGTTTGTACTATACTGTGCAACTACTCTTGATTCCGAAGTATTTATGGACATGATAATGTATCAGTCCACTGCTTCGGGCTTACGAATCTCGGGGTTCGTGGCTCAGTAGGAGAGGTGAACGGACTTTAGTAGGTGACTGTACAGTACCTGCATTATAGTTTTTCAATGTCACTGGTAAGTTGTTTGGCAAGAGAAGATCCGTATTTATCATAAGTAGGACCAAAAGACACCAGGAACAGAGTACTCCACTCCTCCTGTCCAATAGTCTACGCCCGTGTGTGTGCGCGCGGACATATTTGTTCTCGTAAAGTAAATTGCTGTAAATTAGGTTATAGGTGGATGTAAACCGCAAGGGTCTAGTTATTATCGTGTTCAGCTGCTGAGAATGGAGGAGGGCCGGAATCACTATTAAGATCAAAGACGTTACCGAGAACAAATTTCGGCTTAAAAGTCATGTACACTGATACTGTCATGTTCCTTGATAAGAGAGATGAGTTTGAAACATTACTGAAGGTACATCAACCCGATATAGTAGGTGTTGAAGAACTGTTGTACAAGAACAGGAGCATCGACCCGTAGGAATGTGAGTTCAGTATAGATGGATAAGACTCATTTACAAACCTTTGTCAAGCAACTTGCAAGAGGGGTGTGGTTATTTATGCTGGGCAAGACCTTAGAGCCAGTCAGGTGAAGGTACAGGGAGAGGATGTTTTTGAAGAATCAAAGAAGTGTAAAATTTAATTAAAGAGGAGAGACTTGCTTATTGTCGGGTGTATCTACAGATCCCCAAACTGTAGCTTATTAAGCAAAAGAAACTTAAGAGCCTTAGAAAACGCAATGGTGCTCAATTCTAGCTACCTTCTTGTCATGGAGGACTTTAACTATAGCGATATCTACTGGAGAAATGAAGCCACGCCAAATGACCTGAATTACCCCGCTACTCTTTTTGTTGAAACTCTGAGAGACAATTTTCTATTCCAACATGTTAAAGATCCGACTCATTACAGAGGGGAGCAAACACCCAAGCCACTGGGCTTCATCATAACATGTATTATTGTTCACCTCGTTAATTGTTGCAGCGATCTACGCATCCACTTCAGATCACATTTTGTTTATTTATCATTGACAATCCATACAATTATTTCTTTGACAGTTCAGCTGTACTGACCATGGTCGGACATTTTAGTTAACGTAAAATCAGACGATTCATGTTACCCTCAGTAGTCCGTAAAACATGTAGCTATGCCTTCATTATTGAGTCCCCCATCTGAGGCGCCCGTTTTCTCACCGTTTCAGTACACCTGCCTACTCCGCTTTCTCTCGGGTAGTGCCGAGACACTAGTATTCCTTAGTATATCATGTCATGTTGAGAGATTTGAAATTGAAAGATAATACCGATGTTGTACAGTAAGTTAGATATGTCTGATTACAGATGAAACATTCAAGATCCTGGTATATTTTTACTTTAGGACATGAGTCCCTAGCGGTTGACCAATATGTTTTTCCAGTGTATTTTAGTGTTTTAAACAAATCTGACCTTCATTTTCGGTGTAAATTGCTCGTTTTTGCCCCCCCACCCCCTCCCTCCCACCCAATCAATAACGGGGAAGAGCCTGCGAAATCGGAGTTTTTGGGTGGGGGGGAGAAAACGAAAACGAGTCATCTGACCTAACAAAACCTAACCGCGATGGAACATCTACTACGAAACAACCTTGTAGAGGATTGCCAACACGGTTTTATGCTGGGGCGCTCCTGCTGAACACAATTGCTCAAGGTATTAGATATTTGGACCCATATTCTGGAACGGAGTGGTAATGTCGACAATATTTACCTAGATTTTGCCAAGGCTCTTGACAGTGTACCCCACGAAAGGCTGAAAATCAAAGTGGAAGGGTACGGAATTCGGGGAAATGTCCTAGCGTGGATAGAAGACTTTCTACATGACCGCAAGCAGTGTATGATGTTTGATGGCGCGAAATCATCATCCGTACCTGTCGCAAGCGAGGTGTCACAAGGCAGTGTATTGGGCCCGCCGTTGTTTGTTTGTTTCATAAATGACATGCCTGACGTTGTACACTTCTCCATACAAGTGTTTGCCGATGGCGCCAATTTGTTTCGGGAAATCAAAAACCAAGCGGAGTGTGAAGAGCTGCAGAAGAACCTCTGTGGGCTCCAGGAATGGTCGAAGAAATGGCTGCTGAGATTCAATGTCACGAAGTGTAAGAGGATGCACCTGGGGCGTACCAACGGTAAGGAGGCGTATCATATGTCCCAACGGGATGATGAAACTGCACTAGTTGAGACTGTATGTGAGAAGGACCTAGGTGTGTATATTGACAATGAGCTGAAGTTCTCGGGCCATTGCGAGAGGAAGGTAAATCAGGCAAATAAATTATTGGGTCTTATAAGAAGGTCGTTCAGATATCTAGACGGTCTGTCCCTCGTAACGATCTTCAGGAGAGAAGTGCTTCCCCATCTGGAGTACTGTCACCCCGTCTGGTCCTCTAGATATGCTAGGGACTGTCAGTTGGTTGAAAATGTTCAAAGGAGGGCCACCAGACTGGTGCCTGCACCTCGGCACCTCAGCTACCCTGAGAGATTGGAGCGCCTGAACTTGCCTAGCTTATACTACAGACGGGTAAGGGGGGACCTAGTTGAGGTGTATAAGCGTCTCAAGGGGCACTACTCAGTCGAGTGTCCTTACTTGGAACTGGCGGACGCTCGCCCCACAAGGGGTCACAGCTCAAGATTGAAGAAGCCGTAAGTCCAGAAAACCGTGAGGGCAAACTTCTTCGGAGTGAGGGTTGTAAACTCTTGGAACAATCTACCAGAGAGTGTTGTGACGGCACCGAGTGTGCTCTTTCAAGACCAGACTTGACCAACACTGGAGCGGGTTCAGGTACATTCAGGAGCCGGTGCATGCCCAGTACTTGCCAACAGTGCATAACAGAGACGTGACCGATCGCCCGGGCGGCTAACGAGCTGATCAGTGGTGAAGAGGATAATAAAAGTAAGTAAAAAAAGTAAACTTACCACCCAGCCCTCATTATTCTAATGTCCTCTCATTCTACATACCTATTTGCATTTTGTGCTTGTTCATTCCTAATCTTTATTTTTTTGTGTTTAATGTCCAAGGGTTTGTTATGCTCGGACAGTACAGTACTTGCTAGCCTTCGGTGACACATTGACTACTCGCACTGGAGTGAATGAGCTTGAACCTTTAGGTGACAATGATTCAACAGGAACGCCCAGGAATAATGTATTGTATCTGCCCATGGTTGTTCAAGGGCAAAATATGATATCAGTGCGAATTAATGTCCCAAACCTCTCCTCACAAGAAGGTTAATAAATAGGGAGTAGAAAAAGTTGGGAATGAAATCTGGGGTGTACTAGATTGAGTTGTACTTGATGGGAGTAAGTCAGTGTGTCTGGCCCAATTTACGTGAGTTATCCTACGAGAGACGACTAGATAACCCCTTGGCAGATCAGGTTACGGTACAGAAACAAGAACTAAACATTTCTATACATTCAAGTACGAATCATAACATGTACATTTAAATTTTACTTCCACAAAATAATAAGTAATATAAGTGAATATAATCCATAAATGAAAATATATACCTAAATTCCACTGTCTCTCTTGCTTCTGGGGCCTCGAGTGAGTCAAATTTAAATACCCCCGCGCCTCATAACATTATTAATAAAAATAAATATAAAAACCATATTTTAAAACATATTCATTGTATTATTAATTATATTCTAAATCTATATTATTAATTTTATTCAAGAAATCTATAAAAAGAAGGTTATTGATTGACTTAGAGCGCATATCGATACTCATTTGTCTATACCAGCTGTGCGTGACGTCACCGAACAACAGAGAGTCTCACAACACAGGGGTGAGCTGAGGTGCGTCTCCCTGTGTCTTATATATCACCCCCAGCTGGCATGGCAGACCAAATAAACCAGGATGAGGTAGTGTATTACCTTCATATCTATACCTATGAGGAGATATTGTGTAGTAATTTATTCATATATGTTATTGGGTAGAAGCCAAATATTATGACGATGCAGAATGTATAGTATAGCTCCCCCCCCCCAAGTGCTTTGTTCTTAAGTGTTTAATAAGTAACTAAGTATTATGTGGTGATGGAATGTGGTTACTATTTGATATAATAGAAATATGTTTAGTATATGTGTTTTTTTTTTTTTTTTAAATGGTTTAAATCTTGAAAAATTTATGTTATGTATTTAGGTTAAGTTAATAATTGTATTCTTAATTAATATATTTTGAGGTATAATATAGTTTGGTATGACAGCCATTATCACAAATACTTACATGAGTTATATATTAAATGGGTAATATATTTCACCTGATGGCCGTAGCTGAGAGAAACAGTCCATGGGCTGCAAATCAGTGCACCAGTGGCCCAAGTCTGGTTGTGTAAAAGGGCTTTGAATTAAAAGGAAATATGGGGTAAAATACTCAGAAGAACACCAAATAAATCTTTGAAAAACCCCTATCTAATGGTTTACAATCGAGGGTCAGAAGCGCTATACATGTAGAATAATTTTATTTTATTATTTTTATCTTTCTCCGGTAATTATTCCTTTTAGCACAGCCTTGAAGTTCTTCACGAGATGTGTGAGTTCTGATGTGTTTTGTTGTGTTTTGTTTAAATCTGACCTTCTTTTCCATGGGAAATGCAAGTCACCCTTGATCAAAAACGACTATTTTCCACAAATAACGATGGTGAGAGCTGAGCGGAATAAAGGAAATCCAAATACATCAGAAACCAAACACCTAGACCTCTAACTTTCACTAATTTAACCTACCTTAACCTAACCTAACCTCACCTAACCCCTGCGGAGGCAGGCAGTGTGTGACACACCTCACGGCTCCACACAGCTCGCTGTGGGACAGGAAATGGCGGGTGGAGATTTATTGATCTAATTTCTTAGGCATTTCTCACTTGTGCGATTTTTTTTTAAAGAAGCAAGTTTCCAAGAGGCTTCAAGGGTTGAGGAATGTAGGTATATGTGAGGTAGAAATTGACTAAAAGTAAGTGCTTCTATGTGATTTGAAGATGTACTAAACCGAACAATAACTCTTTCTCCCTCTGTATAAACAGGTGTTGGCAACTTGTAACTATTTACCCTCCTTTTATATAGTGTAGTGTAGGTTAGGTTAGGGCAATGTACAAAATATTAAAATCTGCTGAAAAAACCTACAACCAGAAAGTGAAGTGAAACCTATGACTCAGTGTAAATAAGCGTAGAGGAGGTATCTTAGGGTATTCTTTGTATGACTTGATGGTAAAGGTTTTTTCTTTTTAAGGCAAAGGTGAAGGAGACAGCAGTAGAAATTATGTATACTAAGAGGAGATATTTATTCTTTTATATAATTTTTATTTTCTATGTCTTTATGTTTCTCTCTTTCTTTTCTGTAATTATATTATTTTAACTTCTATATTTTCTTTGTTTATGTTTTCTAAGTTTACAGTATACTGTATATATTTTCTATGTTATTTCTGTCTTATAGAACCTTTAATTTTCTTAGTTATATTATTTAATATATTTTTCTAAGTCTTTATTTCAGTATGCTTACTACTTCATTTTCTATACAGTATTTTACTTTTCTTACTTGGTGTTTATTTCTTTCAATGTCAGTACAGTTATATCTCTGTTGGCCGGATCAATTGGTGCAGAGCACTTCCGGGAATGAGATATTTCCGGGTAACGAGACGACTCGATGCAAGAAAAAAAATCCCTCATCCCCGGAATTTTCCGGGTAACGGAAAAATTTTATCGGAATTTCCAGAAAATTAGCCCGATTTTTATCTCTCAAACCTGGAAAAAGTCCCCAATCCTCGGAATTTTCCGGGTGCTGGGAAAATTTGCTCGAAATTTTTCGGAAAATGTGCCCCTTGGAAAATCTCAATTCAGGCTATCGGAGAGTTCCGGGTTTGAGGGATTCCGGCTAATGGAGATATTACTGTAATTTTTCTAATATTTTCCTCTTATTTCTTTCAATATTTTTAGTTATACAGTGATCCCTCGGTTAACGAAATTTCGGTTAACGAACTGCCTTCCATAAGAATCTTCAATTCGATTAACGAATTTCTTACGAACCGACCTCAACATGTTTTCGCTTGCACTGGCCGGGCAACCAGCTTTAGTATCAGTCCGCCAATACATTAATCGGTTCTAGGGCTTAAATTCCTTACTATTTTAGTAAATATCAAGAAGTTTATACTATTCAATAATTTTAAAAGTTTAATATTCAATTTTTTACTCATTTTAACAATTATTGAACATAATTGAAGGTAAAGTGACTAGTTTAATGCGCGGCATCCAGCCTCTTAACACAGCAAACAGGCGTTAGTCTCTCTCTGTTTTCACTGGAGGTAACATCTTGCTTGAGACTCTCCTCAACTAAACGCTTTTTTTCTGTGTTTCCAAGCAAATTATTGGTCATTTTGAAATTTATTTTACATATTGACAATATATAAAGCAGTGCAGTGTTGATTTAAAGAAAATAATCTTGAAATACACCAAGAGAACTAAAATTTTATGGGTGAAATGGTGCCATGGGGTGACTTCTCTTCCACCCTAATGCCTTCTCTTCTTCCTTCTCCTCCACCCCCATTCTAATTCCCATCACCATCATCATCCAGGAGCCTTCTACATACACACCTCAAAGTAAGTGAACTTTTCTACCATTTTTGTTGAATTTAGGAAATTTTCGGTGAGCTGGAACCAATTACCCAAAAACCCATTGAAACAATGGTTTCGGTTAACGAACTTTTCGGTTAACGAACAACCTGCTGGAACGGATTGAGTTCGTTAACCGAGGGACCACTGTATTCTATACTGTACAATGGATTAACCTGGGAAAACCATATTATTCTTTAACAACACTTATTAGTATAAATATTATACCTTCATGGTAGACTGCCACCACCCAGGCTTTTATTAAAATATAACTTGTATAATTAAGGTAGTGTGGTAGGCAAGCTTTTAGGCACCTGTGTTACAGTGTTTATTTTCTGAGAAGCAATTGTTAGAAGGGAAGGAGCGGTGATATCCACAGTTTACTAAATCAATATTTATTAAAATCAAAGTGAATAAGATGACAATTTAAACATACTTTGACAAGAATGGACCACTAGTTTTTACTGTAGAATTAACAAAATTGATTTTCGATTAACATTCAACATTTAATACCTCCTTAAGGGTATTATATTATTTCTCTGACAATAAAGATGGTAATTTTACACGCTAGCTAAATAGCACAGACGTTAAGACATTAATTGTAACATCATGTTATTTCTGAATGAACAACATGGAACATGTACCAGCTCTCAGTTGGGAGTACACATTGAGGGTTTATGCACAGCACATACTGTATAACAAACTAATGCTGGTGATAACCATATTTATGGCTTCAATACCCAACTGGGACAATTATATTACTGCTAATTATCCCCACTGTATCACTATATTCATTATCTCAGAGTCCTGCCATTGTACTCTCAAATTATTGAGTCTTGGGTCACACATCGTGGAGTACCAACTCGAGTTAGCAACGCAGATGGGAGGATGTCGAAGTAAACAAACTCCTCTCATCCACTTTGCTTTGGGTGCCTGAAGGTATCGGGGAGTGTTGCGCTGCTGGGAGACTGCTTTGGCCACATGCAGCTGACTCATAGTTTTATAAGGGAGAGGGTGCCCCCTCCCTATTGTGATGACTGCTTGGTCCCATTGACTGTTTGACACCTGGTGGAATGCCCCAGTCTCAGAGATCTTGTCATAAGGACCTCTCCAGTTGCCAGGGAGAAGGGTCTTACCGTCTCACTTTGGTGCTAGGGGAAGGAGCGGCTAGCGTGGGAGGGGACATCCTTCCTTCGTGGAGGAAGCCGACCTTCTACACAAGCTTTGAGTTTTATATATTAACGTTTAAATTGTTTTATGACCATTTAATGCTGTTTACTATCTTTTATTTTTACTTGGCATTATCTGTTTTTGCCTTCTATGCTTTTAGTTTAATTCGGCAGTATATGACCTAAGCTGTTGCATTGCCAAGGATTTTTTATATTTTTGCCAGGATTAGCCCACCAGGGCTCAGGTCATTAGCCCACATCAGGGCCTGGGGACAAAAATGTAATAATGATGAAAATAATTTATGATAATTAGTAAAAGATAATAAAAAATATAACAATTTAAATAAAAATATAATAATACTAATACTAAAGATCCATCAATAATTACCAAAAATATAAAAAAAGGTCAATGGTGCAAAATGATGTATGTTGTGTTGTCAAAGTAAGAAAAACAATTGAAACCCTGCAATTGTGTGTGAATAAGACAAAGTCAGATCAGCAACCTGGGGCTTGGTAACAATTTTTGTGATGCCATATAGCAGTAGGGTCTACCATGAGACAATACATTATGCTTCCAGGCAGTAGTACCTCCCTGTTTGATAGCTGCCTACTACATCAATCAATCCAGTAAAATGTTGGAGCAAATACGTTCAAACTAATGTTTCTTAATATGATGCAAAATACTGTACAGTAACTCTAATTTTAATAGTTTTTGAGTTACTGATAAAAAATAGGGAAGATGGTCAGCCTTGGCCACTGAATGAATTTTTTTCTTGCAAGAATTTTGTCAAAAGTAGTAATGATTGTTGTGGTATCAATTTTGCAAAATTAGAAACAAGTTCTTTAAGGTTGTGTTTTCTGCAATTTCCTGTTCTGTTGACATTCCGGCCAGTCCAACATGCCTCTATTGCAGTGTTGAAGAACAGAAATACTGTAAGCTTTGATAAATTTGAGCTTTGAAATGCTATGCTCCTCACTCACACCAGACTGTTGGTAGAGTCAAGAGAATGCAGAGAGAAATGAGAATGTTGGGCCCAATCTGTCAGTTTATATTCATCTACAAAACTGAAGTACAGTACTGTACATCTTATGACCTGTGGCCCTATGAAAGTCACCGTACAATATCCTGCAAGTCACTGCACATATTTCCAATATCAATATCTTTAGAATATCTGTGTTGCAAAGCTGACTAGTTTCATACAGTGTTTCATGGTCTGTTTTGATGTCTTATTTTATAAACTGTGGCTATTGTAGAGGAAACCAAATGTTAATCGACAAGTTCAATTCACTTGTCAGTAAGGAGTCTCTCTCACAACTGAAGAGACTTGCTGACAACAAACATATTATACAGTGCTGTACTGTATATGCTTGAGCCATGACACCATGTTTTTGTGTTTGTGCTGATGACTTAGACACTTCTCTGTGTACAGTCCAATGGCAGGTTACGGTAACTCTTATCACACTTGCAGGTGATGTGCCAATTGTCAAAGCCATTAATGAGCATTGACCCCTTTTGACCATTAGGGAGTGGGAGGGGTGGTAACTTTAATCACAAGAAACTTGGACAGGTTCAGTTAATGACAGATCAAGCTAAATCAGTCACCACTCTCAAAGAACACTTAATTATGAATATCTTCAAGATCTGCCCTATTGTGTCTTATTTGAAAACTTGTTAGTCCTTAGTCCCTCAGTCTGCTTGAATAATTGAGGTGATATACTTCAGGAATCATGTTAGTCACTCTGTGTTGCTAAGTCTTTCTGAAGGTAGAGTTTCCATGCCTGTCCCGGGCTTGGTAACCTTGGCTCTCTTCACACGTTTCCAGGATGCCTTTACCAATCTTCCTATATCTTGCATCTTTCCAGGGACTACAGTTTTTAATTTCATTCATCATTCCCTTCTATGCCTTCCTTTGACCCATTAATATCCCTACCCTCATTCCTAATACACTACAGTAATTTCATATTTCTCTTCTATAGATTTCTGGTATTTATGTCATTGCTCTAGGGTTTCCTCTATTGGGATGATTACTTTTATTGCTCAACTGTGTAATTCTGTCAATTTATGTATAGACTGATACATTCTTTTTCCTTCAGATTAGAAAGAAGCGGTTGGCACGCCTTGGGGCAGGTTCCAGCAACAGCAATAATGGGGACACTTCCCAAATACTTGTTCCGCAGTCCCCGGTAAGAGTGAATTTACGGTAGTTGCTCCTTAATCTTTAGGCACTTCACCAAAGGGAGTTTGATATTTTCTGTCGCTTACCTCTCTTTTCCCAGTTGTGTGGAGAATAGGTAAAGAAAAGAGAAATAAAAAAATACAGTACAGTAGGGTCGGGATATATCGCAAGATAGGGTCCAACTGTGTTCGCTATATACTAAATCGCGATATATAATTACATGTAATCAATGGGGAAAATAGAGTTAGGTTCTGGGGGCCTAAAAAAGTGACTAAACTTGACTTAACGAGTTCATTTTCTTATTAACTAAAGCACCAATGAACACTAGACTCGGGAACAACGGGCTATTTCAATATCAAGGAACACCAGACTCGGCAGCTGACACACCATCCTGGGAACACCAGACTCGGCAGTTGACGCACCATCCTGGGAACACCAGACTCGGCAGCTGACGCACCATCCTGGGAACACCAGACTCGGCAGCTGACGCCATACTGCCACCCTCACTTGACAATCCCACACCTACATAAACGAACACCAAATATATTAGTTACAGTATTAAATAATTTCCATTAAGCTTTCCATTATCCTCACTTCACTTTTCACGTCACTAGCAACCCATTTACACTCACCTTAGAAGTCGTAATCTGCAGCAGAGTCGGCTGCTTTCTTGTCACTCACTCAGAAAGACTGAGCGGGCGAGCATGAATGCGTGAGTAAGCAGCCACGGTGGCGCCTCTGGTGAGCAAATAACGCATTTGTTTGCCATGGTGGTGCAAATATTTCCTGCCCGATTTCCCTCGTGAAATAAAAAAAAAATTTCACTATATATAGGAAATTTTCGATAATTTTGGTAGCTGCGAAAAAAAAATCGTCATATAATCCGATATATCCCGACCCTACTGTACAGGTATATATACATGGAAAATGGTATAGGAGACTCATGTTAGAAAAGTGTTGAAAGTGACAAGAAAAGGCTGAAAATGTACAACACTTCAGTATTATTAAGATATTATGTACAGTATAATGTAAATTTATTTAGATAAATTTATTTTACATGCCAAAATTATTAAGATATAATTTACAACACTTAAAATTAGGATTAGATGTATATCAAATGAGAATGAGAAATGAGAAATTGCTGAAATCTGTTAATTAACTATTTAAAGAGTTCAGAGAACTAGAAAAGTAACATTGTTAAATGGTATGAATGTGAAAGTAGAGAGAAAGATTAAAGCAAGTAGGAAGATGAGGAGTTTTAGGCAGTTTTTTGTAATGAAGTTTGTTCCCTGCAAACATTTTATCTTTCATCTTAGTACACATACATACAGTATATAAGGAGAATTAGAAAGCATGTGTAAGGTACAATAATAATAATAGACTATTTGTAACAGGATCAGATCCCTACCTTTAGTTTGCATTACTTAAAACAAAAAAGAGGTGAGTTTACATCCCATAAAAAAATACTGTGGAGAAAAAACCAGGCTGCATTTATGGAGTTTCAGATGGCATTATGAGTAGGTGATAAATATTTATAGAGCTACAGGAAATGAAATTGATGCAGTAAAGGCATTGTGTATACAGTATACACTAGAGGAATAAGGCCTGCTTTAGACAAAATGGAGGATTAAATGAGAGCTTTAAGTTGAAAGTAAGAGTGAGGCAGGGATGTGTGATATCTCTGTGGGTGCTGAATTTATTTATGGATGGAGTGGGAAGGGAAATGATGGCTGGGGTGACTGAGGGAAGTGTGAAGATGGAGTGTGTTCACTGGCAACATGTCTCTGCGAAGATATAATGCTTTTTGTGAAGAGTGAGTTGTGTGATAAGAGTATATTGCAAGTAAATTATTTGGAAAAATGAATATGGAGTAATATGATGGATTTTGGTGACTCATATTGAGCTCATAATTTGAGTAGTAAATGAAATTGTAAATTTATGATAAAGAATGAGTCACTGGATAATGATAAAGATTTCAACTCTTTGGAAGTGATGTTTGTTTAGAATAGTGTGATGGAAAGTGAAACTAGGCTGAGAACAATGGATAGAAGGCAGGTGAATGGGAAGTATCATTAAAGTAGAAAATGTAAACCTGGTCTTGGGATGGAGCAGAATGTTCTTCACTTCAAGCCACATAGAGAAGATGAGTTATATGAAGTTACCAGAATGGAAGGGGTAAGAAATGTTGAAGCGTATGAAGCATTTGGAATGGTTGAGAAAGCAAAGGGTGTAAATTGTGCAGTCATGGAATGGGTTGACCGAGATGGTATGGACTTGTGGGAAGGATTCAAGAGTAAAGATGGTATGGCAGGTGTGTTGGGTAAATGGGGAATGTCTACACCATAGTTGAGAAAGGTGAAACAATACATTAAGGGGAAAATGGGGGGAAGGGATAAGGGGAATAGGAAGACTGAGTGCTGGGATAGGGCAGCCTGAAGGCTTTTTTGTAAGTTAACCAGGAACTCTTTAAGGGGGTGAGACATCATCGATAAGAGGAATGCACAGCATACCCAAATTATTATAAAGATACAGTGTACAAGACACCAAAGTTGTTAAAAAGATGCACAGTAATGTTTAACAAGAGTGGGTGGGTCTCTCCAGCAGAGTCTTCAGTTGTCCACGTCTCCACCGGCATCTGCTCTTCTGCCTTCACCCTCCAAGAGGCAGCCACCACCCTCACCACTAGATATTACACCATGTAAGAAAGGTAGGCCAAATATTGTGATTAGTCCAAGAACTGGTGTAGTAAATAGAGTCTGTAGTCACCATTTTTATTTATTTTTTGTAGATTGGAAGAAAGGAATAGTGACTTTTAAATTATCTTTGGCAAATTTACAATTTCTCTTCATCTGTTAATCATCCTTGTTTTACTGTTTTGTTGTTCTTGTCTGTCAACTCCTCCCATATATAGATACAGTATCTCAAGAATGCACCAATAAATTATCTTCTGTTATTGTTTGCTTTGTGATGGTTTAGGAAAGTTAAATATAACAAAGTGCCCTTTGAAGGGTGAAATAACTAGCTACCAATTAATATACATTCAAGTTTATCCCTCCTAATACTGTACAATCATACAATGATGTGATGTCACGGTTTTCAGTATGATTAGCTCAAATAGCGGCATCTGGCAATTACATCTTAAGGGTGGTAGAGAGTCTGATTTTCCAGCATAACCTTAAGAGTCATTACCAAATTGAGTGTTTCTTTACCCATTTTTTTTACATAGAGTAAAATATTTTTTTTTTCTTAAGGAAAATAACCTTATAGCTTACCTTTATATAACTGAAGTGTAGATAAAATTGTTTAGACTGAATCGGCAACAAAATCATCACCAAGTTCACTTCTTTTGATCATATATGTTAACTGAATGTTTTCAGTGTTAATACAGTACCAAATAATTTCCATTTAATACCAAATTGATATTTCCTTGCCACATTTGCACAAATTTGTTAATGAAAAACACCAGTGTGGGGTGGGACCTTTGGAGCCTAGAGAGTCGGAATGACTAGTCGGCTGGAGCCACTGGGAGATTTTTTTTTTTTTATACGGGCATTAGCTCACCCAGGCATGGGGAGCGAAAATATAATAATAATAATAATAATAATAATAATAATAAAACTAATAATAATAAAGAACCAAAAATAAAAAAAAGATCAAGAGTGAGAAATGATATACTGTATGTATTTTGAGTTGGCAAAGTAAGAGAAACAATTGAGACCTGCAATTGTGTTTAAATGAAGTGAAAGTCAGATCAGCAACCTTTGACTTGGTCACAATTTTCGTGATGCCATATGGCAGCAGGGTCTATCATTAGACAACACAGTATGCCTCCAATATCTTCCCAGGTGGTAGTACCTCCCTGTTTGGTAGCTGCCTACTACCTACAGGGTGATACCAAAAATCTTGCTGCCTAACCTTTTATAGCATTTCCTCTTAGTTTTCCAGGTAAACAGCTTTCAGAAGGGTAGTAAAAGAGCTATACACTGTATCACAGTCCCATCTTTGAAAAAAAGGAGATTTGTGCAGAAAAAAAGATAACCAAGCTGATATGATACAATAACACAAGCCGCCAATAAAACACTTTCTTCTAGGTGTAGAATATTCTGCCTATGAGTTATTTCATAGAAGTTGTTTTACTTTAAGAACAATAAAAAAGATGTTTGTTGCTTTAAAATTATTAATTGATTACCATAATGTTTCATAGAAGTTTAGCCAAGTTTGACTTTCTTCCTGAAATAAGCCTAAGGTATTGTGTCGCCAGGGATGTAATTACCACAATCAATCAATCATAAGATTATCAACTGAATATTTTAAAATGTTTAAAGAAATATTTACAATATATTTACATATATTGCGATACTTTTTCCGACAACTTCGACACTAATTTCATTATTTATAAACACCTTTTATCAAATTATAACTCACGTTGAGTCTGAACTATGGCTTCCTGGACTACAGTTGTTCAGACTCGAAGTGACTTACTGTATGTTGTGAGCGAATGACTTAATGGTGGCCTGTGCTGTCACACGATGTACCCAATCATGCTGCCATCAATTGAGGTCAGGGGAAACTGCTTTTGCATCAGCTGATTGACTGTCTCCAGTTAATATTTACTTATTAAGTCTTTATAGACTTATTTAGTGAAATATACAGTACTAAAAATATTTAATGCTTCACCAAGAAATGAAGCATTAAAGATATTTATTACTATTTCTACCCTTGAGGTCACACACAGCCTCAGGTTAAGAAGCCTGAAAATTATCAGAGTTCTGAGCTGTTGTGTAGTAATAATCTACCAGAGAATGTATTACAGTAAGAGTTATGAACTGTTGTACAATAATAACCTACCATAGAATGTGTTACAGTAAGAGTTGTGAACTGTTGTACAATAATAACCTACCATAGAATGTTGTTACAGTAAGAGTTGGTAATTGTTGTAATAATGTGCATTAGCACAAATTGTAGTATGGTTGCCAAATGAAGGCCCATTGCACCTATAATGTTGAAAGTGCATTCCCTTTTTCAAAACATTCAATCACTTCCATTTTTACTGAAATAGATTATCCATGTCTCGTTACTTTTTGGTCCTCGAGCATTTATGTTGATGAAGGTTAATAAAAAAAATCAAGAAACAACCGAGAATAGCCTGTTACTACAGTATGTGTGTGACCCAGGCAACTAGCCAACGGTTGGTGTGATGAAGCCCGACATATTGTGGCTCGTGTTAAACTTTGAATGTTTTTGTGCTAAGTAAACCGTTTCCCTAATTGGTTCCTCATGCTAATTCAAATTTTCTGTTGTATGACCTTGTTTTAGGTGGGGATTACCTGAAGGTTTTCTCTCCAGGCTTAGTTATAAATTTAGTTACAGGGGGTCCCTGACGTATGAATGTCCGACTTACAAACGCCCTCTGATACCAACGAGGTTAAACTTTAATTTACACTATTTTATTTATCTAATGACTTAGTTTTACTTTCGTTTACTGTATTTTGTAATTTGTTTCTTCTTTTGTCTTTAAATAAGGGATTTTAGATGTATGTAAGGATTTAGACTGTGATATCGTGGGATTTTAAACATTGTTTTGAAAGTACATGTGTTCCGACTTACGTACGTCCTCAGGAATGGAACCCGTTTGTAACCTGGGGACCCCCTGAATAAATTTGCATTATGGGTCATTCCCTCACATCCAGTTGATCCTATGTTCAGGTGGTCTGGATAGTCTCCTTTCTTGGAACTAAATTCAGAATGCCAGATTATTCAGAAATTAGATGACTGACATGAGACCTGCCTCCAGAAGGCAAATGTTGGACCATGTTCCCCTCATGTAGAGTGGATGGTGTGATGGGGAGGGAATGACTTGTTTTATGAAAGCAACTTGGCTACTCTCTCTGTTGGAAAATTTCAGAATTAGTTTTCCATTTTTCTACATTGACTAAAATTTTTACTTGCAAAAGCTATTGTATTCTAATTTTGTTGATTTTGTTACAGGTATTGAGCCCATGGAGGTGGACAGCAAAGATGAGCTTACTGCAGATATAGAGAATAGCTCTCACTATCGTAGTGATAATAAAAGGCACAGGGTAAGGAGCTTCTTAGTGTTCTATAAAACAATTAGCATCTAACTCTTTTGGAGTAAGCACCAATTATGAGGTTGAGTTCTACATAAACATTGGCCAACGTCTCTAGGGATGACATCCAATATAGATGGATGCTTCGTGTTCCCTGCATTCTAGTTTTCTGTACAATAAGACCTCAGATATCCAGAATGCATGGGGAATTAAGTTTGCCGAATAATATTTTTTTCCTGGTGCTTGAGTTAATCTTATAAGTGTGCATCTCAATCTCAAGATCATCATCATGGTAAATATTATAAAAGGAGTAAAAGGACATTTAGTATATTATAAAAGGAATAAAAACACATAGTATATTATAAAAGGACATAGTAAATATATTATAAAAGGGCATGCTGGGTGGATGAGATGATTGTGTTTACACTGGCACAAACATTCATGTAATGGTGGCACCCAGTGTGTTTGGCCAGCATTGAGGATGGAACCACGGGTGAAGCGGTACCAAATTTAAACCTATTTTCTTGATTTTTTAAATGTGATTGGACAAGGCTTACTGGAAATTGACTCCGCCAAAAATATGCTCGTTGCTTGAGAGTTCTGGATAATTAAATGCTGGATATCTGAGGTTATACTGTGTATATGGGTGGTTTAGAGAATTCTTACATGCCACTTAAGGGTTAACAGAGTGACTGTTAAGGAAAATGCAGATATAGACAAAAGTTTGCAACCCACGGCATTCCTTTGGTAAAAAATCCCTTTATTATTCTTATGATAAAAGATCAATTCCTCTAATTAACTCTCTTGGAATCGTCTGAAATTTATTTAATAAGCTTGTCACTCGCTCCACAGAATGACTAGAAATTGTGGGAAGATATTGTTTTCCCAAGCGCTATTTGTGGCCAAGATACAGTATTTATTTAAATGCTGCTGCCTTATGTAAAAAGGGCTGGGAAATCATTTGAAACCCTCAAAAATAATTTAAAATAATAAATCAAAGCCATTTTGTCGAGTATAATTGAAAAATGAGAGTTTACTGTTGATTCCACTTTGTGCTGTACACATAGCATTACATCAGTCAGTATAAAATGCACATGGCAAGAAAGAGTAAATCATGAGGAAGACAATAATTTAAACAAATAATGGAGTTACCGACTAAAACATAAAAGTGAGTGGTGGTGAGGTGCGCAGTCGCTGAAATGTTTATAAAAAAAAAATTTGCTGTTTTATTTTTTATTTTATTTTATATATTTGTTTAATCTTTTGAAAGTACAGTACAGCAATATCTCTGTTCACCGGAATCCCCCTTAACCAGAACTCTCCAATAGCCGGAATTAAAATATTCTTGGCTCCAAAAGCCGAAATTTTCTTGAAAAGTCCGGCTTTGGGAACAATTTTCTGAGGGGCACATTTTCTGGAAAATTCCGAGAAATTTTTCCTAGTACCCAGAAAATTCTGGGATGGGGGATTTTTTATTTCTTTTTCGAGTTTGAGAGATGAAAATCGGGCTTTTTTTCCAGAAATTCCGAGAAAATTTTTCTGGTACCCGGAAAATTCTGGGGATGCAGGATTTTTTTCCCGCTTTGAGAGATGAAAGCATCATTCTGGAAAATTCTAAGAAAAATTCTGGGGATTGGGGATTACATTCCAGGTTTGAGAGGTGAAGTTATGTGCAATTCTTGAACTAACAGAAAATTCCAGGGATGGGGGATTTTTTCCGGCTTTGAGAGAGTCGTCTCGTTACCCAGAAATCACTCATTCCCGGAAGTGCTCTGCACCAATTGTTCCGGATAAAGGAGATTTCACTGTATTTTTTATGATGGATTATTACTGTACACATACAGTACTAAGGAAGAGAAATATACCAGTAGAAGTTTCTGTGACATAAATTGAAATTTTGGCAATAATTTTTACACTTACCACTCAGACGAGGTAGGCCCTGGCTTATGCATGACAATGGCGATGCTATAATGAATCGTATCAAATAAGCACAATAGTCATTATAATTCACCATACCCATGTCATGCCTCTACTGCACTACATTTCACAATCACCTAATTATTTTTCCAAGCTTGGCCAATACTGTACATTACGACATGCTTTTGTTTGGTACATGTGACTATTTTGCTTAGTCATTTCACCAACGTCTCATAAATTAAAATATATTTCACCGTTTCATTATAAATATCTCAATACACATCACTTTATCACCTGATACAAATAAATATCGAGGTTGTAACTGATAAATATTTGGAGATAATGTCGACTTGGCCACGTGGCTATTGCACCAATGTCTCAAAAATTAAAAAATATTTCAATATTTCATTATAAATATTTCAATACACACTTACCTCTCGCTTACTGAGCCAGGCACAAAACTAATTTATCTGGAGGCTGCATGATCTACCGCACATAGACGGGTTGCCACCGAGCCTTAAAACTTAATTCCATGCAGGAGATTGGCGTTAAAATTTGAAGTAATTCGACAGAGCTTTTAGAGAAAGTGAACTACCGTATACGCCATGGTGGCATGTCTGATTTTGAGGCAAAATTTTCATTTACGTTAAATCAAAATATCACTTATGAGAGTGATCCCGAGAGTGTGAATGTAATAATTCTGCCAATAATGTATGGGGTACTCTGCGTATTATTTATAATTCTTGTTCTCTCGTTTAATGAATTTGTATTTATTTGATTTACAGAGTGTAAGTACAAGTGAAGTGACTGAGGAGATGATGTGGGCAACACTATCCAATCTTCTTCATTGTTCATGGCAAGGTGTTGATAATATCTGTTCAGTCACTGTTCAGGTAAGGTTTGTGAATTATTACAGTAGGTCTTGGCAATGGTTAGTTAATGAATTTGGGGAACTACGGATTGAATAAGACCGCCGAACCCCCTATATGGGAATATTTCGGTAAAATACACTTAAAAAAACACTTGTCATCTTATAAATTGGTTAATCAATATAAGAAGAATACCAGAAGAATGTACATACATTCAACTTTCCTTGTAGCATAGTTGGAGAGTTGTCTGGATTGTTAAAGAGCAATATGAAGTGATGAAAGATGTTTAGTTTGAAGCTGCTGCACACAGCCCACAGTGAACAGGAAGTGATGTTGATATACAACACACACTTCTTACCTGAAGGCACTTTTATATCATATTTCTATTTTATAGCTGCTACAAAACACAGTAGGAATATTCTGGCAGCATAAAACTTATTACTATTTTCAAATATACAGTAAAACCTCACAAAGGTGGACTAATTGGGGGGAAGGGGTGTCTGGGATAAGAGGTTGTCCACCTTAGAGCAAATTTTTCCCCAAAACGAGTACAACACCAATGTATCCAATTTTTTTTTTAAAGAAATACATGTTTTTTAATCAAAATGAATGAAAAAAAAGTAATGTTCAAGAAAGAATGTAAATTTTACTGCTTGTGAAAGTTAAAGTCATGAATGGTAAATTCAGTAAAGGTGATTGAATTATTGTTTTGATATTTTGTGTCCTACAGACCTGCTGCACAGGACATTGGCTCATTAAAGCTTTCTTTACTTAATGTGCCATCTCAAATTTCTGCATACTTCTGTGATGCTGTTTTGTCAAACTCAGCATTTACTTCTGATACTGAAATGAGCTTTTAGTCATTTGTTAATAATCCATTCTCTTTAGCTATATGATTAACCCACCTCAGTATTGTTTTTGCTCATAAGATTAAAGTATCATCATAAATGTAAAATTTAATGATCATTCTTATTAAGTAATGTGTTCTCTGACCATTTATTTTGTCATTAATTATAGATACTGTATATCTTCCCTAACAGGTAACACCTGGTGCAAAAATGAATGAAGTAATATCACAGGTGTTGATGGACATTACATTACAAATATGTGCTGGTGAGGTGTTGGATGGGTTAGTGGACCCCAACATTAACCTTTCACAGTCACCAGAACTCAGTTCATCGCCTACAGGTAATGCTCTATTTCTTGGATGTAGAGGGTAAAAGGAATGAGAGAAGGTAACTTAGATTTTGGTTTAAGATTTTATGTAAAGGGGCTCTAAGGATTCAAAGAAGTCTGTACTGTACTGTATATATGTTTTGTAGATTTTGAAAATCATTTAAGACAAAACAAAGCAACATGGATTTTTGGGGGAATATGGGCACCAATATATAATATATGTATGTATTAATATTCCAAGAAATCTTTACTGGCATTATGGTTGGACAGGGAGTTAAGTGATATCTCAACATTATGTGATATCTATTCAGAGCATTCACCCTAAGTCAGGCAGCTCTTGCAATACTGAGCAACTTACCAGGGGTCCTTAAGTCTATCAGATATATAAATTTGCATGAATTCAGTGGTTGTCTTGGGGAACAGTGGGGAGTATCTGGTTGGAGATTCATTTACTCAGTTCACACCCTAATTACGTGGGAAGATTATAATCTAAGCCTCGGGTCACTGCCAATTTCAGGACTTCACTCAAGGGAGGAGGGTTAGAATTAAGGTCCTTTGCTTGTCTCCATGGCCCTAAAATGAAATTTATGAGAGACCTAAACCAGCTCAGCAGAAATGGAAGGTGGTAAACATATGCTTAGAAAACATCTAGCAAGCATAATCCCCAAAGGGTTGTATGTGTTCTAGAGCCAAACATACAGTACTCATATGCTCTCTGGTTTGAGAACCAAGTACTCTCCTGTATATCGCCAAAGCGGAAGTGAAGTTTCTCGATCGTGTGCACTGACTGCACACTTAAGTTTGTGATATCATTAAATTTAATGATTGAATGACAATGTGTCCTCTGAAAGGCAATATAAATTGATAAGTAATCCATAGTCCAGGCAGACTTGCCTAGTATACTATGGATGAGACAGATGGAGCTACTTTGATTTAATTGATTAATAAGACCCAGGTACAGGTACTCCTCGACCACCTGGACATACAACCCCCTCGGTCGGGCCAAAATTTTTTCAAATTACGTATTTTCGAGTCCCGGCGTTAGTGATTGCACCTTGTACTGACAAAATTTTCGTTTGTAATTCCCTTTAAAATGGCTGGCAAGCTTAAAAGTGAGAGTTTTGTGGTGCTGAGAAGAAAAAGAGACACCCATTTTTGATTTTCTATGTATTTTTGCATTTTTGACTTGCGACCAATTCGACTTACGACCCGGATTTGGGTCCCCAACCCCGTCATAAGTCGGAGACTGCCCTTATGATAAAACTTGAAACTGTGATACATGCAAGACAGCTATCCCTGAAGTGCTAGAAATAGGTGGACACTTAACTTGTACTGTACATAGGGGGTAAATAAAGCAGGTGTGACTGTTCTTGTTGCTTCTCAGCTTGGATCTAGATGGATGGTGAATTAGTCCTGGAGTAGTGGTGGATGTATCTGAGTAAAGGTCAACTTTTGCATCTAATGTCCCTCCTTTGAGGCCAGTGGATATAATGGGGAGGTATGGGTGAAAAGGAAATCAGACTCCAGCTGCTAAGGGGTTGAGGCAGGATGAACTATACCATGTATATTCCCTGTACATCATTTTTAAAAAGGGATGCAAATTGGAGTCCTTGAAACATATAAGTTAAATAATTTTTTGTCTGAAGCAGCTAGGATGTTTGGGAGAAAACTGTATTTCTTGCCTTGCACGGCACTGTAATCTTTTTTGATAGCCTTAAATATTTTCACTGGTGACCGCAGCCAAAATGTTATGGGCGAATGTTTGATCGTGTGAGATGCGTAGTTTAGACTCGGAGAACTTTCCCAAGTACGTCCCCAGAAAAATTCCAAGGACGAGAAAATTTTTTTAATACTGTACAGTACAGTACCTGGAAATCTCTCATTCCCGGAAGAGCTCCTCGCCAATTATTGCATCTAATGGGGATATCACTTGTACAGTTCTGTACTGCTGAAATTACATTTTATTTTATTTTTCAGGTAGTAGCAGTACAACAGATTTATCAGAATTAACAAAACCCAGCCAAAGACCAGAAGCCACAGCTCTCCTGTATCTTCTGCAAACTTATGCACGTGCTAACAATGAAGAGAAATCTCATCCTAAGGTAGGTTATAGAATTGCTAATTTTGTATATACAGCTTGCCCTTCAAATTTGTGGATGTTTATTTTGTGGACCTCGATTATTCACGGATGACACCCTGGATGTACCCAAGAATGTCTAAGGGTAGTTTTAAAGTTGCTGGCATTTTCGCGGCTGGGACAAGGAGCCATTCATTCTACAGACAGTAAATTCCTCTACCTGTTTTGTGTGTGTGTGCGTGCGTGCTTGCGCAGGTAAAAGCAATAATAATTGTCCTAAGGGCAAACACATAAAGGGAATATACATTTCTTTGTACATGAGTAAGAATGTAACCCCCCCGGTCAGCAAATTTTATTCACGATTTGGCGATTCACGGCCATTTTGAGAACCTAACCCCTGCGAATTTGAAGAGCATGCTGTATGTATTTATATTTATGAAATTTACAAGGATAAGGGAGAAATGGAATATTCACCCTGAAGTCCCCTATTCAAATATAAAATGGGTTTTTAACCCATCCTTGATCTGTAACAGATTTATGTCCATGATTGGTCTTCTGTGAGCTGCCTATAATGTAGATACAGTATATGAGTTTGTATTTTAAAGTTCCCGTGGCATTTGAAATGGCTCAGAATGATTAATATAGGTAAAATATGACACGGCAACCTCTTGAGATGTGGCATGGGTGTGAGGCCTCCCCTTTTTGTAGGCCTCGGTATCATTTTCACAATGCCAAAGCGCTCACCTTACAAAATGATTCCCTCGTTTCATAATATCTTTTTTCAGCCATCACCTGAAAAAAAATGTGGTGAACACACACAGAGTGATAGTGACGATGGCAGTGACCAATGTCATGATGTAACAAATGAGGTTTTCTTTCCTTTTCTATTATTTATTGCTATTTCTCTTTATTCTTTTCTTAATTCTGTAATGCCTTTTACTTAATCTTAATTATTTTCTATTCGTTGTTCCTTATACTGAAGAGAGGGAGGAGAGGTGAGTGCAGGAGGGGGATAGTGGTTTGCACCCCCCCTTTGTAGTCAAGCCCCACACTGAGGGGAAAGGAGGAGGCCTACATTCACTACCCACTACATAGCATGAAAGCATTTATGATACAGTTTTTATACCATCAGGTTCATACTCAGTGGGTTGATTGACTGATTAATTTGGGTAATTACATCCCCGGCGACGCAGCAGCTTAAGTCACGTGTCGCCGAATTAAAATAAAGGGCTTGAAAGACTAAAATAAAATAATGCAAGTTAATACACAATAAATATCATAGAACTTTCATAAAAACCATTTAAATGTTATCAAATAAAACTCAAAACTTATGTAGAAGGCCGGCTTCTTTCACAAAGGAAAGGACGACCCTTCCCATTGTACCCAAAGAGAGACGGTAAGACTCGTCTCCACTGGGAGAGGTGCTTACAATGAAGTTCTCTGAGACTGGGGCACTCCACCAGGCAGTTTTTGAACAGTCAGTGGGACCAGGCAGTCATCACAATGGGGAGGGGCACCCTCTCCATTAAAAAAAATACAAGAGCTTTTGGGTATATTACTTGCTCTTAAGATGTTTTTACCCAATTTCATAGCGATTTTACAATTTCTAGCAATTCTCGTAGTGCTCTCCAGGCCTTACCTAGTGTCTTACCGCCTCATCCACTAGCTATAGGTATTTTACAGTGGCTGTTTCTCATCTAATGTTGGGGCCAGAAAGCCAGTTTTTGCCGGGTTCCAGTCCATGTGGGAGAAAAGGGGAATGAGCGTGCTGATGCTGTGGCGAAAGCAGCTGCTGCTCACTCTGTGGCACATCATTCCCCTCATCCTGCCTCTGATATAAAGCCAGTAATAAGAGCTGCCATCTGCTCGAGTTGGCAATGCAGGTGAGATGCTGTTGGAGCAAACAAACTCCATGACAACCACCCTGCATTGATCACCCAGGGATATCAAGGAATGTTGTGCCGCCAGGAGACTGCTTTGGCCTGCCTTCATACATATCAGCCACTCACGGCTGACTTGTGGTTTTATAATGGACAGGGCACCCCTTCCCCATTGTGATGATCGCCTGGTCAACTCACAAGAATATCTCAGGAAACTCAACAAAAGAAACAATTGTCATGTTCTAACACCAATTATTTATATCAAACAAATCCAATTCATGTTAAGACTAAATTTTTGGTAGGGGTGATCGATTGGTTAAGGCACATAACACGATGCTTTATGAAACAAACCACCGCTAGATCCACTATATGTAACAAATGAGGTTTTCTTTCCCTTTATTTCTATTATTTCTCACAACAGTCTCTCTCCGACTTACGGCGACCCGGACTCACGACGGTCATTGTCGTTATATTATATTAAAATATTTTACATTATTTTCGAGTCCATGCGTTTGGTCGTAATGTCTAACGACACCTTACGACAACTTCGTCCGGCACGCTTCCACATGTGTATGGGCATCCACGTCGTATCCCGCTCAGTGGAGGAGAGACTGTACTGTATTTCTCTTATTTTTTTATTTTTTTCTGTAATTCCTTTTTCTTAATCATAACTCTTCCCTTCTTTGTTCTTTGTACTAGAGAGAGGGAGAGGAGGTGAGTGAGGAAGGCATGTGTCTGAGGGAGGGTTAGCCCCCCCCCCCCCCCCCTTTGTGGTCAACCAAAATGAAATAATAATAATTCCTTTAAAACCAGCTAATAATGTAAGTTTGTATACCTCGTGCAAGGGGGATGAGCTGCCATAATTATTGCTATGATAAACATTAAAATCGATACATAACATATCTTGAAAGACAATAGCACATACTTTATGTACAAAAAATAGCTCATTCCACGCTCAAACCATCGTCTGGATGATGCGACCCACTTCAGCCGGGCAGTCAACCAGCTGACTCATAGACGTGTGGCTGCCACTCTACACCGTGTGTATGCCATGACGTCATATCGGGAAGGAGCGCAGCCGCGCAATTGTTGCCCACCACCTCCACACATATACACGCCCATGTTCTTAATTTTTCTTATTTTATCATTTTAAATTATATTTTCTTAATTTCTAAACCAGATTAAATTATTGTAGTGATTTTCCACAACTTTCATAGTTTCATTACAAGTAGCACTATACAAGGCTGACGAGTCACCAACATAGTTTATAGCCAAGGCCTTGGCTGTAATCACCTCCACACACGTTCACTTCTAACACCTACACACACATTCTCTTCATTTTTCTTATTTTATAGTTTTATATTATATTTTCATTATTTCTGAGCCACATCATTCTAAGACACAAATTTGAGAGGTCAACCTGATGAGAAATATAACAAAAAAGTTATCAAGATCATGTTATTTATTGTTCTATATACCTGTGTATTTTTTTATTATTTTAATTTTAAGAAAAAATAATGGAAGCGAGACTCGATGGGGCTTGTTTTACGAGGAATGAGGATATGAGTTGTGACACTGCTGTTGGTACCTGTCCTTGTCCATGTAACTCCTAAACACAGGTGTCCTCAGATGGCAAAATTTCTTCCAGTAATCATAAAGAACTGGTTTATGGGCATGGGGAATAAATTTGGTGAGCACCTTGTGCACGTACTGGTGATGCTCTCGTACCCAGTAATATAAGAGTTTGAAGCTAAATGTGAGTGTAGCACCTGAGACTGAGAGTGTGACAAGGTATAAGAAGTATGATTAAGTGTATATTTATCACTTACAGAGAAGCAGCTCCCCTCCCATGTTGACGTTACTGGTGGAAGTACGGCGTCAGTGTGTTGCTCACTCCAGTTTGCTTCTCTCAGGTGGGTGACCCAAGATTGCATTAATTGTATACAGTAGAAGAACTGCAGAGTTGTAAAGTAACTTAATAAATTTATTTGAGTACTGTACTCAAGTAACATTTTTGGGTATTTACTTTTTAAAAAGTACTATTTTTTTTTTTTTTACTTTTATTTAAGTAACTTATGTATCTCACATATTATAGAAATTAACACAACTCTTTACCTTAACTCTGACAAGATAAACTCATACACTCACTGTATTATGTCAGCGTGTTACCAAATTATACTTTATATAACTAAAAAAATCTGATATTGTGAAAATTTATCTGGTCTAAAAATACTTTTCTCATATAGTACAGTATCAGGGGTAGAAATTCACCATTTATTCCTAGTCGCCAGTGGGACTAATAGATTTGAAAATTTACTAGTCCTTATAAATTTTTACTGGCCCTTAAACAATTTGTCAAGAAACATTAAACATTGGCACTTACCGGGTTTATACAAAGTTCTATTTACTGTGTGACATTTATTTACTAGTAGAAACCATGTTAAATCTTAAACCAACACCGGAATAATCACATGTTAACTCAATTAATTGCATGGAGCACATATTTTTCATTGCATTTGAACAAGCATTTCCTGTACATACTCCTTGTTCAACTCATTGTTGTCGTCCAGATCTTCCACTGTGCTGCAGTGTGAGTGTAGCCATCCACACGGCTGGCCCCAGGTGTTAGGAATCTGGCAATGGCTTTGTCCGGATTGAAGTTGCCAACACTCTCTGTTTGCAACTAAACCATCATGGGATCCTTCAGGTGGTCATCAGTGAGACGACTGCACCAGTCTGGCTTAATGAGTTTAACCTGGCTAAAACCACGTTCAGCATCAGCCGAACTAGCTTGAATGGAAAGCAGTAGGTCAACCAGATGGAGAAATGAGGCACACCGTTCTCCGTATGATTGGTTGATTTTTTGCCAAGACAGTCTTGAAATAAGTGATGTCTTCCTCTTGTAAATGTAACTTTTGAGCACAGTCCATTCATCCTCTACCAAAGTAGGATTCACCTCTGCCTCCATCAGTGTTTTCTCTGCAGGCCACAATTTGAAATTTAGAATCCATGCATTCTGGAGAATCATACTGGCCATGTCAATAAATCTTTTGTTTAGACTTGAAATCAGTGGTGTTAGCATATCACGCCTTGCAGTCTTGAAAGTGTTGCTTCTACCACTCTGCTTCTTTCCTTGGAATATGGTCGTGTCACCTTCTACAATCCTTCTCAGGCTGGGTCCTGGCCAAGTCAAATATTTGTTAAGTACATCAACTGCAGTCTGAATTTCATTCACGATAGCAGAAATATTGGTTTAACTATGCTGGAACAGCTCTGAGAAGCCCCCAAGGCACCGCACCACATCCAGTAGGAGGTGAAGGTACTGGACTATGTCAACACAAGGAGCAGGTAGTTCTTAGCATGTGCCAGAGCCACCTTGTACCACCCACACGTGTTGGAACCAGAAATGGCACCTGACATATGTCATGAGCATGCTTCAACATGCTCCTGTTGAGAGAACTTTTTCATAGACCAGGTATATGCCTAGCAGCAGTAAGTCAACCTTTTTGGCTAGTGCAACATCCTTTACTGCATCCTTGTAAGCAATTTCAATTTTATGTGCAGTGCAATGGATGCCTTCCAACTCCTGTTTCTCTAGATCTGTTCTCAATCGAGCTACTAAACCACTTCTGCACCCATTCATAATGCTGACTCCATCTGTACCAGTGCCAACTAGCTTCTGCTTCCAAGTTTCGCCATAGCATGAATTCATCGTAGAGCAAACACATTTCTTGATAGATACAGCATCACCTCTCAATATTTTTTACAGCAACAAAGTTTACGTAGCATTAATAGTGTATTCTCTATATGAAGCTCTTATACACATTGAGTGTGGCTTACCACTGTCATCGGTCCACTCACCCATTGGGCGATCCCAGACCAGCAAAATTGTAAAATCTTGTCACCCTTATGATATTTTGGTCACCTCGGGCGACCGGGCATATGTGAATTTCTACCCCTGCAGTATACCGAACAGAGTTCAGTACAGTATTGGATAAATTTTTAAGATTTGTTTTATACTGAAAACTTTCCTATACTAGACCGAACTTGCTGCTCACCAAGGATATCGGTATAGAGAGATAATAGTGTGCAGGTACAGTACATTTATTTTACCTTATTCCTCATTGGAGTTGATAACTGTTGGGAATTAATTTTCAGAGTTGGTAACACCGTTCATAGCATCAGCTGTTGTGTTGGTGGGCACGACCAAGACACGTTGGTGTGAATCTGGTGTCTTGCTATAAATAGGGTCTCAGGCTTTTTTACCAAAAAATTGGGGATCGAACTATATATGAAACCTGCTTATACACAAGTACAGGTATACTGTATACGGTCATTGAATTTTACACAAAGATTTTGTAGCATATTCAATCCCATGTTGACTGTGTGATACCCTGTATCATTATTCTGCTATAAAAAGACCTGTAAGTTTTATTACTTTTATGTCCACTTTGTTTAGTCTAAGTGTATAATTGTAACCTACTTTAGTACTTAAAACATTAGAATTGACCCTTTTCAGACTTTGTGTTATGTACAGAATTTATTTTTATTAAGTTTCAAATTTGAATTTTGTGTAATTTACAGGTTATCTAACAAAGTGTGCAGTTCCTGCCCCATCCCTGCTACTCCATCCCCTGCTAACAGAGTCTCTGCCACGTGGGTTCTTGTGTGACCTTATACATCACACCTCAGAAAGCCAAGCTGTATTTACCAAGGTATGGTGTTCCTTGTTGTTGTTAGTGGGATTTAAATTCAGTACTGTACTGTACAGTAAGCTTTATCATCATTATTATCTGGCTTAACACCATCTGTGTGATGGCTTTTTGTAATTGGGGACAACTTATTAGGGTCCCCTTGAGCTCTTTGGCTGGGCTTCTTGGGTTTGTCAAACTTGGTGCTTAATGGACGAGTAGTCGGTCGGAATTTTTTCGTAAGATGGCAGGTTAATGGTTAAATATATCGCTTAAATTCACTATGGTAATAATATTTTTTCATAAATTGCGCCAAAAAGTGTAAAAAATGGAAGGGTTAAAGTTGCTAAAAGGTCACGTGACTGCGAAAAGCTCTGTGATTGGTTGTGATGTCACAGACTGGCTCGAGCCACCGAGAGGGAGCCTGGAGGCACCCAGCTGTGGTGTATGTGTTGTTACCAGCAGAAATACAGGACTTGTGGCCATATACAATGTTCAAGGAAAGGACAGAGAGTCGTCGGTGCGTCGTGCCAATGTGCAAGAGTACCGACAAATCCTCACCAGGCAAAATATTCATCACATTACCGAAAGATAAGAATAAAGGTGTCGGCAGCTTCCATTACTGAACTTCAGTATGCAGACGACCTCACCCTTGTCCTTCACACTGAATGCGACTTTAGGAGATCCTGAACACCTACGCAGATGGGTATGCACACTTCGGCCTTAAGGTGAATGTACGTAAGACTCGGATTCTCTTTCAGCCTCTTGAGTCACCTCAGAGCTCACCAACGAAGGTAACATCCTTAATAACTCGTATCATTGTATCATAGCTGGATGATCATCATGCTCGATTCCGAGTGATAGTAAATTGGCGTTAGTGGTAGTTATATTTGGATGATTTTTGTAAAGAGGGACCACCAAAGCAAAATATTGTACATCCAAAAACACTGTTTACAGTACGCTGTAAGATTGGGTGTGTATTGCTGCTCTTGGGGTGGGGCCACTTTATGTCCCGTGAGACAGTGCTTGTAAGTGAGAAACAACGTGTAGAACTTATTGTTACTTATGAGTTTTGTAAGGATAGATTTTCTTATAGTGATGTTTCCATCCCTCTAGGTATTCGGACCACTTCTACAGGGTTTAAGTTCAGCCATGAGAAGCTGTAGCGTCACGTCCCGCACATACACCAGAGTCTTTGAATCACTGGATATGCTCACAGAGATCAAGGTCATCAACTCCTCATCCCGACCAATCTGCAGTCTAATGGTCTCCATGGTGAGTTGTGTTATGATGATGGTAATACTCAGTAAGACTGTTATCAGTCACCTGCATAATGTTTTAACCCATTAAGCATCACTGCTGTTTTAAGATAGTAGGACAGCATTGTCACTACAGCATCACCACTGTTTATAAATGCTGCTCTATTTATGAATTCCCTTGTTCACTAATGACATCTTATAGCCTAAATAAGTGAAAACAGGACCAGTGGCAACTCTCCCTGGCAGGTGTGGGTGTGTGGTGGGGGGTCAGAGCTGGCCTCCCTGCCCTATCCCATATTTATCCCTCCCTTGTTCATTGACACAGACACACTAGCATACCACACAACATATTTTTATCATATCTAACTAACAAAAAAAATCATATTGTATCAGTGATGTGAGGTAGAATGTGAAAACGGACTAATGGATTAATGACAACAAATATTGCTGTCTTGGGTGTGTTGGGGTGAGGGACAGAGCTGTGTGTAGGCCTGCCACACCACAGATTTAGAGCAAGTCAGTCAGAAATGATAAGAAAGTCCACAGTACCAGCTGCACAATGTTTACTGCTACAAACATAGTCATTTTCATTCTGGTCAATATCATAACCAGAGACATTTACTGTTAATACAAAAAAAGCGTAAATATATTTCTAATAAAGTAAATGGTAATTCAGTAGAGTCAGTTATAGATGAGTTTTCTCCAGATAGATTTCCAATGTATGTATGTGTGCAATTTTATGCTTACATGTAGGCTATGTATGAGTCGGACCTTTATCTAACCTGACCCAGTTGCCTGGCCTCCCTGCCTTATCTCATATTTATTCCTCCCTCGTTCACTGTCTCCTTGACACACAAAACTATCATGCCACACTACGTAGCTTAGAGGTCTCAACAACTTTTATTCAAGTGTGTTTGCATTACCATATATTTCTTTTGTCTCAAACTTACAAAGAACTTGGTATTGTTTTGGTGACGTAAGGCAGTGTGGTTATTTTTTTATCAAGTTTCTACATAAATAATTTGTTATATTTTCTTGAGAAGTCAAATAAACCAATAGAAATAAATATAATTAATGTAATCAGGTGGAAAATGACAAAGGTAATCTAATTTATTGAAGAAAAACTAAAATATAGTATTGTTTATGTTCACCCAGGCAGGACAGACAGTTGGAGACGCAGTGATGTGGTCCTTGTTATTCTATATAAAAACATTCGTCATGACAAAATGAATTAGTAAAGCCTTATATTTTTTTTTTATTACATTGTTGTCCAGGACTGTGTTGAGTTTGTGAGAAATGAGAGGAAAGAAATAAAATGTTTATGAATGCAAAATAGAGACAAATTATTTTACATTCCTATTTGGCCCAATTGCCTGAGAGACCTGGGGAAAATGGCTGAGACACACGGTCACATGTAGTGGATGTTTACATGCCCAGAGTGCAAAGTTATGCAATTTGTTTTTGTCTTGACAACAAAATATTCAATTTAAATCCCCCCCTAAAGGTCTTGGTGGATGCTTTGTGAGTTGAAAGTTTTCTTTATTCTTCTCTCCATCACCGAAATAGCACGTTTATCTGTTGTTTCAGTTTACTATTTCAGTAAAACATAAATAAATAAAAATATTAACCCTTAGGGCCCGGGTGACGTTTCAGAACGTCCGCCTATTTTCCCCCGTGTTTTTGTTTTTTGTATTTTGGTTTTTTTGAAAAGTTGATTTTTTCTCTATTTAACCCCGCTGGGGGGGGGGGGGGGGGGGAGGTACTGCCAGCAGCACCCTAACCTGGGGCTTAAGGGTTAATAATATAGGTAATTCAATTTGATCATGTTTGTTATCCATGAAAATAATTTTCACTCTCCATTGAACACAGATATCATATGACAAAAAACTCCAGCCTGTCTTTTGGACATAAAATGACTCTGCATGTCTTTGTGTGAAATTGCTTTTTCATACACCCTTGGTATTAATGTAGATGTGCAGTAGGCTATAGTACTCACTGTGTTTGAGGATATGAAGTATCAATCCTGTGATCTGTGGACAATTGTCATGATGAGGAAAAATTTTACATATTTCTTACTGTCTGAATGGTTGACTGAGGATCCAAGGGTTGGGGTAGTCTGTGAATAATATAAAATGTTTTGAGTGTTAGCAATAACCATAATAATAGCTAACAGTTTAGTATGCAGAATTTAAAAATTTTGGCCCTGTTTTTCAGAGTAACTGGTGTCCAAAAAGTGAATCTCAAACAGTTGGTCGGGAGATTCTCTTTGCCACTCTCCTTGGACCATTCCTCGGGCTCTCACTTTTTGCCGAGGATGATCCCCGTGTGGTGGACAAATTTGTTAAACATCAGAGCAATGGCCGAACAGTACCTGATGGCTTGCAGGATCTAGCGAGAGAACTAGATCACATGCGCACTGTAAGTAACTATTGATCTGCATTGCTTTATCATAAATTATCATAGTAAGTACAGTAAAGGTATTTTAAAGTTAAATAATAAACACTTCCCTAAAATGAAGTGGTTTCTCTTTGTTATTGTACATGAAGGAAGGTGATATATGAGTCTGTGCGTGTGTTTTGCAAAGTATCTGAAATACTATGTGGTAACAGAGTTTTTTGAATCTTGATTGGTGGGTTTTCTGTTGACCAAGGGAGGACTGGAGTAATTTTAAAAGGCAGTAGGTCACAGTTGTGTTGTTGATGTGAACTAGTGCTTAGATGATCTCCTGTCCTAGGCGATTGCGGCCAACGCATCACCAAAAACCAAATAGTGTACATTATTAATGGAAACATTACTTTACATTTATCTGATACAGTATTAGTATTGGATAAAGTTTTTATTGTTGAAGTAAACATTGGTGGTAAAGCCAGGTGGCCTTCTGTGTAACACTAGCCTTTTTTGTGTCATCGGTGTAGTTAATGATATTTTCTCTTTCACACCAAATTATTTCAAGTGGATGAGATTAGATGCAAAGGTTGTCCCAAAAGGCCCTCAAGAGCCGAAGCTGTCCAGCTATCACTTAATCCTTATGTACGGGGTCCCCTCTGAGCTGAAGAAAATCGTTTGGCGTTAGCCATATAAAATATTAAAAGTGGCGTCTCCATAGCGAAGGGGTTCGTGCACTAATGCTACAGCCCTCCCACCATTTATCGGCCTGTATAGATTTATAAGTTACATTGAAATCCAGGGATTACATTTTCAGGTACAATTGGAGTTGGAGTGTCAAATTGTTATACATTTATATAAGGAAACAAAGGCAAACAACAGTAATGTTAAGAAAGTATGAATTAATGGTGCCAGGCAGTAACAGAGGCACTGTTGAACTTGCTGCTAATCTCTTGGTTATCTTTAGTTTATCATGAGTACTTAAACTAACATGCTTTATTTTCCTTATACTTTACCTAGATGCCAATGTAACAGCTTAAGGGACACAGTTGCCCGAGGAGGTGGGAAACATAAACAGAGTTGACAATTGTTTGTGGGAATATTATTTCATTCACTCTAGTAATGATACAATGTTTCTTATTATGTTATCATAGGTAAATGCTTGGTTTATATACAGTAATTTGTTTATCACTACACTAGTACTGTACTTTTGGTGTTTTTTATACAATTTATTATTCGGCGGAAAATTCGGACAATCGGCTTTTCTGGACAGGTGGTCCCTTCTTTTAGTCCGGATCTTCGAGGATTCACTGTATACAGGTTCTGTATACAGGATATAGGTATTCCAAGTCCAAAAATATCCCAAATCCTCTACACCATAGGCCCCAAGCATTTCGGATAAAGATTACCCAACGTGTATTGGAATTAGTTAATTTTACCGCCACTCCTCCCTGTCAAGCGCTATAGTGCGGTGTCCTTCAGGACTCATTTTTCTTAAAACTCAGGTTGAAGCACGATGACCCTCTTCAACGGAAGAGTATGTTTAAAACTCTGATCCCGGAGAAGGAGGCGCGTATGGAAGTACCTCCCCCAGCTATATGCTCCTACACTCACTGCATCGTTTCTTTTTCCCCAAGCCAAGCGCGTTAAGTTAAATGCGCTTAAGCTGCGATACGACTGCATGTATTTCAGTAGGAAATATGGGGTATGTGACCACAGTCCTATAATAAACACCAAGAAACTCCTTTAAGGCACCACTTTTTCTCACTTCAACACGAATTCCATCATTTCAAAACACACTTTAATGAATTATAACTCATCTTGAGTCTGAACAAATGCTTCATGGGCTGCAGTTGTTCAGTGTTGGCGATGGAGCAATAGATGTCGGGTTGTGAATCATGGGTGATCTGTGTAGGAACTGCTGGCCAGTTCTATGCATTGTGTGTTTGTATATGTGTACACATGTGTGCATAAGTATGTATTCATTGATAGTTTTTAAGTATCCAAGGTGAAAGTTTGAAGTTAAAGCTCAAAATCCAAATTTTTATATTTCAGACAATACTCCACAAACTCTTCCACAGTATTTTGGTAAATACAAATTCCCGGGAACCGGTTCTGTTATATCTCGCCAAAGTTATCCGCTACAATGAGCGCCGTGCACAGATCCACGTGGAGGAACGCCTGGTAGCTGGAGATGGACCCATGATTAATTTGCTTTCTGTGCTCCAACAACTTTGTTTTAAGGTGAGATATATTGAAACATTGAACTTTACTTCAAGATCAACATTTAAAAAAAATAAAAAAATTCATTAAATAACATGAAAGCAATATGGTTTTATTCGTCTTCAAAAATCTTAGTGATAATGCAGCCTACTGTATGTAGAATGTTTATGATTATGGGAAAGGAGGTAGGTTGAAGAAAATAGTTTGGTTTTCAGTACTGTATTCTGTTTGCAGGTAAAACTAGATAAGGTGGATCCTTACTACATGGTCCACCCGGACTCTCTGGTGGACGTATCAAAAGACTCCCGCCTGACCTTAACCCAAGACGAGGTGGAGGAATGGGTAAAAAAGCTACGTAAGTGGATGATCTGTACAGTATTTGATTCCAGTAGCGTAACTTGTTTCTTGACACACATTTCAGGATCTTGGTTGACTCAAATCCCACAAAAATGATGGCTGAATTTACCTGAATAATTAGCTAAGAATTCATTTCCACCACATCCATACATCAGTTACGAACTGTTGTTTCATCTGGCAATTAAACAGTTTCAACCAGCCACTTGTTGAGAAGTAAGTTCAATTCCTCACCGTATAAAGTACTTCATACGAGATTTCACTACAGCCCTGCAATGTTTTGTTTATCAAACTGCACGGGTGTTGACAGTTACCTAATGCCCCAGTTTGAGGTTTGTTGACATTATATGTGGGATCACACAACAAGGAACACCCTATGCTTCACAGACACCCCCATTTCATGTTGTTGAGTTTTTTGTGTCTTAAGATGTTGTAGTTGGTGTAACATGAAAATATAAGTTTTGTGTTAACTTGGTTGTCACTTTCTTACATCCTAAAAAAGAGTCTCTTTTATTTCTCAGCATGCTTACAAACAGAGTTAACTGCTACCATAGAGAAAGTCCAGCACCACGGGATGTAGCTTGTGAAGGAGAAAATTGAGAGTGGAATAGAGATGTACTGATGTATTGGTATCAGTATCGGCCAATTTTTATTTCTTTAATTTTCCTCTCTGGCAGCCCAAACTATCCATTTCCATTATTACACATATGGCAGATATTACTGTGAGTCAACTGCTCTGGAATGCAACAACCAGTCGTATTTTCTCTAATATAAATTAAATATTTTGGGTCAATAAATGCGTTCTTTCTTAGTTTAATATACACTATTAATATAAAATGTCCACACTCATTGGAACAGCACATATTTAAAAAAAAAATTGCTATTACAAACTACTGCCCTGAAGCCCCCAACCTCCCGGTGTTTGATGAAAGCAAATGGAACCTTTTAGGAAAGCTCTCTACTCTAGTGATAATTTCCACAAGACCACTGTTCAGGTGAGTTAAAGATCATGAACTGTTTCAGAGATAATCCCTAAAGCATCAGCAGATGATTAGTTTTCTGGGTTAGGCAGTACTTCTCACTGCCATCAAGGTAGAACATATTTCATAGGTATCTTGATGACAACAATCCCACACTGGCAACATGTCTTGATCCAAGATACAAAGAGTGACATCAGCTGTCTTGAGAAGAGGAAGCAAGATATATAAGAAGAGTGTCAGCATGCCAGTGCACATTCCAGTGAAACTAAAGAGCAGAACCTAGATTGTCTTGTGCAGTTTGATGACTTTAGTGACTTGGATTTTGATAAGTTCTTAGACCAGCTAGTGAGAGAAGGCAACAGTCTATAGAACTAAAATTAACTCCAAGGAGTTCTTTTAAGAGTAAAAAAAAGTGTGTAACCACTTTAACTGTCAAGAGCTGAAGTGGACAGATACCAGACATTACAGTTACAAGCACATGATGGAACCTTCTGATTGGTAGAACACCAATAATAACATACTCCCAACATTAAGTCTTCTTGCTAACAAGCATCTATCCTCTCCACCTTCACCAGTGGAAAGTGAAAGATTATTCAACATTGGTGTATACATTCCACGTGGAAGTTATCTTAATGCTCACGCCGGTGAAACACTCATGTTTTTAAACTAAAATTTTATTACTGAATACAATTATTGTATGCAACACAAGTTCTTATAACTGTTTGTTTGAAACATTTAATTCCATTCTAAGCTTTTGTGTTGAAAGGTAATAGAAAATGTACCTGTGTATTTTATTATAAGCTTTTTTAGTTCAAATACTGGTAGTCTACTACAGGGTATATTGCCAACCTGTGGTGTAATGGTCAGCATGCTCTTCTCCCAAGCAAGCAGACCCAGGTTCAATCTCCGGGCAGGTTGAAACTATGGGCAAGGTTCTATATGCCATTTGCCTCTGTTTACCCAGCAGCAATTGGGGACCTGGATGTTAATCGATTTGCGGATCGTATTCCAGGATAATGGTTAGCCAGTGCAGTTGGCGAGTTGTCCGGTCTTCTCGGACTATTTCTTGACATAAGAACATAAGAAAATAAGGAGTCTGCAATAGGCCGGTTGGCCTGTGCATGGCAGCTCCTGCCGAGAGTTACTACCACTCTCTATCATCCATGAATCTATCCAGCCTCCCTTTGAATCTTTCCAGCGTTCCAGCACTTACTACAAAGTTGCTAAGCTTGTTCCACTCATCCACCACCCTATTTGTAAACCAGTTCCTTCCTATCTCCCTCCTAAACCTAAACTTATTCAACTTGAATCCGTTGTTCCGAGTCCTATCCTGCTCGAATATTATAAGAACTTTATCTATGTCACCTTTATTGATTCCTTTCACCCACTTGAATACTTCTATCATATCTCCCCGCACTCTTCGTCTTTCTAGGGAATGCAAGTTTAGTTTCTTTAACCTATCCTGATGTGGAAGGTTTCTAAGTCCCGGAATCATTTTCGTCATTCTTCGCTGTACCGACTCAAGTGAATTGATATCCATTCTATAATAAGGGCACCAGAACTGAACCGCATAATCGAGGTACGGCCTGACTAGCGCAAGATATAGTTGCAATAAGACCTCTGCACTCTTATTACTTACACTTCTAGATATAAAACCCAATACTCTGTTTGCCTTATTTCGAACATTGATGCACTGTCTTCTAGGCCGTAGGTCCAGGCTTACAAGTACCCCTAGGTCTCTTTTACAAGTCGACTTCTCTAGGTTGATGTTGTTAAGGCTGTATACATTGACAGTATTTGTTCTTCCAATATTAAGTACGCTGCACTTGCTGGTGTTGAATTTCAGTTGCCATTTTTCAGACCACCCCTGCATTTTCATGAGTCACGTCCATATTAATTCGCTAGAGTACACCCAACACTATACAGGCACAGTTCCAGAAGCTCTCAGTACGTGCGGGAGCGCGTTAACTCAGGGTGTGGTTGTTGTGTTGGCGACAGCTTCTACACCTTAAACAAATTCATGCCTAGGTGGCTCTTGGGCCGGCCATCCTCGGTACAAGAGGGGCAACCATTATTTCTTTGTATATTGCTTTCAATAATTACATACTTTAAATGAAATATTTTATTATAAGCTTTTCTAATTCAAATACTGGTATTCTATTATATTGATTTCAATAATTAGTTTAAATGGGATAAGATTAGAAAATATAATTTATTTTTTTTCTTCAAAACTTTGCACAATTCATCCTTATGTAAGTTAGTAAGGCTACTACTGTCTGTGTTTTAGCTGTATCTCTGTGTCTCGGTTCTCTACATGTGGTTTAAAAAATAAAAACTGCTTATAAATTATATTTAGATTGATATAAATTTCAAAGATCAGAGCTAATGGTACAAGTTTGGCTAACTTGGCTTTGGCATATTTTATTTAAATACTCTGAAAAACTGGAATATTGATTGTTACATATTTAGTTATATCAGAAGTGGAAATTCACACTTAGTCATATATATACAGTGGAAATTTTGGAACTAGTTTGTTCATCAATAAATTGGGAAGAATTTTGCCATTTGTGTACAGTATTATTTATTCCTACGTAACATGGCACCACATGTGTATTTATTCAATTTCAAATTAAATTTGCTAAGGAAATAATAAAAAATAAATCAAATTATTTTCACTTTTTGCAAAGGAGATCCAAGAGAGTCTTACTGCACACCCTGAGTCCTGAGAGGATGTATACAGTACATGTATTCATGTACAGTATTTTACAATCCAAATAAAATTAAGAGATGGGACCATGAGACACTAGCTAAGGCCTGGATAGCACAGCGAGAATCTCTAGAATTTGTAAAATTGCTTTGAGATTGGGCAAAAATAATCTTGAGGGTAAGTAAAATTCCCAAAAGCTGTGTTGTAAAAATAGATGCCATAATAGGGGGACTACCATCCTGACAGTCAGGAAAAACTACCCCAAAACTCTCCCCTGCATCTGACTTAGACCTGTCAGTGTAAACAGGGATAGTCCCTCTGTGAGAGAAGGCATGTTCTAAAAAAAGAAAAGGAACAACACAGGGAGGGAGTAAGTCCTTCATTTTGTTAAAATACCTGTACTGTACTGACAAACTTCAGGAAGGATCCATGGAGCAGCACTAGGGAACCGCATAGGGCATAACTGAACAGGAGGAAGACAAAGACACATAACCTCCCTTACCCAGAAGCCTACAGGTCGTGGGAGGCTTGGCTGCTGTGTGTGGGGACAGTCTCATCAACTACCCAAGTGTTGGTTACAGATTGCGGAAGGTGATGTAGGCAAAAACAGCACTGGACCTGGAGATGCTGGTGTTGAAGGCTCATCAGCATCCAACAGTAGACTTAGGGATTGGTGAGGACCTAAAGGCACAGTGACTGCTATGCATCACAAGACCTTTTCGCAGACTGTTCCAGTACAGAGTTACGTGACATGCACTGACGGCAATAATGATGACGAAAGTGAAGATGAAAATAATGAAAGTGAGTCTAATGGTAACACAAACAGTGACACTAATGTATCACAACAAGAACATACAGACTGTGAGGAGGTAGAAGTGGACAGTGACGAGACATGCATAGTGGTGAAAGTGAGCCTGACCCAACGAATGCTAGTGAAAGTGAGCCCATAACTTAGTCTTATAAAGAAACTGAACTGTTACTGGCATCAATAATCAATGATTTAGTTGACGAAGAATCTGTGTGGCGATTTTTAGAGCGTGCAGAGAAAAACTTTGATCAGTACGTGATTGATTATGACGAGGCCATTTAAGTTATACGCACTCCTCGGGATTTACGTAACTTCAAGTTGCTACGATCTTCAGGGATAATAAAATGAGGAAACTAAACAAAGTAGGATTGTAATACTATTATTAAAATACGGTTTTTCCCAAAGATTATGCAAACTTTCTCCGCCTTTGAATTCGTATGTTAATTGCAGTACGTTGGGGGGGAGGGGAGAGGTTAATGGTGGGGGTATGAGTGTAGTGGTGTTTCCTTATTATGATTATACTTAACAATATTATAAATTTGGCTAATAATAGGGACAGAAAGATAAATACTGCTAGGGAAATGAGTTTTTTATTATTTAATTTTTGGGGGTTTATGGGGGGGAGACGAGTGCTGTTTTTGGTGATCATTAACTTGTTTTACAGTATTAGCCCACAATAATAAGAAAATTTTGGAGAAAAGCATGATTATTGTTGGTCTGAAGATCAAACAACTGTACATCACTGGTAGTTATTCTCATTCAACTCGCGATAAAATAATAACTATTCACAATACTAACTTCCAGTTTTCACAGTTCGCTAGGAGAGGGATTGAGCTGCACGATAAAAAGAGAACCCTCTAGCATAAAAAACAACAAAGTTACGGTCGTTTGAAATTCGAAAAACTTTAAACGATTTTTCCTCAGCTTTTTTAATTTGGCGCTTCACCCTCTTCTAATGCAGAGTGCCTCATATGTCATGGGTATATTGGCCTGAGGGTGTAGAGCTCAGACTTTACTTTACCAAACAATAACAAGAACTGACTACAAGCTTAATATTTATTTTGTTAACAGCGGTCTTGGTGGAATTTTAGGAAATTTACGGCTCAGTGAGTTTATAGAATGTACCTGTATTATTTTTAAAGTGAAGTCACAGTAGATATTTCTGATTTTACTCATCATTCTTTCTATAAATAACTTTCTTATTTTCTTCTTACCACAGGTTCAGGAGAGAATTTTACATTCCAGGAAGTAAATTTTCACAGTCAGTGTTGGTTCCTGACCCTCCATGCGCATCATCTTGGAGTGCTGCCAGTTATGCGCAAATATACCCGCCGGATCCGAGCCATCCGTGACCTCCAAAAGATGGTAGGTGGTTTCTTAATATCGTGTTGCAGGTCCTGGGTACTGTACGTGTGAGCTCCCCAAAAATGGTAGGTGTCCTCTTTACTCCTTATGTAAAGGACAGGACAGCTCCAACACCCTGTTGGAATGCAAGGTTGTTGTAACCTGCAGAAGGCAGTAGATGAATACTACAATGAATACAAAGTAGGATGTCCTCTGATTTTTATTTGGATCGGATGTCCAATATGGCCCTTATTGTTGCCATCTTGTTTCTGTTATATCTGATTTAAAACTTTTTTTTTTGCTTTAATATAGAAAATATTAGTTGATTACAATGAAACAGTTTATACACTTGCATAAATACCTTGAACAGCTTATTACATAAAGAGTGAGAGTCATGTACTGTTTACTGATCAGGCAGTCTGGCTCATCATTGGCTAAGATTCTAATTATCTTGAAAGTTTTAATAAGCAGTGGATTATTGTGAATATTAGTGAGTACATTTGTTTACACAACTCATTACAAAATTAGTGAGATTCATGCAATCTAGTTCCTGGTTTGCTAAAATGTTAAATACATTAAAACCTTATTAAACTGCAAACTTTCATGAAACTTACTGTGTACACTCGCACCAAAAAGTATCGGTGCAGGGTGAGATCGACGAGTTCCGAAACGATACGTATACACTGTGATATGTTGGGAAGGTCGGTGAGTGTATCCTCATACCCCCCCCCCCCCCCCCCTCCACTAGGTGTTGCCATATGGCTGACAATCAGGGCTGCCAACATACAGCTGGAACAACTCGCCTTTCCCAATACCTATCGTCACTGGTCTCAAATTGTTCACACTACAGTATGCACCGATGCTTTTTGTTGTGAGTGTACATTTGTATAGATGTCGTAAACAGCTGATAAAATGTGGGTGAGATTCATGCTTGCTGATTAGGCAATGTGACTCTTGATTGGAAAGAATTGTAAGCACTCTGGAGGCCTATTAAGTTTTAGATTTCAATGAGACTTGGTGTTCACATTTGCTTAGATGTTTGGAAAGGCTTATGCCATAAAGAACAAGATTTATGCATACTTGTTATGCATTATGACTCCTCATTCACTGAAAACTTAAGCTCAGTGGAAACCTCATTGAGAAGCGGATTTTCATATAACTTCACTTACGAGTTCTTCTCATGAACCACACTTGATTCTTTGCTTTTGTTTGTTCCAGTATGCAACATGGCCGATCTGGCAGCCATCTTGGATTTAAGGTACCAAAGTAAAAGTCAATGAATTTCAGTGGAACTTTGGGCATACTGTAGATTTGCTGTGATACCTTGAAAAGCTATTTCATGAGATTCAGTATTAACTTCAAAGACCAATGTGCATGATAATTTTACTATCTCTGGTCCAATTTTGAGCACATTTTACATGACTGCTTATGTGATGATAATCACTGTATACATATATCATATGGTTTCTGCATTCTGAATGGTTGACACTGATACTTGGCAAAATGGAATACAGGTATCCCTCATTTAATGTTAATTCACTTGACTATTATTCGATTTAGCAATATAAAATTTTTAACATCCTTTCTTGTTTAACATTTGATCAAAATTTGGTTTAGCGATGTTCGACTCGCTATGATGGGGGGAAAACCGGGGATGGGGTGGCCTGTGAAATAGCATGTTGCCTTTCTTACATGTATTGAAATTATAAAAGTTGTGGAAAAACCATTACAGTACTCTAATGTGGCTTAAAATATAACACAGTAAGTCCTCGCCTAACGTTGTCCGAGTTAACGATGTTTTGTTATTAGGTCAAAACTATTTCTATCCCAACCAACAAAAAATAAAACATGTAATTTGTTTTTATGTTTTGCAGCCAAGCTTTCTGTGCTTTGGTTTATTCTTGTGCTTTATGCAATTACCAAAACTTTGTTTAATGTGTTATACCTTAAAAAAAAAAAAAATAATTATGTGCTGTACAGTATATACATTAACTAAAGTTGGGCTTTCCTCTTTCTGATGCTTGATTATCTAAAGCATGGTTTCAAGCATCATAGGTTTGTGGGGTCTCTTGGTGATGGTGGGAGTAGCAGAAGAATCGCCACTATGCTTGGTTACTGTTAAATACAGATTCACGAAAGTATGACACGAATACCGACGGGTAAAGAGGGAACACTGCACTCGCACCGAACACTGATCAAATGTGGGAGGGTGGGAGTGTGCCTTGAGTAAAAGTGCATTACTGTGCGTCTGCAGAGAAAAATGGCTGCTCCAGGGTTGTTATGATTTAAATCACACGATTTAAATCAGAGTAAAAAAATCATGATTTAAATCAAAATGATTTTTTTACTAATAACTGTTTTCTCTCTTTATTCTACATGATTGAAAAGTATTTGCAATGCAGCAGGCTAATAACATCAAGATGATTCAAATGCTAAGACCGGGATATGTTCCACCTAATAGACATCAAATTGGAGGATCTCTTTTGGATCAAGCCTACAATTCAGTGATTAAGAATTATTCAGAAGAACTTTGTGGGAAAACAGTTTGCATGGCCATGGATGGATGGAGTAATGTCCATAATGAGCCTATAATATGTATAACTTTAACAGCGGACAACCGTATTTATCTTGTTGACTCTTTAGACACAGAATCAAGACACACAGCTGAATATCTGTTGAAATTAGCTGAATGTGCAACAAAAAAGTGTGAAGACAAATTTGGATGCACAGTAAGAAGCTGTGTAACAGATAATGCTGCTAATATGGCAAAAATGAGAAGTGAATTCGGACATGATTAATCCATTATAACACATGGTTGCTCTGCACACCTGTTAAATTTGCCTTCACAAGACCTGCAAATCAAGAACATTAAGGAGCACATTTCTGAAATCATTAAGTACTTCAGAAATCATCACATTCCAGGATCTTTGTATAGAAGAGCAGGAGGAACAATGCTAGTAATGCCATCAGACACACAGTGACAGATTCTATTGAATCTTATTTAAAGAACTGGGAGACCCTTGTCAAAGTGTGCGAAGAAAGTAGTGAAGACATTGATAAGAAAATTGAAAGGAAAGTTAATGATAAGGCATTGAAAAGAACTGCAGAAGACTATTTAGAGAGACTTAAGCCTATTGCTGTGGCATTGTACCGTGTCCAGAGAGAACATACCCTATTAAGTGATGCTTTAGAAATCTGGGTTAAACTGAAAACTGATATTAAGGAGTATTTAACAGATAAGAAGGAGGCTACAGTCGCCGCTATGATACCAGAGTGCCGGTTGAAGACTGGCTGTGGATTAGTGGTGATGTGATAGTTGTTTTGGTATCACATTAATTGTTTTAATTAAATTCTGGAACTGTTTAAGTGGCAGGGTTTGATGTAAACACTTGGCATTTTTCTTTTATTATCTAATCAGCTATATACACAGATATAATCTGAGAGAATAAATTTTGAATTTTCTCCTGGGAAGTGTTGTGAATAACACCGATTTAACACTTGAGTTAAGTATCTGGCTTCCCTGTCCAGTGATAGTAGTCTACTGCCTTCTCTGGGTGCGAGAGAGCGAGCCAGTTGTTTGCTAAATCTGCTGACCTGCGCTCGACATTTGAGAGAGTTGCAAGCCAAGTTATCTATCATGAATAACATGTTGACTCACTTGGTAAATAACTTGGTGAATAAGTTGGTGTTATTCATTTAGGTGAATATTTATATAAAGTGCATGTGCTGTTATAGTGATACTTTTGTAACTTCTTTCCACGACTTTGACAACACTTTGCAGACTGACTTGGTGAATAATGACAGCAGAGAAGTAATTTTTTTTTTCCTGCTTTTCTTTATTTTCAACCTCATTCAGTACCTAGAGGACCAGACTAACACATACTATGTCTTTTTGTTGGCTGGCATGATGCTGTTGCCCCACTCTCGTCAACACCAATGGATGTTCGTGAAATGTAGTCATTCCTTGCTTTGGTGGTGATGATGGGGTTAGTGAAAAAGAACAGTTACAGGGACTATTGGGCAACTGATCCCCTGTATGCCACACCTATCTTCAGCCAGGTAATGTCAGTGAATCACTTTACAAACATTCTACAATCCCTACATTTCTTTGACAACAAAGAAGGATTTCTTACCGGGAACACTTACAAAATGAAAAAAAATCATTGTGTTTGATTACTTGAGGGCCAAGTTCAAGGAGTCCTTTTACCCCTTCCAGAAGACCTGCATTGATGAGAGTTTAGTGCTGTGGTGAGGCAATTTATCCTTCAATCAGTACATACCTTCAAAGTGGCATCTTTTTGGTCTTAAGGTATTCATCCTGTGCTATTATGAAACTGGCTGTGTTCAAGATATATTGCTGTACAGGCCCTCTTCAGTTGTCTGGGAAGAGTGTACAGATGTTATTCGAACCTAACCTGGATAAGGGGCACATTCTTTATTTGGATAATTGGTATTCCAGCCCAAGGCTCATTCAGTACCTGCACCAGCACATGACAGGTGTGTGGCACTGTCAGGAAAAACAGGAAGTGCTTGCCTAAACTGCAGTCTCCCAGTGTTGATGTCCTCCACCAGCAAACTCGGAACATTCTGGCTGTGTGCTAGAGGGCCAAAGAGAAGTGTGATGTCTGTCTGCTCACCACCATCCACGAGCACAAGACGTTCCTCACCCACGTCTACCCCAAGACCAGTATGATGCTCTACAAGCCACGCTGTGTCCCTGACTACACCTCCAACATGCATCTGGTTGACAAGTCTGTCAACATGATCTCCAGTATAGATTGTGCACATAAGACCATGAAAGGGTGCAAAAAAGATTCTTCCATCATTTGGACATCGCCCTTCTAAACGCACACATTCTGTATCGAGTGTAAGACAGGTAAAAACTTAACACTCCACGAATTTTCATTGATTGTGGTAAGGCAGCTTTTGGAGACAAGTGTAGCATGATTTTAGACATCATTACTGTATTTAACTTTTCCATAAAAAAAAAACAGAAGTTAACTTTTTGGTAACCAGAGAGGGGATCTTGGTTTTTTAAATGGAAACCACATAGGAGTTTACAGCTACTGTGAGGTTTCACACAACAGGAAAAACCTACTGTATAGTGATGTGAAAGAGTGAAATACAGTACTCTACAGTAATATCAAGGAGTCAGTGTCATTATGAGGGTCACTGCCTGATCCAGACTTTCTAGATTCTGTTTGTTTCTTCAAGTCTTTTGGATCTGCTCTTTGCAAGTTGTTAATTTTTTCATCACTGTTTCTCGTCCTGCCTCAGGATCTACCTGTACAGTATGCTGACAGTTTTCTTTGCTCTTTATATCTATAAACACTGTTCTCTTCAATACAGTTCAATAAATTCTTTTATAAAAGCCTTTGAATGATTTCTGAAATATAACATTGTTACGAGTGTGACTTGCCACCACGGAGATTACATATAAACTGGAAAACAAATTTCACTTGCTTCTATACATTCTGTATTAATCATTCAGCTTTGAAATTTTTAGTTAAATTTTGTCACCAACAGATATCATACGGGTCAAAATTTTGAACTGCATAGGTTTAACTGTGAACTTTTGGCGTACACAGTTGAAAATGAGTGTGTGTGTGTACCTGGCTTAAGGCTGATGTGATGCTTTATTTACAGGTTGAGGAGATAGAGAGCACTGAATCTCAGTGGGGAAGCTTACCTGTGGCAGCCAGACAAAGGGAACTACTCAAGAAGTGGAAAATGCAGCTGAAGGTAACCATAAGCCTAACACTGTTGCCACCACTCCTACCACCATTACTGTGTTACCACCACCACTGTGTTGCCACCACCCCAACCACCACCACTCCTACCACCATCACTGTGTTGCCACCACCCCTACCACCACCACTGTGTTGCCACCACCCCTACCACCATCACTGTTGCTACCACTACTACCACCATCACTGTGTTGCCACCATTCTACCACCATCACAGTTTTGCCTACACTGTTACCACCACCACTACTACCACCATCATAGTGTTACCACCACAGTGTTGGCACCACTACTACCACCATCACAGTGTTACCACCACAGTGTTGGCACCACTATTACCACCGCCAGTGTTACCCCTATAGAATGTCTGCCAACAATGTATAATGTTTCTGCTTTTCCCACAGTTGTGTGTGTATGTTGTAGTGGTGTGTGTGTGTGTTTGGGGGGGGGGGGGGGGGTTGTATATGGAATTGCACTACACTATATTGTATATAATTGCTGCTTGTATGTCTGAGGAAGTCCTTAATATGACTTTGCTATGTCCACAAAATTAATTGTATTTTGACAATACTGTTCTGTATGCAGTGTTCTCATTGTTTTGTTTTTTTGTCACATTTCAGTAAAAAATATAAATCCTATTCTGATACTCTTAGTTTCTTATCATTTGCATATTGATGTGATAATTTGAAGACAGGATGATAATTAACTTATTTTACTGATGCAGAAACTCAACAAATCAAAATTGTGTGCTGATGCTGGACTCTTGGATGAAAACTTGTTGGAAAGATGTATACATTTTTATGCCGGAGTGGCTCAGATAATCTTGCGAGCATTAACTGGGGGACCAACCACCTTAGCTCCTTTAGGAGTATCACTTGCCGACACTGCCACAATACTCCCTCTTCCACCTGATTTGCCGGAGCTGTTTGCTGCGTTCCCTGAATGGTACCTGGATGACATGGCCGAATTTCTACTCTTCACACTACAGTAAGTAATGTTTAACCAGTATTTTTAAAGGATCCAATTGGATCAAAAGATGCATGATTCTTGGCGATACACCACACAATTATAGCATGTGGGAGGTCCCTGCCTTTTCTGTTGAAACTCCATTTTGCAGAAGCTCTGTATTAGCATTGGTCCTTTGGGGATGGCCCTTCAGAGAAATCAGGGTTGGCTGATTTAAACTAAAGTTTAAACCATGGGAACTTCGTGTTTTCTTCTTTCCTTGTGGTTATCAGCATATACCTGGATCACGAAGTTCCCAAGCGCTTTCGTGTAATTCACATCTTCAGGGGTGAGTACAGACTAAGGAGAACTACATAACAAGGTATATATATACAGAGGAAGGTGAGATCAAGTCCACAATGGTCAGGTTATTAGGTAGTGACCCTACTAATCTTCAAAAAGCACCGCAGCAGTCGGTAGTCAGGTCAGAGGGTAAAATGACCCAACCTTCTCACCTGGTTACAAATCTTCTTAATTACAAAATTTTCCAGTTTGTATATAGCATTATTCAAATTCATGTTGACTGATTCGGTATGTTTAATGAGACTGGATTCTATAATGTTCCTACTGACAATTGAATTACAAGGTAATATTGAGGAGGCATTATCCCAGTCAATGCAATGCTTATTATCTCTCAAATGAACAAACAGAGCATTGGATTCCTGGCCTGTCCTAACACTATATTTATGTTGTTTAAGTCTAGTTACAAGATCTTTACCTGTCTGGCCTAAGTAAAACATATTACATTCCTTGCAAGGAACCTTATAAATGCAGCCACCTGTATTGTTGGGGGAGCTCTTGATTAACATTTGTTTAATAGTGCATGAGTTTTTAAATGCCACATTGACGTTCCATGTTTTTTAGTTGTAAAGGAATTTGAGTCTGAAGCAAGATGTTACTCCCACTGAAAAGACACAGAAACTGATTCTGTATGGTGTGTTGACAGGCTGTTAGGCGCGCTAAAAACTAGTTTCCTTGTACTTAAATTATGTTAAATAATTGTTAAAGTTACTAAAAATTTTAATATAAGACTTAAAATTATTGAATAGCACAAACTTCTTGATATTTACGAAAATAGTAAGGAATTTAAGCCCTAGAACCGATTACTGTATTGGCGGACTAATACGACAGCTAGTGTACAAGCGAAAACATGTTGAGGGGCGCTCGTAAGGAATTCGTTAATCGAGGGAATGCTCGTTAACCGAAGTTACGAATCTTATGGAAGGTACTTCGTTAACCGAGGCGCTCGTTAACCGAGGGATCACTGTATAGCATAATATGGAGTTAAAAACTTGGTTAAAATTATGGTACTTACTAAAACCAACATAATACTAGTAGTATTTTTTAAACAGTGGTTTTTGTCAACCTTGAGAGATATATATATATGAAGATTTGGATATACTGTACAAACATAGAAACCTTTGTCCAAAATGACCTTGATTAATGATGAAAATATACTGTATTACAGTATAATTAAAGATTTGATCCCATCTTTTCATGAATGGAGCATTGGTGCAAATGCTGTACTTGTAGAATTATTATAAAAGTTTCTTGTACCAACAGGTATGTTCCCAAAGTGCCCCTCAAACACCTGGAAGATCCCATCATTACTATGGCCATTGTTCTCCTGTGCTCCCCTTCACACATCAAGAACCCCTACCTCACAGCTAAACTAGTTGAGGTGAGTATTTCATACATGGCAGTTTTCTCTGCTGTGACGGTAGACATAGTCATGTATTGTAATGTATTGTTCTAAAATTTTATAGTTGTATATTTGTAGAATGTCAAGATATTGTAGTGGATTGGGCAACTCATTTTCTTTGTAAACAAGTCTTCACTTCACTTCCTGGTTACCACTCATGTTGAGCAGCCATCTTACAGCTGACTCTGTGTTTTGGGCAGTTCACTGGTTCCATTAACATAAAATAGAGCACTAATTTCAAGAACCTTTTTTCATCAGAAAATTCCAATACTTTTTCTTTAATGCAGTATTGTACTCAGGCATTTTTGCATAGCAAAAAGTATTTACTATTGATCTCAGAATATCTCCTAATTTCAAGTGTACATGGCTTCAAAATGTCTTCTTTTCTTCTTTTTATCCTCTTCACCACTGATCGGCTCGTTAGCCGCTTGGGTGATCGGTCATGTCTCTGTAACGCACTGTTGGCAAGTACTGGGCATGCACCGGCTCCTGAATGTACCTGAACCCACTCCACTGTTGGTCAAGTCTTGTCTTGAAAGAGCTCACACTCGGTGCCGTCACAACACTTTCTGGCAGATTGTTCCAAGAGTTCACAACCCTCACTCCAAAAAAGTTTGCCCTCACAGTTTTCTGGACTTGCGGCTTCTTCAATCTTGAGCTGTAACCCCTTGTGGAGCGAGCATCCGCCAGCTCCAAGTAAGGACACTCGACTGAGTAGTGCCCCTTGAGATGCTTATACACCTCAATTAGGTCACCTCTTGCCCGTCTGTAGTATAAGCTAGGCAAGTTCAGGCGCTCCAATCTCTCAGGATAGCTGAGGTGCCAAAGTGCAGGCACCAGTCTGGTGTCCCTCCTTTGAACATTTTCAACCAACTGACAGTCCCTAGCATATCTAGAGGACCAGACGGGTTGACAGTACTCCAGATGGGGAAGCACTTCACTCTTGAAGATCATTACGAGGGACGGACCGTCTAGATATCTGAACGACCTTTTAAGACCCAATAATTTATTTGCCTGATTTACCTTCCTCTCGCAATGGCCCGAGAACTTCAGCTCATTGTCAACATACACACCTCGGCCCTTCTCACATTCAGTCTCAAATAGTGCAGTTTCTTCGTCCCGTTGGGACATATGATACGCCTCCTTACCGTTGGTACGCCCCAGGTGCATCCTCTTACACTTCGTGACATTGAATCTCAGCAGCCATTTCTTCGACCATTCCTGAAGCCCACAGAGATCCTTCTGCAGCTCTTCACAGTCAGCTTGGTTCTAGATTTCCCGAAATAACTTGGCATCATCGGCAACCATTTGTATGGAGGAGTGTACAAAAGTCAGGCATGTCATTTATGAAACAAACAAACAACAGCGGGCCCAATACACTGTCCTGTGGTACCCCGCTTGTAACAGGTATGGTTGATGATTTCGTGCCATTAATCACCATGCACTGCTTGCAGTCATGTAGGAAGTCTCTTATCCACTCTAGGACATTTCCCCAAATTCCGTACCCTTCCAGTTTGATTTTCAGCCTTTCGTGGGGTACAGTGTCGAAAGCCTTGGCAAAATCTAGGTAAATATTGTCGATATTACCACCCCGTTCCAGAATATGGGTCCAAATATCTAATAACTTGAGCAATTGTATTCAGCAGGAGTGCCCCAGCATAAAACCGTGTTGGCAATCCTCTACAAGGTTGTTTCGTAGTAGATGTTCCATTGCGGCATCTCTGATAATACTCTCAAGTACTTTACATACTATGTTCGTGGAGTGACGATCGCCCTTCTTGAAGATAGGACTCAAATAAGCCACTTTCAATTCACTGGGGACCTTTTGTTCATCCAGGCATTTACAAAGCAGGATCTTCAGGGGCTCAGCAAGCTCGTTGCACAACTCTCTTAGCACTCTAGGATGCACCATGTCAGGGCCGGGACTCTTATGGACCTTTAGCCTGGACAGTTTATTTCTAATACCCTCTTCTGTGAACACAATGTGGGTCAGTGCTGTGTCGAACCGTCTCTCCTCAAACGCAGGAAGGTTAATTTCATCCTCTCTTGTGAACACCGAGGAAAAGAAGCTGTTCAATGCCTCCGCTTTATCCTGGTCAGAATCTGCGTAACTACCATCTTCAAGCCTCAGGTCTGATAGTCCTACTCTCATTTTTAATTTCGACTTTGCATAGCGGTAAAATGCCTTTGGGTTTGACTTGACCTCGCTTGCAACCGGCCTCTGGAACTCCTTTTCAGCCCTTCTACACTCTATCTTTGCTTGGTTTCTGGCTCTTGCATGTATCCTCCTGTCCTGTTCATTGTTTGACCCAACCCACGTCTTGAATTTCTGGGTTTTCTTCTTAACCCTGTCGACCGCCGCATGGTTCATGTGTAGGGATCCCCTCGTATTCCTAGAGGCATTGGGTTTGGTCTTGGGTATATATTTATCGATCAAATGGGTCACTTTACAAGTTATGATATTCAGCGTAGTGTCTGCGTTCTTGTGCCTTAATGAGTCAGGCCAGTTGACACCTCTCATCTCTTCCCTCATCCTGTTGTAATTTCCCTTGTAATATTTGCACCTTGGCCTGGCCTTATCCTCAACTAGGTAACAGTTAAATCTGAATGACAACACTATATTGGGACTGGTGCCAACTGGGGCAAGATGTTCCAGTTTGGCCACCATACCCTCCTCGTTTGTTATGATGAGGTCTAGTGGCTTGGGTGTTTGCTCCCCTCTGTAATGTGTCGGGTCTCTAACATGTTGGAACAGAAAATTATCTCTCAGAGTTTCTACAAAAAGAGTAACAGGGTTATTCAAGTCATTTTGGGTGAACTCGTTTCTCCAGTCGATGTCGCCATAGTTAAAGTCCCCCATGATAAGGAGGTGGCTAGGGTTGAGCATCACCGCATTGTCTATTAAGGCTCTTAAGTTCCTTTGATTTAGTGGGCCACAGTTTGGGGATCTGTAGATACACCCGACGATAAGTAAGTCCCCTCCTTTTAATTTAATTTTACACCACTTGGACTCTTCAAAAACATCCTCTCCCTGTACCCTTGCCTGGCTGCCTCTAAGGTCTTGCCTAGCATAGACAACCACACCCCTCTTGCAAGTTTCTTGAGAAAGGTTCGTAAATGAGTCCTATCCAGCAATACTGAACTCACATTCCTCGGGGTTGATTCTCCTGTTCTTGTACAACAATTCTACAACTCCTACAATATCTGGTAATGTTTCAAACTCCTCTCTCTTATCAAGGAACGTGTCAGTATTAGTGTACATGACATTCAGGCCAGAATTTGTTCTCGGTAACGTCTCTGCTCTTAGTCGTAACTCCGGCTCCCCTCCATTCTCAGTAGCTGCAGCATTTGCTAAGTACACTGTATTTTGCAGGGTGTGGTTAGAAATATCTTTGTTTACACGGCGCTCGCCTCCTCCTGTCTGGTAGGCGGAGCTGGTGCCACCTCCCGGGTGGGGGGTGGAGGGTGCGCTGCTGCCCCCTGGCCCTGTGTCGGCACACTTGCTTTCACTACCCTCCCCCTGAATATAACCCATGTACACCCGTCCCCGACCCTCCTTGACTCCTCCCTCTTCTGCTTCAAGCCCTGCAGGAGCTTCTTGTGCTGTTCCCTCTGCATTACCGTGCGATCTGGGTGAATGAATACACCCCGAGATGCCTCGCTCCTTGCTAAGTTTTTTGCCTGCCGAATAACCCCCCATTTCTCCTCCTTGCTCACTAGTGTGATCCTGAGGGGGCGAGGCTTATCCCCCTGCATTTGCCCCAGCCTCCTCACATCCTGAGGGGTTGATGGCATCTTCAGAACCTCTGTACAAATATTTTGAAACTGCAAAAAAAAAAAAAGTTGTGTGAGCTCGCTATGCTTGCCATGTTCCCCACCCATACTTTCTTGAACCCCCCCCCCCCCCCCCTTTTGATATTCTTGGATACGCCCTTGTTATTAGGGGCAGTTGGGTCGCTACGGCCTCTACAAGTAAGTCTGAGCTACCCCTTTACCAGCATTGTATACTTTGCACAATGGACTTTTGAGTTGCCTCTGTTGTGTTACATGAGTTTATTAGTGAGTTTCCTCTTACAACACAAGCTAATGAGGAGAATGCATTAAAGTGATTGTTTGAATTTTATGTAAAAAGAGAGACAGCAGGTTCCTCAGGCTTGATAGCCCATTAAGGGCAGTGTAAATACAGCTTTCTCAATACAGTACTAAGCCTTCTGTACATCATGGCTAGACTCCATTCTACTGCCTCTTAAGTTAATCACCCACTCTGCAGCTGGGTTGAAAGGGGGTGCCCTACTCAGAGGCCAATTACAGGACTTGCTAGTGACTGTTGGGTAAGAAGGTGAGTACTGTATTCACCTTGCTGCTGCATCCCACAGCTTCTGTTAATTTTAGGAAGAGATTGTGAATTTTTCCTGATGGTTGTGAATGGATATGCAAAGATAAACTTCCATCTGTTGAAGATATGGTATGTTGTGTTTAGGAAAGAAAAGATGACTGCAAAGAGGTCATCAAGTGGAAGTGACCGCAGTAGTGCAAAAAGAAGCCGCATTACTTTGGATATAAAACTTGATGTTTTAAGAAGGTATATCATAAATTATTTAATGTACTGTATTGTATGTGTTTATAAATGTTTATTTTCATTCATAAAAGTGCTTGAGTTACTTTTTTTGGGCCGAAAAAAATTCCTTGGGAAGGCATCTCCGGTTTTATAATGGAAGTCAATGGGAAAATAGGTTTTGCGTTACGGAATTTCACAATACCGAGAGGATGATTATGAGAAAGGAAGGAGCTCTGCTGTTTGTTTGTGCAATATCTGCGACTGTATTTTTTTTTAAATATTATTTATGATATCGGTATTTAGTGTTTATTACAGTAGTTTGGAACAGCTTATGCAAATTTTTTAGTCTCTGCTACCAAACTAATTTTATCAATTTAGATCAATTAAACAATAATTTGCAATATAAATTTCATGATGTCTTCTGGTACCTAACCTTTGAGCTCAGATATCACCAGTTCCTGTGATGAATATTGAAACAAAAACTTGAGTCTGTCACACCTATGCTCTTCAGAGTATAGCTGCTGGCAAAAAAAAAAAAAATAATAATTCAAATATGAAAATTTTGCATCATTTTAATTCAGTCCTATGCGTACAATATGTTGATGGAGCTTTTTTTTTTTGGGGGGGGGGGGGGGGGGGGCACTCCTCCCCCCCCCCCCCCTACATCCCTGTGTAAGGTGAAGCACAGAAGCGTTTACAGCGCCCAACAGGGAAGCATGCTAAGTTTATGCTTGCCTTTATGTATCATGAGTTAAGGGCATAGAAGCCTGAAGAGTCAAGGGCATAGAAGCCTGAAGAGTCAATGGTTTATGTCTTCAAGTTATTGGAAGCTCCAACAACTTGTCCCTGAATACGAATTTGCAACTTTCGATTTACACCAGGTACCTACTTTACTGCTAGGTGAACAGGGACTAATGGGGGCGAGGAAGTATGTCCAAACAACTTCCACCGGCCCGGGAATCGAACCCGCAACATCTCGCTTGCGAAGGCAAGAGCGGTACCGCTCTACCATCAGCACCCCCGTGATGGAGCTACATTATAATTGGATATTTTACCTGGCAGATTCTGTTGCACAATAATTTAATTTTTATCTGGCAGATGCTGTTTATGTTGACACCATCAGTGCAGCAACATGTGGACACCTTACACCAACGTATACTTCATCATCCATTGGCTGTACATCTCCCAGTTGCCCTCATGAAGTTCTACACAAGTGAGCTTTTATTTGATGTTTGTCATTTGTTAGAGGACTTGAGTAAACAATTCCTGAGAAAGGGAAGAATCTGATTTTGGCATTTATGGACCTATAAAGAAATACTACATGATACAGCAAATTGAAAAGTTAACTGGGAAGTATAGGGTAAATGGGGTGGGTGGATGTGTGCTTTTCACCCGTTTATATATTTTCTTGGCAGGTTTGAAGATTTTATGATAAATGAAAGTACAGTAGTCTGTTTATCAGTAATATACATATTTTAAGAAATGGGGAAATTAAAAAAAAAATCTTATGAAAAGAACAACACTTGCTTACTGAATACTGTACAGTAGTCTAATAAGATTTGCTATAGGCCTACTGAGAACTAAGACACTTGAGTATGTAAGTAGGTTGTGGCTGATTGGGTGTGGCTGCATTCGTCAGGTTGTTGTTTCTCTCATGTACAATACTTGGATCATAGAACATATGGTCACTGTTCAAACCATAATGTGTAGGTCTGCGTCGTGTGTTTTATTTTCAGTAAGGTGATACTCCTATACCTTATGATGGTAGCCATTGAGTTATGTCACCTGTCAGTTCCTTAAACAAATTATATTTTATTTGCTTTTGTTATATTTTATTTTAATATTGTTCACCTATAATAATTTGCCTGGTATCTCTGACAGTGGTGGAGTCAACAGGAGCAAGCAGTGAATTTTATGATAAATTTACGATACGTTACCATATTAGTGTGATATTCAAGAGCCTGTGGGAAGACAGACGTCATCGAGAAGCTCTTATAACTGAATCCAAGTAAGTGGGTCTTCCTGATATTGGGATTTGATTTTCTTTTATACAGTCAAGATTTGCTTTGTTTTATCAAATTTGTGAGTGAATCAGTGTATTGGGCAACTCTTGTACCTGTCATCAAGTTTGGGGTTTCCACTTTTTTTTTTTTTTTTTTTTTTTACGGGATTAGCCCACCCAGGCACAGGTCACTGACCCACATCGGGGCCTGGGGGGGGGGGGATGTAATAATAATATCAATAAAGAACCATAAAGAAATACAAAAATGAAAAAAAGATTAAGAGTGAGAAACAATATATGTATGTTGTGCTGTCAGTGGTAAGAGAAACAATTGAGACCCTGCAATCGTGTGTAAATAAGGCAGAAAGTCAGACTAGCAACCTGGGACTTGGCCACAATTTTCGTGATGCCATATGGCAGCAGGGTCTACCAGTAGACAATACGTTATGCTTCCAATATCTTCCCAGGCAGTAGTACCTCCCTGTTTGGTAGCTGCCTACTACCTACAGTTAGGTTCCCAGGAACCCTCCACATGTAAAACTAGAAAGCTAGAGATAGGACCTCTGAAACTGTAATCCTACCTAAATGTAATTCAGATAGGTACATAATTTTTCTGTATCATGATGTTACTCTTGATAGAGGGTCCTCCCCTCTAAGGGTGTGACCCTGACAGAAGAGCCTCCAAGCTGTCCTATCACTACATACCTCCTTTGCCCTTTATATATACCTCTTGTATCTTTCCTTGTTTTGTTCTTAAATTATTGTTCCTCCTTTCCCTTCCAAGATGCAAGGAATGACCCTCTACTCAATGCACTTGCTTCACTCTTGTCTCCTCGTGGATTCTTCTCAGTTGTCCTTAACATATGTGGGCCTTCCTTTCCCATACCACCACCCCATGATTACACCTGCCTGTGGGCCTTCCTTACCCATACCACCACCCATGATTACACCTGCCTGCTCTGCCACTCCAGACACCTCAGTAACCTCAGATGTAACTTTTGGGGAACTCATTGCATCAGTTCAAAATTTTAGATCTTATATTTCATTGTTATAAGTTAAGATATTGATATTGAAACAGTTTATTTAACCAGAAAAACACAGATACAGAGTGGATAATAATAACAATATTAACATGGCTGAGCCAGTTGAGAACCTGAGCTCTCTTGAAGGCACCTGATATAGTATACTATACATTTATCTCAAGGAAGTATTATGTAACATTTAGTATCATCTGGAATAGTACACGTAACATGGTGTTAGTAAGAACATATCAGAGTATTACCACGGTTGTCACTTCGTTATTTATTTATTTTATTTATTTTATTTTTTACATTTATATTACAAGTATATACATATTTTACAGTGAAGTTTATATAAACTAATATGATAAGGGAGGGAAGCAATACAACATGGGTTGTATTAAGGTGAAACAAGGGTACAGAAACTGTCAGTATCATGTCTTGATGGCAAATATATAATTATATTGCAATATATGATACGAAGGAATATCCTCGCCAGAATTTCTTTTTATCTCCAAGCTAACATTACATCTGTTAACATTTTCAGCAGTGAGCTTTTCAACCAGGAGTGAATTTTTAATTAAGAGTTTAGAAAAAGAAAAAGAAAAATTAATCATAGTCAGTTGAGATGAAAAAAATTCTCTGGAAGAGAAAATATAGAAAACATAAATTAGCTCATTTAAGTCACCTTGGCTCTGAAGTTGCAATTAGAGCCATCTGACTGAGTTGATTAAAAGGTGACAACAGTACAGATGAGAAGTGCCAGGTCTCAGCAACCAGCCTAAGACTTTACAATTAGCACAAAAAGTTAAATCCTTGGAACACAGATGATACATTCATCCCCAATGTGGCTCTACCAAGCATTGCTGGTACCCTATGGGTACTCTGGTTTCTTCTTCTACTAACAATGGACAAAGTAACAAAGAAAAGACCAACTACCCAAACAGCTAGTAAACTGATAAATGGTGAAGTGATAAATTAATAAATTTGTTAATTATAAAACAATTATAACAGGTAGGTAGTATGGTTCCTGTGCAGCACACCACAGTGAATGTTAGTAACCCAGAAATTTTGAGGTGGTCCGGTTATTCAGTACTTTACATGCTCTGGGTTCAAATATAGTGTTTCATAATTCATATTTGAAAGTGGTGTGGGTGAGGGACCCATGATGGGAAGTGGAAAATGGCCATGTGCTGTCTGTAAGACAGGTGTTGGCAGCAACTCAGTAATGTATAACAAGTGTGGAAAGTGGGTATACAAAAGGCACAGTGTAGTAGATGACAAATTGCAGGATGTTGCTGACTTTGAATGTTCTTTGTGTTAAGGTAATCATGTGTCCACAGCAAAGCTGGAGAAACTCAACACTGGGGATATATCCCTGGACTGTGTTGATGAGTTTTGTTTCCTGGGTGACATAATCAATGCTGATGGGGGTGGTGAAGCCTGCTCAGTTTCAAGAGTCAGAAGTGGCTGGAGGAATTTTAGGGAGCGGCAGCCTTTATTGACGGCAAGAGGACCTTCACTCCACGTTAAAGGAAGAATGTATGTGGAGGGTGTAAAAAGTGTGATATTGTATGGTAGCAAAACATGGGCAATTAAAGAGGATGACATAAGTGCACTTAAGTGAGTTGAAATGAGAATGGTGTGATAAATATGTAATGTGACGCTGAAAGGCAGGAGGTCCTGTTCAGAGCCAAGAGGCAGGTATTGAGAGTATTCTTAGCTTGCATTGCCATCATAACTCCCATAATCCTTTGCATGGTCCACCATCTTGTAGGTATAAACGCTACATACTAGAGTTATCACTATCATAAACAAACACGCCTACTTTGTAAACATAAGTTCTAGATAATGGTGAATTCATGTGTTGTTGTCGGATGCCTAAATACATTCTGCTGTCATTTATAATCGAGGAGATAAAACTCAGGAATTGTCTACAAAGAGGAGGGATTTGTGGATTTCTAGACAAAACAGAAACGGGTGGTTGCCTTCCAAACACACCAAAGTTGTTCCGACCATTTCATTGAAGGTAGGCATAATACATACGTAATGTATTTTAGTTTGGTGGTAGCTTCTAAAGAAAATAGTAAAGCACTAACATAACTGAAGGCTTCTCCTAGACTGGCCATACAATTACAATGTGTACATTATACTTCCCCACTTGCCCTTACAATTAACCATGGCTGCAATGGTGTCATTCATACTCAAGGAATGGTGAACTCTGCCGGACACTAGAATATTATCACCAAAGTTGATAAAGTACACTTTACTTCTTTAACCCATCCACAGACAAAATTTTTTTTTAGGCATCTAATGCCTTGTATGCCTTGAATTCATCAAGTGAAAAGCACTTTTTCTCTTAATCTTATAAGTTATAATGTCCATATTCACTATCGGGGGGGAAGTATCTGGGTTTACCGACCATCTTGATTTGGGAATTCTGTACGGGTCTTCATTATCAACAAGTTTCAATTTCTCCAAATACCTTGTCTGTGATGATGTGTTTAATGAATCAATATATCCTTTTGTGTTTTCTTTATCACCACCGCCTGGTCTCTTTCTGGATAACATTGTAATATGTTGTAAACGAGCTGCAGCAGTAAATAGTCGCGTCGAGTATGGCGTGTTGTTGTGACTCTATACTTACAACATGGGGCGGGCAGAGGATCGCATTGCATTATGGGAGTATGTGACATCATGCGAAAACTAATAATTGGCAAAGTTCTGCATAGAATCAGGTTGAGATGGTTTGTGCATGTGGAGAGAATGGATGAGACCAATTGGGTCATGAGGTGCACAAGTCTAAATGGAGAGGAGGAGAGTCAGTGGCAGGCCAAGAATGACATGGGGAGAGGTTGTCAGAAATGACATTTGAGTTAGGAACCTGACAAGAGAGACTAAGAAACCATGTAGCATGGAGAGTTGCCATCAGGTAACGGAAGCTAACCCATGGAAGCATGGAATACAGTATGGCCATAAAATGATGATAATGGTATCATGATTTTACTTACAAACACTCTTGGTTCCTGTTTCGGATAATAACACACACACACACACACACACATATTTACAAAACAGGTAAAGGAAGTTACTGTCTCTAGAACGAATGGCTCCCTTTCCCAGCCACAAAAATGCCGGCAACTTTAAAACTACCCACAGACATTCTTGGGTACATCCAGGGTGTTATCCGCGAATAATAGAGGACCACGAAATAAAAATCCTCGAACTTGGGTGGCCCCCTGTTATGTATAAAGTAGAAGTTCTTCAAGAATTAATTCTAATACATTGTTTTGCTATTGGAGTATGAATTTAAGTTTATTTACTAATAGCTAAACATCTTTTATTTTAGTACCGGAAAGGAGTTCGTGAAGTTTGTTAACTTACTGATGAATGATACAACCTTCTTGTTGGATGAATCTCTGGATGCCCTCAAGGTAAGTCTATCCTTGACTTCTTTGGGTCCCATTCTACCCAAGTCTCACTTGTCTGGCTCCTGCATTATGTATTAACCATTTTGTTGTGATACTAATTATGAATACTGCATAGGTAAAATTATCAGGAAGACATGTATTATTTCATTCCTTTTTGAATAGTATTTATTAAGTGATAAATATACTACAATAGTATTTATAAAGTGGTGATAAATACACTACAATAGTATACACTGTACACAACTCTACTGTACTAATTAACGAAGTATTGCGGTAAGTCAATGAGCTGTTTGCCCTTCGTAAACAAATGACTCGTGGTGTTCAGTGTGGAATTCTTTTTTCATGAAAGTTGATTCTTTAGGATAATATTTTATCAACCTGGTACCAAATGAATCTAAATTATATGAGAATTTAGTGAAAATGCATAAAGAAGTGTTAAAGGAATCTTGTGGAAGAGACGGGGAGGGAGCCACCCACCCATACTAACACCTCCCCTCCCCTCTGCCAGCTGCTCACAGATAAACATTCGTCTTCCACATACAATATACTCCTACACTTATTTGTTCTTCTTTTTATCTTTATAGTACTGTACAGTATACAGTTTTCTCTTTATTCATAAGACAAATTCAGTGGTTACTTACCTATAACACTTTACAGTAAATAACAATCATATCGGTGACAACCAGACTTATTATGTCTGATTTTCAACCCAGAGAGTTCTGTTTCATATATTTTTTATTGTTGATGTAATATTCTTTTAATAACCTTGTTATACACTTAAAGACCTTAGTTGTTAAAGTGCACTAATAACTGATTTTCTTTAAACAGTTTGGATAAGTAGTTTTATCTCCCCATATACTCCCTATTTTGGACTGGGTTCTGCCCCAATTAATCTGATTTATTGAGGTTCTACTGTCCTATCCTCTGTACTGCTTAACATCACTTTATTTACAGTACATGTAAACTTGGGTTGTAGAAAATCACCCACACAGAATTTGTAAATTATGGCCACTAACTTCAGGGTATGGCTCATAAATTCTCTCTTTATGGAAATGGGGTAAATTTTCAACATTTTCAACACAAAAATCCTGATATAGAACAAAAGAAAAATATCACAGTAATTATAATTTATTTGTGTTGTTATCTCCCAGTGTGTACTATACGCTTGATCTCTTGACCCCAGCTCTTGGATTTAGCACTAACGTATGTAGTACTATCTTAATCAAGACTGTCCAGTGTACAGTACGTATTACCCTTATTCAAGATGAGTGAAAAGAGGCCATCAAGTTCAAGTGAAAGCAGTTGTGCTACAAGAGCCCATAAAGGAACTATGTTGGATATAAAACTTGATATTTTACGGAGGTTTGATGCAGAAGAAAAACTTAGCCAGATTGTAAAAACATTAGAGCTTGCTACATCTACTGTGGGTACAATATGTAAGACAAAATTAGGTCAAGTACTCAAGCAGCTACTCTAACTGCCCATATATTGTATTTTCATAGAAGTGATGTGATGCTTAATATGGGACGACTCCTGAGTGTGTGGATCGAAGACCAGACCCAATATAATGTGCGGATAAACACAATAATCATTCAAGAGAAGGCAAAAAGTTGATATTATGATTTTTTACAACTTTTATAGTTTTATTAAAAGCAACAATAAAAGCAGTGGCTGGGCTGGTGAGTCCGAGATGTAGTTATAGCCCACCATACATACACATTCACTTCTCACACCCATGCTCTTTATTTTTCTTATTTTATAGTTTTATTTTATAGTTTTTTATTTCTAAGCCACATTGTTAATATAGAGAATAATTGTTAAAGAAGCCATGATCATAGTCTTTGTCATCATTGTTGTTCTTGATATTAACAATTAGTAGCATTTTAGGTTTTAAGTTGTAGCAGTTATTTAACCCATTGAGTGGTAGGAGTTTCTCTCCTCTGAATAAAATTGTCTAGTGTTCGTCAGAATAAAATACCTAAGTGCATCACTACTCCTGACAGGTTTAATTCTACAAAACACCATTGCCATTTTTTATGACTACGGTTACTTAATGGTACTATACTTTGGAACCTCAATGAAAACAAAGTCAGATATTTTTTGGAGAAATAATTTATGTGTCCAACTCTGGTTTTATGATGATGTAACATGCTACAGTCACACTTCTTGGGCATACTTGTCAAAGGATTTCTTGTCATATCTCTCAAAACTAGGACACTGATATTATTAAGCTTAATGGTTCAACTAAGACTATATGATCCTGACTTTTGTGTGAATGGTCAGCTAATGATGGTCACCTTCCTATATAGGGATGTGGCATCTGAGAGCCTACACTAAATGCTTAATGTCTTTCGAGTTACTTCTTTGATCTTCATATACTAAGCTGTAAATGGATACCCAACTTCAAAGTTAGGGAAGTGAAGGTGGCCAAGTGCAGTGCTGGTGACACCTCCCTCTTGAGTACCAAAGGATGCTGTGTCCACATTTTCTCTTAACTGCCCATCAAGCCTATGGGTCCCACTTTTATGTATTACATCCTTAAAAGAAGGTACTGCAAATTCCCATTCTAACAAAATGGATTAGGACTAAACTTCGGGTTAAATTGATTTTTTCAGACATCACTTTCACTTGTCTACCCACTCAGTCATTTGTGTGCAGTTGTGTCATCTACATTTGGACCTTGTGTCATCTCTGACAGCCACATTGTGTGCTATTTACTCATTGTGGTGATCTGTGGTTTAATGATCAGCATGCTCACATTACAAGCAAGTAGTCTCAGGTTTGATCCCTAGATAGGGTGATACTATGGGCAAGTTTCTTTGTCATCTGCCTCTGTTTTACCCAGCAGTAATTGGGGACCTGGATGTTATCCAATTTGCAGATAATGTTCTGGGCAATGGTTAGTCAGTGCACTTGGCAAATTGTCTGGTCTTCTTGGGTTATTCCTTGATGCTGGATTATACAGTACAGCTCATTGACTTAGGTGTGGTTGTTGTGTAGATGACAACTTCTACACCTAAAACAAATTTATGCCATGGTGGCCCTAGGGCTGGCCAGCTATCCTCACAAGAGGGACAACTATTACTATAAAGTGTTCACACAATCAGTTAACTAGTTTTGAGATTTTGTTGTTTTGTTGGCAGCGTATCCATGAGGTACAAGAGGAGATGGAGAGAGGAACTTGGGCAACACAGACACGGGAACAGCAACAGCGTCGACAGAGATTACTGGCAACTGATGAGAGGCAGTGCAGGTAAGAACCAAGTTCATCTGTAATTTTATTCCCTTTCTTATAAAGAGGATCACCATCTTCAACATCACCATTTTATGGTCATTTTCTGATGGTCATTATCTGATGGCAGCTCTCCAAGCTGCACAGCCTCTTGCTCTACAACCTCTTTCCATGTCAGTCTTGGCTTACTCCTAACTCTCCTTCCCTCCACTTCAAACTCATGCACCTCTTGACCCAATCCGTCTCATCCATTCTCTCCACCTGCCCAAACCTTCTTAACCTACCTCTGTAAAACCTCACTAATTATCTCAATACTTATCTTTGAACCTCGTGTTAAACATCCATCTCGCCATTACCTATGTTTCACTGCCATGCAACATGATTATTCTTATGCCATTTGCATACACTGTCAATAAAGACAACAGTTCTCAAAGTTTCTTCCAGCTACATCTGACTCACTAAGCAGGCTTGAACATCCCCTTCAGCACTCATCAGCACAATCCGGAGACATATCCCCATTGTCGAATGTATCCAGATTTGCAAAGGCCACTTAATTACCTATACATACAGCATACTTAAAGTCAGCAACACTCTGTAGTCAGTCATTTACACCGTTACACCTCTTGTTCACCCACCTACACTCACTGCACAGGACTTAGCAGTTTTCCACTTTCTACCAAAGGTCCTTCACCCATGCCACTAAACAATAATATTTTTTTCACCACCTTCATTATTATAATCTTTGACTCCGTTCAATCCTTCCATTTTTTATTTCTCCATTACATCTTTAATGCTGTCTGCTATCAACACTAAGTTATCAGAATACAACAACTCCCAGGGCACAAATATTGTCTTAAGCACCATGATAACTGAAGGGAGCTAAAGACAGACCCTTGATGGACCGCTACTTTCTCCTCAAACTCCCCATTTACTCTCATAGTGGTTCTCGAGCCTTAATGCAGTACTAGGGCAGGATTCACACCTCAAATTTGACGGAAGCAATCTTTCAGTTTTTATAGTTGCGCTTAGCCCAGATTTCAAAAATTCTTTGAAATATTTACACCATATCTGTAATCAATAATTAACTAATATTTACTTTGATAAATGTATTTTTAGCCAGATATTTCAACCTATATTTTCTCATAGATAAAATAAAGTAAGACTGTTTATACCTATAGTTTTATTGATTTACACAATACCATTTTTACAATGAGCCTTTGTATGGTTTGTATACAAACAGACACTGATTTATACAAACACATCAACATGAATTAAATATACATAACAAGATAATTACAATGTCATAATTCTTCATGATGTCAGTTAGTTTCATCCTATGAGGATGTGTCTTAGCAAACTTGTTCACAATGTCATCAAGTTCAGTGGAATGGTGAACATTCATGAGAACAAGTTCATTAAGACTTTTCTGGCCCATCATATTTCTGAGATAGGTTTTGAGCCTCTTCAGTGTTGAGACAGAGCGCTCGCACTAGCAGGTTGTGATGGGCATAACAGCCAGCACTGTATGGCAGCTGTCACATTAAGGAAGAGGATGTCACTTGATATCATGACCAGCAGTTTGGTTTTACTGCCAGAGAGCCAACACAAAATTTTTGAATATACAGGGTGTAACAAAAGTCTGGTAAAGCACATTCGCTTTAATAACACATGAGTGGTTAGGTTCCGAGACACCAGGAAATTGGATTGGTCAACATGGACCTGACTCTAGACTTTTTCTTTTGGAGCCATTTGAAATCACTTGTGTACACCAACTGTCCACGAACAATTAAGTCACTGAAAAACCATATTCAAGTGGAATGTGACAAACTCAGTCTGGATACATTGCGTGCTGTCACTGAAAGTATGAAACATTGTGTTTATAACTGCTTGACACTCCATGGATTACGATTTGAACGTTTAATGAAATGAACTATGATTCTAAACTTCTGTTACACCCTGTACATAATGAAGTTCAAAAAGCAGACTCTTCACCACCACGAAACAAAATACTGTAGATATTAAAGAAAAAAGTTACACTGTTCCCCTCCTCAGTGGAGTTACAGCAAAGGACTGGCACACTCATCACTACAAAAAACTCCTTATATTCAGTACACATTATGTCACCTCACACACTCACTTCACCTGACCCACAACACCTGAACTCCATCTGGGATTTCCCCTTGACGCAGCATCGCACCTGGCGGCGGCCGCCTTGACAATGTCAGGTAACACATTCGCAAATTTAATCTAAATTGTCCTCGGATATAAGTAAACCATACATATCTCTGCCCTATGTGTCAAACCTTCAGTAAGCCAGGATCTCAATGTAAATATTGCCTTCAGATATACAGTACTGTACTTCCCTTAATTCTCTGCTGGTAAGAAATAAAATTATCAGTGGTTCTAGAGCAGGTGTGTACAGGATTCTTTGTAAGGATTCCTGGTGGCAAATGTGTTACCTGCAGGGTCAGATTAACCATAAAGCTAATAAGGCTGTAGCTTTAAGCCCTCATAATATTAAGACCCTCTAGTTTTGCTTTAATTTGTGTTTCTTAAACTTAAATCTTTGTCACAAGTTTGTAACATCACAAACTGCTTAAATAAATGCCTTTTGTTATGTTTATTAAGGCTCTACGGTTATTATATACTAGATTAAATACAGTACAGTAACTCCTTTTTATGCAAATAATATATGGTAGTTCATACTATATATGGGCCCTTTCCTCTTATCAGCCTTAGGCTCCGCACAACTTTAACCCAGCCTTGGTTACCTGACATTGTCAAAGGTGCCAGCCACATGATGCCTCAAGGGGGAATCCTAGTTGGAGTTCAGGTGATGTGAGTGTAACCTTACCTGTGACCTTCCCCTACCTCCAGGCCCCGCTCCAATTATCCCATCCCTGGGGACAGTTTGTGAAAACCGCCATTCAGATACAGAAAGTGACATCTATTGTCAAAAGCTGGTGAGCCATGCAGGTCAACACTGACAATGAGATCACATTACTGATAGGTCAACTATTTGACCTATGTATATGATACCTTTGCATCGGTCAGAATTTTTGAGTGATGCTAGTGCATTGGCCTGGATCTGGCCCTGAGTGCCATAACCACTTGAACAAGATACTACTTGACTCCTAACTTTCTGATTGCCTACTGCTCTACCGAATGTGTTACCCTGGTAAAGGTCTTCTCTAAGTCTACAATTTCAAGAGTACAGCATGCACTCCCTCCCTAGATATATCTCTTGTAGTTGCCAGGCCATAAATATTGCTTCTTTGTTCCCCCTTCTTGGCATGAACTCTCTCTCTCTTGTTAATTTTTTGACCACTGTTTCCACAACTTTTATTACTTGATCAAACAACTTCATGCCCTTGTAGAGATTTTTTATTCAAGTACATCATCTTTTCCCCGGTTAGAAGTTACAATAATGGTCTTCATCCAGCCTGTTGGATGAAGCAACTTTTCCAGAGCTATCAGTAGCTTTTCTGTTCTTCATTTTGTCAATTTCTTTCATCAACCATTCTCTTTCAATCCTTGTGTATTGTCCCTGTGCTGGATCTGCTGCTTCTTGGATTCTTTACCATTCAAACTCATCATTCATCAGATGATCTTAGTAATTTCTCCAAACATCTTTAATTATGTCATTATCAACAAGCACATTTCTGCAGTAATTACTCATGCACTGCTCAACAACACCATTTACCTTTCTATACGGTGTACAGTACTGGCTTATTCAGCTTATCCACAAATGCACCCTTTTCACACCTCTCTACTGGCAAATTTCTAGCCCCCCCATCCCTGCCAGAGGGAAGGGAAACTGCAACACATTCCTTCTCATTTGAAACTGGTTGAACAGAGGGGAAGGAAGGATGGTCATTTATATAATAATTAACAGATCATCCCTAGCAAACACAAGGAGCCCAGTTGAAGGGCTGAAGGACTTCCCAGTAAGTCATCCTGTTTTACAAGAGCTACCTAGTTATGGGCTCTGTCAAGAAAAGGGATCTCAGAATTAGTCATCTATTTAAGACCCCTTTAATACATGTTAAGGAGCAGGGGATGGGCCAGTACTGGATTACTTTCATCCATCACATTTTAGGGTCCATGGTTTGTGTAATTAACTCCTCCCTTATTTTCAGATAGTTTACCTTAAATTTTGCATGAGCTTTTTATATATATTTTAAAAGCATTTTGTAAGAAATTGTAAGGTCGTTCTGACGTGGGTCTAGCATTTTTTTATTTGCAAAATTCTCTTCCATGTTTAGGATAGAATATATAAAGCATTAATTGATGCTTTTATAAAGTTGCAGAACATTTCAGCTGAAGTATATGAAACTTAATCTTATGTTAATATTCTCAGTGTGATGTGTCAGTAAATAATTTTTAACCATATCCCAATACTGTACTGTACCTACAGGTCTTATCTGACTTTAGCAAGGGAGACTGTTGACATGATGCATTACCTAACAAAAGAAGTTACTGCTCCATTCTTGCGGCCAGAGCTGTGTGACAGGCTAGCAGCTATGCTCAACTTTAACCTTGCCCAGCTCTGTGGAGAAAAGTGTAAGTAGAATCATATTCAATCGAGCAGTTGACAGATGATGTACCAATTCCTATTATGTAGTAAGGTAACTCGGTTTGAATCTTCTTCAGATGTTTGGGTTTTCTAGGTTCTCTGGTTTACAGGGTTTGGGTTGTTTCATTAGTTGCTGGCACTATACTGTAGTGAGTGAGTATTGGGTGCACAAGTCTTCATGGTTGATGTGATCCATATCAACTGCATTTTGCTAAACTTTTTGTGACTTGTTCCACAAGGATACCTTGTTGGGGAAATTCTTGAATCCTTACATCATTAAGTATCATCCTGAGCATGGAAAGTTTATTCCCATCGCTCAAAACATCATGATTCTATGTAAGTCTAGGGAGAGTTTATAAGGTAAGTGTTTGTTTCCCAGTTTTATGTGGAAAGCAGACCTCCAATTTTAGGTTTTTGCTGCACAGCCCCTATTTTTTATTTATTTATTTATTTTTTTTTTATTATTATTTTTTTTTAAATCTTCCCTCTTTGATTGCTGCCTTCTTGTATTAGCCCCTGTCTCATGGCAATAACAATTATATATATTTGGGTTAATACATTTAGTTAATATAATCCAATCACCCCACTGTAATTTTTCATAAGCTGTGAGGTGCCATGTGCTGTTTACGTGAGGGAAAATTCCTCTATCAGTAGGCCGACCTTGAGAATGTAGGGTTAGCCCAACTTCTCCTTCAGAGCTCCCCTCACAGGCACCAGTTCTCACAAGGAGCAGTCCTCACTTGAAGCTCACGAGAATCGGACGGGTGACCTAATTCAGTCAAGCTGAGCCCCCGTCCTTAACTAACACTCACAGCTTAGTGTTAATTACAGCGCATCTACTAATAGATTGTGACCAATATAGTTTTATCAATAAATGGAGAAAAGACCATTTTTGGTTTGTAACTTAACCCCTCAACTTATTTATATATAAGCCAAGTTAAAGGAACTCTACCCAAAGCTTATATATAAAGGTGGCAGTGCTGGGATAAGTTACATACCCTAAATGGTCTTTTCTCTTAATTATGGGTTGCTTCAAGCTGGTCCCAAATTAAAAGTCTGTGTTTCCTCGTGAAAGGCATTTTTCTAACAGGGCCAGTGTGAAATGGACCAAATCTCAACCACCTCCCTGGAATGGCCTTGGAGGCTGGCTAGAGTGAGTGGGTAAACTTGGTTTGCAGTACATTAATACCCCTGTTAGCACTACCCCATAGAGCGCTGTTTTGTTATAGCGCTCTTGCTTTCATTTTGGAACTCTGTGTGAAAAGAGACCCCAAAATACTGTAATGGTCAAAAGTCACGAGTCCAAACACTCACAACACACAAAGAGCAGATCTCTTTGTTTTTACATTCTCAGCCAATCAGCATCCAGCCTTTTCTTTATTGTACGGTGCAAATTTGCTGCTTACACTGTGGACACTTTCTTGTTGACTAACTGATTTTTTTATATTAGTGACTGTTTTTTACTCATTATGTCTGGAAAACGGCTTGCAAGCTTTAATGCTGCTAGTGCATCTAAAATACCACGGAAAAGTATCTCCTGGGATGTAAAATTAAAAGTGTTGAGGTGGTGGGAAGCTGGTGAGCATCAGGCGGATGTCGGTGCTGCTTTCAGCTTGGTTACATTGACTGTTAGAACCATTATTAAGAATGCAAACAAGATAAAAGCTTGAGCCATGACAACCATGAGTTTGTTATATTAAGTGTGGGTCTTATTGTTTGACATAAAATCGTGTGTGGTTAAATGAAGCACTATGTGTGGTGGTGGGTTGGAGATCAGCTGCTGATCACCTCCACCTTTCTCTTTTCTCACTCCACATTTTCAAATGCAATGTAACATGATGCTAATGGATACAATATTACTCATTTATTCTTATATTCAATTTTGTGGGTAGATCTTTGGCTGACTGTACAGTACAGCTTTGCCCTTAGGACAGTGTAGCGTGCCCAAAGAAACATTAGGCACGAATTTTAAAATATGATGCGCCAGATTGACTCGCGCAAAATAGGAAAGATTTGCTTTGAATTAAAACATTTTCCTTAATTGTGGGTGTCGCTTTAAATCCATAATCTTAAATTGAATCGCTTTAAATCGACGTTCTACTGTATTGTCAAATGAGATGCAATCTGCTTGGGGGAAAAAATAGCAGATGTCATTTAGCACTCGTATGGCTTCAGGCAAGCCAAAATCTCTAACCTTTCATTTCAGTGATGGTTATCACAGATTACTACATCACCCTTAACGGCAGGGATGGGGAAACTGTGGTCTCGGGCCATTTTGACCTGCCAAGGTCTCAGGGTGGCCCGTAACCATACTCGAGTTCATTTAGTCCCCCCCCCCCCCCCTGCCCTCTTTCTCTCTTAATGGGAGACTCAGGTGGGTATAGAATTTGTCGATAGAGTTGGACGAAATTTGGAGGATGTATAGAAACTCTGAGTATTATAAGACTAAGTCATAATAACGGAACTGCATTGGGAAGATATTCCAGGGTAGCGGTCTTACCTATTAAATCTGCATAGATTATTATTAACACCTTTGGGGTATTCATTCGCAAAATCGCACATGATCTAAATTATCGCTTTAAGGTTTTCATATGCAAATTTGCATAGGAAGTCAAAAATTAAAATGAAATAATTTTATGTTTGTGTGTAAACGTTAGACGTGCAAGACGCACATTTGGCAATGTCAACGTGATCTGGCAACTATATAGACGGCACTCCAAGGTCACCACACCAGTCTCCCTTTTTTGCTTAAAGGACCCAGGATATAATGTTGACCCACATTTCCCACGTATTTTCAATCGCTTTGAGTTGATTACTTCTGCGTCACAGTGATTTCATTGATTTATAACAATGTTGTGAAAGTTTTGAACCATTTCTTGTGTTGTTGGTGAAGGTGGAGGCCGAGGAAAACGTAAAAAGTTTAAGGCGATAGTGTGGTGCCTCTTGATGTTTCTACCACTGTCCCTGGCCATTCTAGCATAAGTGATAGTTTGTCTGGCCCTTCAACAAGCAGTCCTTGTATGACTCAGTACAATACAGTATGTACAATTATTTTTTGTGCCCTGAGGGAAAAAATTAATAATCTGTACTCAACCTGGTCACGCTCATGAGAATGCAAAGTTTACAATACTATTACCTAGTAAAATATTCATTTTTCAAAATTTTTCTACAATCATTACTTTTTCCTTAATATGTACACTTTATAACGGAATGAGGTTCATATTGCAATCACATGAAATACAAAGGTTTATAGTGATGTATAAACATTTTCATTAAGCATAAAAAAAAAATTATCTACTCGCGCTTGTGTATAAAAATAATTATTTTATCGTTATTACTCATATAAAACTGTGAGTAGATAATTTATTTACAAAGCTAATGTAATAATTCCCACCTTATCTCAAAATACAAGGTTGCTATGACTCATTATGTACAAATTATCTCTCGTGTGGTGCCATCAAGTGCGGTGAGGTGAGTAACAGGCCAGATCCCGAGCGTCTCATGGGAGAGCGCCGACCAAAACCCAATGGTGTTAACACTGAAAATAACAGGTGGCCCCTGAAGGGCTCTTATACTGTAACTTCAATGTTACCTAAAATTTTTCCCACCCCTGGACTAGGGGATTACTGGGGAAACCTTGAAGAGCTGGGGGGTACAAGTCATGGATCACTTCTCACTGGCTCTAATATTTTTACACAGGTGCCCGCTTACCTGTGACTTAAATTCTAATTCTGCCTCTGTGATTTATTTATGAGAGTCTGCAGGAAATTTATTACCCATTTTCAAGAGAAGCACTCAAGGTTAGTTGCTGCCCTCTTGTAACAGAATCAGTTACTACTTCAAATCAACCCCTCACCTTGGTCTGACTCAAAAGATGTTTTAGAAGGCAGCACAAGTGTTGAGAGTAGCAGTAATGGTATGAATTCTGAAATTTTATCTTATCTTTTAAGGTGGCAACTTGAAGGTGAGACAAGCAGATAAGTATGGGTGGGAGCCCCGAAAACTTCTGGAGCAGCTAGTGGACATCTACCTACACTTAGACTCAGATAGGTTTTATGAGTCTATTGCTAATGATGAGGTGAGTGCTAAAGACAAAATTTCATCAGAATATCTTCTAAATTAATCATTTATTTATGTTTTCTTCTTTTTAATTTTTGTGTTATGCTAATCCTGAAGTACCAAAAATACTCTGATGTCATTAGAGGTAAACAGGACACAGGTTCACTCTTACTAGCATTTGCTCACTATTATGCTGAGTGGTCAAAGGCAAACACAGACCATCCATTTATTTGCTTGGATGTTCCATTCTACAACAAGGACTAAATATGTTGGTTTTGTTTGTCATGCTCTGTATTCATTCATGCTGTCCTTCACCTTCATACTGGACTCCTTAAGGATAGCCCTCTTTATGGTGGTATCCTAAAAAGGGAAAATGCTGAAGGATTTGTTGCTTCTGTGCAAGAACACTGATAACTTGGTCCACTTTTGTTGACATTGGCTACCAAAAATACCACATTTATCATTTTATCAGACTCGGTCATACTGTCAAGGACACGCTCGGATCTTGCTTCATTGACATTGGCAGTTTAGTATTTCTTATACTTGTGTGCGTTTACTACTACTGTACTAATACTTATTTTCTTTTTCTTTTTTAATTTGGCCTCCAGCCTCCCCCAATTGCCACACCTTTGCCACCATTTTATTACCTTAAAATTAACTATCCTAATACATAAGTAGCTACCCTAGCTGCGTTGAGTTAGTTGAGCCACAGATCTATGCAGCATTCAGTGACTGTTGCCTCAAAGTCGATATCTGCGACTGTTGTCGGCTTTGGGGCCGATGCTCTCATTCCCCTAAGGCAAAGCAATGCAGACCTAAGCAGAAAGAAGGACAGTCGACATCTCAACCAGGCTGTAACATAACTTTTGGGCTGCTGCTTCCATTCAGATAACACCTCCGCAAGTCTGGCATAGAAGTGTCTTGCACTTGGTCCCATCCCTCCAGAGGTTGTGAACATCAGAGGAGTGAAACTGCCTTGATCAACGTTCTGAATTCTCTTCCCTTATGCCCTTATCTTGTTGTTCTCGTTCCTCCTGTGTGCAGCATCGACAGCTAGGTTGCGATGACATGCGGCCATGGGATAAAAAATCTGTCAAAAAAGGCTCGCTTCCAGAATCCTCGACCACTGACATTCACGCACGCTTCAATGGATGTGTTTGAAGTCCTGTGACGGAGGTTCTCACCGTCCAATGGAAGGAGGGGCGGTTCCACTACTATACTACTACTACTACTACTTTTTTTTATTATTTTTTTAATAATAAATGGCCTCCAGCTTGACTCCATGGGTGAATGCCGCAAAAGCCGCATGTGGCTCTGTGTTAGCAATCTCAGACAGAGCTTGGATTTCCCTAACCCGCTCATTCACCTTTCCCCTTACGTACTCGGTCTTGAAGTCCGTCGTGCTGATTACTGTGCCTAGGTGTCTTTGGCCATCCTTTGTTATTTTGACCTCACTTCCACCGAACACCTCCATTGCCCGTTCATAATGTTCTGGCTTCACAATGAGGAAGGACTTGCTGGCGTTTGGGGGGTACCCTGTTTGTGGGCCTCATGATGTTACCAGGTCCCACCAGTTTTTGATGTCCTCCACTTTTCCTGCTCCTGTAAGGTCATCAGCGTACTCCACTTGCTTGCCCTCAATTGTTTCAAATTTTATTATGTGTTGGAGCATGGATAGACCTATTGCGTACATTGCCATTGCAACAGGGTCCCCCTGCGTTGTTCCATCAGTTGACTGTATGATGGTATCACCCCTTAGAGCCTTGTTGTTTGCTATATAAAGGTCTGACGGATTCCTATAGGAGTTTTCAACATACATTGCAAAGCTTGGACACTTGATCTTGATGTTGTGCAGTGCGGCCTTGCGGTTAAGTATGTTGAACACATGACGCCACACATGACGAATCGTTGCCACAGATAGCTGCCCTCATGCCTCCACCAAGAAATCAACGGCCTTCTTCACGTTAAACAGTTTCCAGAACTGCTTGACTCGCACATCATGGTCAGCCAAATCTTGTTCGTGATCCTCGTCCTTGCTCTCACTATCGGTGCCACTCTCTAGGTTCTGCAGTTCATCCTTGGTGTTGGTGAAGTCGTTCAGGAGCCAAAACTTCTTGGTGGAGAAAGCAGCCTTCATGTTGCTAATCAACTCCTGATCCATGGGCTGGATTAACGACGTAGTGTTAGCGGGAAGGAAGACCACTTTTACGTTGGGGTGACGATTCAGCAAAAGGGGCGAGTGTCCTGGTGCGTTATTGAGGAGCAACAAAATGTTGAATGGCATATTATTTTGCACGCAGAATTTCTTGACATCAGGAACGAGACAGTTGTCAAACCAGGTGAGGGACAGACCAGAGAACATTCACGCCTTCCCCGAGGTTAGCCAGTGGACATTTAACTTGCTCATGTCCATATTCTTGTAGGCATGCGGCTTGTGGGCTTTGTGGATCACAGACAACTTCAGCTTAGCAGTGCCGGAGGCATTGGTGGTGAACAGTACGGTGATGCGCTCCTTCTGCATTTTGCTCCCCCAACACATGCTCGCAGACTCGACTACGAAGGTCTTAGATGGCAATTTCTTCCAGTACAACCCTGATTCATCCATATTGAACACTTGGTCGTCGGTGTACTGTCCTTCCTCCATAATTTTCCGTAAAAATGGGGGAAAATTCATGGCGGCAGCCCGGTCGGCGCTTGCTCCTTCTCCCACTATCTCAATATTCATGATCTTGTTGCGTCGTTTAAAACCTTGCAGCCACCCAGCGGAAGCAGTGAAGGACTTGGGCTCTGCAACTCCCATTTTTCTTGCTACTGATTTGTGGAGTTCTCGGGCATAGTCCTGCACTGCCAGAGTGTCGACTGCCATGTTCCTTCTTGACTGACGAATAATGTAGCTTACCAACAAACCCTCGGTCTTCAGCAGCACCTTATTGTGGCAATATTTCACCAGCGAGGCACCTACAGGCTTGGCAATGTTCATGTGTTCATTGATCGTGCGGATCGTCGATTCATTCACTCCATATTGTCTGGCCAGCTCCACCTGCCTGGTGCCTTTTCCTAACTTCTGAACGATCTTGTACTTAACCTCATATCTTAAGGCGCGTCGCACCTTCTTGGGCTTGGGGCGGCTTGGGCCAGGTAGTTCAGGGCTTCTCAGGGGTGGTGGGGGTCCAGCAGAAACCATTGTGTAAAAAGAAAAAACAAAACCGGTTCCTGGGCACGAGTGAGTATACACTGGGACAGTGAGACTGGCGCGGCCAAGGTCATCAGCCCTGGTGTCAGGGCAAGCAAGGTTAAATAGACCAATCACAGCGCGCGGTGGTGGTAAGGATACGTGGCCCAATCACAGTCCGCGACGTCATCGGCACGAGTCTGACGTCAGCGCCTAGCACGTTGCCCGCCGCTTGCCGCGTATATGATGGCATTTACCGCGTAAATAATATTTGCCGCGTCTGGTGAGGAGCCGCGTAAATGGCAAATCGCGTATAAAATATCCGCATAAACTCAGACTATACTGTATGTATACGTAAATAAATAAATGAATAATTGAAATCTGAGAAATATCATGGGTATTTTGAAGCTATTTTGAAGCCATGTGCACTTGATATTAGGAGATATTCTGAGGTCAATAGTAAATACTTTTTACTATACAAAAATGCCTGAGTACGATACTGCATTAAAGAAAAGGTACTGTAATTTTCTGATGAAAGGGGGGGGGGGGGGGTGCGGTTCCGGACCCACAGGACTCCCCCTGGATATACTTTACATAACTTTCTTCATTTATTATTACTAGGTTACATGTACACACCCTCCTACATACACATTTTGAAAAGAAACAATTGTCATAAGGGCAAACACACCCAGCAGGAGTTTGCTGGCTCAGTGGGGGACCGGGAGGAGGGTGCAGAGTGTGTAGGGGGGGGGGGGGGCATTGCTAGGGAGTCGGCGGGGGCAGCGTCCCTATTGGTCTGAGTTGCTATGGCAAAGCAGGGAGTGTATGCAAAAGGTGATTGTGTTAAACTTTCATTAGGCTTTTATTTACTGGTTTTAGCTGCATTTTTTTCCATCTAAATTGTATGCAAATGATGTTTGAAGTAGCACAACTGTTAAATGACATAAACAAGGGAGGTAGTATGATTTATGAATGGTGTAAAAGTATCTGTTGATTGAATTTGTGAACTCCATGTATTTAGCGCCATTCACTTGCCATTAATGAAAACATATTATGCTTGTGGTTTTCTCCCACACAGAAGGTAAGTTTTTGCAAGAGGGATAATCACCTGACTTAATTGTTTCTTAGGTCTTGTTTAGAGTATGGTTTATAGTGTGTATCACCTAGCTACTTCATATTTATTGTTTTTATATAAGTATGGCAGATGCACTTAATCCTAGGGAAGATTTACATAAGGAAGATAGAATTTGAAGGCATATGTCAAATTGCTATATTGTAAAGTTAATACATTGTCCTTTTCTTCACAGTGGTATTGTCTGTCATAGAATATGGTTGAGGCTGGTTCAGTCAGTGCTACAGAGTTCTTTGTTACAATATTGAAAGTGTATACTGTATATGTTGCTAAATGTAATGCCACTATTGTGAGGTTCATTGTGGGAACCTTCAGAAATCCAAGCAGTATAATTCATTTTGGAAGCATACATAAATTTTATTAAGATGGTGAATCTTGAGGGAGGGAGGATTTTACCGTCAATGGTAATGAATTTCTTTAATTAGAATTTTTAGTTGCTGTACAAAGATTTGCTGCTTACAAGGGTGCAACAGCCTACCCTTTAAAGGAAGAATTTGCTAATGATCTTTCAAGGTTTTCCATCTTCCATGCCCCCATTGCTCCTTTGAGTTGGTATTCATGTTTTTAGACTTCTTAGTGGCAGAGTTATATTATACAGGTACTACCATGAAAGCAATATTATTCTTAGTTTAGCATCGGGTGTCAGAGCTATGAACGTTGAGGTTTGGCAACTGTCTTCTGGACTTTCACTATCTTATAACAGTTTCCATCTGAGTTAAAAGAAATTATGAAAAAACAGAGCCCTATTGTTAGATCAGAACAGCTACAGTCTTTGGCATGGAAATTGAGTGGAGGATTTCATCACTCTTTGTTCTGTTAAAGTGATTCAAAGCTATAATCAGTTAACAAACAGGTATGTACATCCTTGATTATTAACCTTATGTCTAAGTATGGTGCCTCAAAAGCTTACAACTCCATTATATTAGTGAAAACCAATAAATTCACTCAGCTAGGTTGCATCCATCATTCTAATGACCTTCAGGGAGTGGTGTCTTCCTTGGGCTTCCTCTGTGGGGTCTCAATGAAATCCATCCTCAAGATAGGAGAATGGGCATCACCAAAGGTGTTCATCATTAGATATCTGGATGAATCTACTTCACCACTGGACTGCATGGTGCTTGGGGGTGCTATGAGGTTAGTTCTTTGCTTTGATTCTTGGGATTAAAGGTGAAAGTTTTGCTATTGCTTGGAGTTCATGTCTCCATCCTCTCATTGGTACTAGCTGACTTGAGCTTAATTGAGTTGCCCAGACTACTGCATCAGTTATATTTGAGGGATGTATCCTGAAATTACATATTATAACTAGTATGGATCAAGTGACTCAGATCCTGCCTTCCTCAGTGGGGATGTAGCAGCAGACTGGGAACTGAGGCTGACTTGAACCTGAAGCTTGTTTTGTATCGTGCATGGTGTTGCAGGACTTATGTGTAGTGGCATGACAGCATAGACTGACAGTTCTCAGCTTTGACAACTGGTGCTTCCTTGCCTCCCCCTATTTGTAGGGGCTGAAGTTTAGGTGGGAGAGATCCTATCTCTAGTTTTATAGCTTTACTGTAATTCTGGATTATGGTTCAGTCATACAGGTGTAGCATTTCTGGGAACCCTAGGGGTCAACCTGTAAACTTGTAGATGCAAGTACATGATAATATGAGTCACCAAATCTATCCTCATAATAGAATGAGATATCAGGATCATTCCATCATTTCCCTGGCAGTATGTCTGATAGGGAATTTGTTTGATATGCTGGAGAATGTTATGTCCCATATTTTGTTTCACTTACAGTTAAGTGAGTTTTCCCAGCACAGAAATGCTTTGGGTCAAATTTATCCATTTCCTTATCTATCAGAATGCTTCAAATGTTCTTGAAAGTGCTTCAGCAGTTTTGATGTACCATCCTACTTTAATTGCCTAGGGTTTCTCCTCTTGCTTCAGCTTTGCCCACATCCTGATTTACTTCATTGATTGATTCTTGAGTTAATAGAGTGGAGGAGAACATGGTCTGTCATCCAGGTTCTCAGTTTATAAGTTAAAGTATGGTACTGTAAGTTATCCTTATTACCTATTGTGATGTAAGGATAACATTTATGGATGTGATGGGATCCAAACATTGACTTTCTTGATTTTCATTGTGGGTGATAGCTACAGAGTTTCCCATTCCTCACATAAATTTACTGTGTTCAACAGTTAAATGCAGCTATATTTTTTACTATTCATGTCACCCTCTCCAACCCCACCCTCCTCCCTCCATGGTAAGAAATAAATATGATTATTAGGCAAATAGTGATTTTATGTTTCCATTAAGGAAAAACAGATTACGGTGGTAATAATAATCTGTACATTTCTGAAATAAATATGTACAATGACATCTCTGTTAGCCGGAATAATTGGTACAGAGCACTTCTGGGAATGAGAGATTACCGGGTAACAAGACAACTCTCAAAGTCAGAAAAAATCCCTCGTCCCCAGAATTTTCCGGGTAACGGAGGAATGTTCTCAGAAGTTCCAGAAATTGCTCATTACATCATCTCTCAAACCTGGAAAAATATCCCCCATCCCCGAAATTTTCTGGGTACCAGAAAAATTTTATTGGAATTTCAAGAAAATGCGCCTGATTTTCATCTCTCAAACCCGGAAGTTCCATTAGGTCAATTATTTTTGGAATCCGACTTAAGTACAACTGGTTCGTGCTATTTACATACGAGAACTAGTTTGCGTGGCATAGATGGGAGGCGGGGCAGCATGCGGTGAGTGATGCATTGCGCCCAGCCACGTGGCTTGAGGGAGTATCGGTACGCTTTATCCTCACCGTGATCGAGTGAACGCTTTTTTTTTTTTGTCCTCATCATGGTTCCCAAACACAAACCTGATGCAAGTGATAGTACTGTAGTGCATCCAAGAAAAGAGAACAATTACAATAGAAATGAAAGTTGATGTAATTAAACGTTCTGATGAAGGAGATAAACCCTCAGTCATTGGTAAAGAATTGGGCTTCAGCCAGTCAACGGTTTGAACAATTTTGAGAGACAGAAAATCCTTGAACATGTAAAAGGATCTACACCAATGCTCTGAACTGTGATAACAAAACAAAGAAGTGGATTATTAACTGAAATGGAAAGATTGCTAGCGATATGGGTGGAAGATCAAAATCAATGGCGTCTACCCTTGAGTCAGGAAAAAGTGAGAAGCTTGCACGCTGACTTGAAGGCTAAACGTGGTGGTGAAAGTAATGGGGAAGATTTTGTTATTCATAGGGGCTGGTTTAACCAGTTCAATGCAAGGGCAAACTTACATAACATTAAAGTGCAAGGCGAAGCAGCCAGTGCTGATGAAGTTTCGGCAAGTGAATTTCCTGCTGCTTTAGCTAAAATAATTGAAGAAGGAGGTTATTGTGCTGAGCAAGTTCTTAATATTGATGAGACTGGTTTATTTGGGAAAAGGATGCCTGAATACACGTACCTTTCAAAACATGAAAAAAAACAGCACCAGACATAAAGCTGCCAAGGAGAGGCTGACCTTACTGCTGGGGGACAATGTTGCTGGGGATGACAAACTAAATCCTTTGCTTGTCTACCAGTCAGAAGATCCTAGAGCATTGATGGGTGTTTTGAAGGCAGCACTTCCAGTTATCTGGAAATATGATAAGAAGGCTTGGGTGACATTGGCCCTTTTTGAAGACTTATGCTGATGATTCTTCTCTTCACTCTTCTTCACATTTTTCCCTTCCCCCTAATTCTCAAACTAGATCTGTTTCGAGAGCTGATATCATTTCATCTATCAATGCGGATCTGTGCTGTATCTGCGAATGGGGAGGTAGAAACTTGGTTAAATTCAATAGTAATAAGACTCGGTTTCCAAATTAGATGATCTCCCACCAATCACATTCCAGGATGCAATTATTCTTCCACACATCCACAACATTGCTAAAGCTGCCTCTCGAAACCTGGGAATGCTGTACAGATGCTGTAGCTACTTTACTCCTGAGCGGTTGCTTCAAATTTATATGGGATTCATTCGTTCTAACTTGGAATACTGCTCTCATATCTGATGTGGCTCTTCTTATGTTCAACTGTTAGATAGGGTGGAATCAAAGGCATATTTCGTCTTATTGACTCTCCTCCTTTAGTTGATAATCTTTCATCCCTTTCTCTTTGCCACAATTTTGCAAGGCCGAGGGCTCGTCTTGCTTGCGGTGCCCACAGTTTCTCTGTGGCTGTCGGTCACATTAGAATAACCGGTTATAGTACATCCTCCTTTCCTCACACAGCCAGACTGTGGAATGCTCTTCCTTCTTTTGTGTTTCCATACTCATACAATCTGTCTCACTTCAAAAAGAAGGCTTTCCAGCATCTTTGTGGGGTAGATTAATATAATCTTTTTCTTTTCTATTTTTAATTTCTTTTTACTCTTATATTTTTGCCCCCTCGGCCCCGTTGTGGGTCGATGACCTGTGCCCGGTTGGGCTATTCCCCATGGGAAAAAAAAATCATTTTCAGTTTTAGGTGATATTCATCCAAACATTAAGGTTGTGTACCTACCTCCAAATGCAACATCTGTTTTACAACTGATAGACCAGGGAGTTACTGCTTCATTTAAAGAATATTACCTGAGAAGGACATTTGCTCAAGCTATCAGGGCTACAGAACAAAAAGAGGGTAGAACTTTAAAAGAACTTTGTCTAATGGTAGATCCTGCTGCCATATGGCATCACAAAAATTGTGACCAAGTCCCAGGTTGCTCATCTGACTTTCTGCCTCATTTACACACAATTGCAGGGTCTCAATTGTTTCTCTTACTTTGACAACACAACATACATATATTGTTCTCACTCATGATCTTTTCTTTTTTCATTTTTGTATTTCTTTGTTTCTTTATTATTATTATTATTATTATTATTATTATTATTATTATTATTATTATTATTGCAGTGTTGTTATTATTATTGTTATCATTATTATTATATTTTTATTTTTGTATTTATTATAAATTTTACTTATCTGAATTATTATTATTATTATTATTATTATTATTATTATTATTATTATTATTAATATTATTATTATTATATTATTATTATTATTATTACCGTATATGGCGGCGTACAAGTCGACCTTTGAAGCCAAATATTTTGTGTCCAAAGTTAGGGGATCGACTTATACGATGGGTATAAAATGATGACCTCTAAACTCATGACCGTAAGTGAGAGTATTACAACCTTCATATTTACCTTTAATATAATTGATCTATTTCTATTACGGATGAAATAAAGTTTTTCTCAGTAGTTTTATTTGAACACCTTTTGTTATTGATGGCTGTGTGTGGACTGTGGTGGAATGAGCTGGAAGTCAACTGAGTTCAGTGTTGTTGGGTCAGTCACTAATGACGTTGTGTGTGCCGTCATGTATAGAGTGGCTTGTTTGACTGTTTATGTATGTGTTTTGATGGTTGACTTGGTCCTTCACAACACTTGACAGCTGCTGGAGTTGGGGAGTCGACTTATACGATTGGTATACCTCTATGACCAAATTTTTTTGCTTGAAAAGGGGGGCCGACTTATACACCGCCATATACGGTATTATTATTACATTTTCACCCTCCAGGCCCCGATGTGGGTCAGTGACCTGTGCCCGGGTGGGTTAATCCCCGTAAAAGAAAAAAAAATACATACATATATACATACAAACAGTAATATCTTCGTTAGCCAGAATCCCTCTTAACCGGAACTCTCTGATCGCCAGAATAGAAATTTTCTCCGAAAGTTGTTCCCAAAGCCGGAATTTTTTGGAAAATTCCCGCTTTAGGAATGATTTTTCAAGGAGCACATTTTCTGGAAAAGTCCAAGAAAATTTTTCCATTACTGGGAAAATTCTGGGGATGGGGGAGCTTTTTTCTGGGTTTGAGAGATGAAAATCAGGTGCATTTTCCATAAATCCCGAGAAAATGTTTCCAGTTCCTGGAAAATTCCGGGGAGGTTGGATATTTTTCTGGATTTAAGAGATGAAGTAATGCGCAATTTCTGGAACTTCTGAGAACATTTTTCCGTTAACCGGAAATATATCATTCCCAGAAGTGCTCTGCACCAATTGTTCCGGCTAATGGGGATATCACTGTATTCTACTCTTTTAAAATGATGAGGTTTAGAAATTAAGAAAATTTAATAGAGATCTATAAAATAAGAAAACTGAAGAGCAGTGAAACTATAAAAGTTGTGAAAAAATCTTTACCTTACTCTAATGGGGATTAGAAAGTATGTAAAATATAATATAAAACTATAAAAAAATAAAAATAAAGGGCATATGTGGGAAGTAAAGGTGTTATGGGGTGGGTTTTTCTTCATTTTTTGACAAGTATGGCTTCCTGTAGCTTCTGGCAGGTGAGCATAACGGTTTTTGGTCTTCGCGGGGAAATGTGTACAAGAAGTTGAAAGAATTTAAATCATGGGATTGCTAACTAGGTGCACTGCTTAAGTTGTTTTTTACAATGAAATAGAAATGTCAATATCGTTGAAGATGTGTGTGGTTTGTAAAATATGTGCACTACACTTGATGGACTGTTGCACGGCCATTCAAGCACGCAGCTTAGAGGGAACATTTCCTTCCATCCCAACACTCCAAGAGCTAATTATGCCATGGCTGAGCAGTGGGGTAGCTTCCTCGTGACTCCTAATGTAGATACACCATTAGAAATTCCACTGTCCTGTGCTGTACAGTATTTAGTAATTTGAAGCTGAGGAAGCATAGTACAGTATGACAAACAATATTTAGGATTTTCAGTTTGCAGGTTTTTTATTATTATTATACTGAACAGCACTTTTTTCTTTTTTTCAGCGATCCTTCAAGATAGAGTTATTTGAAACAGCAGCGTCCAAATTAGAGCGAGCTGTCATAAAGTGTACTTCAGAAGTAGCCAAATTTCAATCCATAGGACAAAAGGCTTTTAATGTCCAACAAGCCAACAAGAAAAAGGATGAGGATTATAGTGATGCACCTGAACACTTTATGGGTAAGTAGTGTGTGATATATATATACTGTATACAGTGGTCCCTCGGTTAACAAACGGTTCAATTAACAAAATTTCGGTTAACGAATTAGCTCCCATAAGGATTTTCAGTTCGATTAACGAAATCCTTACGAAAAACACGTTTTATTGTGCGCATCAGCTGATCGGCTAGTCCGTCAATACAGTAATTGGTTCTGTTTACATTTGTTTCCAGTGAAGTAAATATCAAGAAAGTTGGTCTCTTGAATATTTTTGCATTTTGTTTATTAAAATTATTGGTCATTCTGAAATTTAGTTAACATATTGATAATATACAGTGCAGAAATTATTATGAAACATAAAGAAGTCATTAGAACCAATGCACTCTGTAAAGAATATGGCATGTCATAATTGACTGCCACTACAATCAGCTGTTTGATATGTAAACAAAGCTGGCGGTAATATAACATACACACCTCAAAGTGAGTTAAAATACAGTATTCTGTTATTTTTTATTTATCATTGTACAGTATACTGTACAGTACAGTACAGTACTGTATTTAGTTTATATTTAATGTTTTGTTAATTCTATGACTGGTATACAGTACTTTGTATGTACTTTTTCTGTGAGTTGGAACCAATTACCCAATATTCCATTGAAATAATAGATTCAGTTAACAAAGTTTTCGGTTAACAAATGACTGAAACGAATTGTGGTCCCTCGGTTAACGAACACAATTCGTTTCAGTCGTTTGTTAACTGAATCTATTATTTCAATGGAATACATATTGGGTAATTGGTTCCAACTCAGAGAAAAAGTACATACAAAGTAAAACCAAAAAACACAAAGTCAGAACACTCCTAAAATCCCCTAATTCCCCTTAAATCAATATATATATTAGAACTCTTAAATCACTACTGTCATGTGATACAGGTGATTAATTTTTTTCTCTTGTGCAAAATATATGACGTTTATATTCAAATTATTCGCTGTCTTGCAAGGATTCTAGCAATGCAAATTATTTTCTCCTAACTTTAGTCTGTGATATGATATAAGATAAAAACTTTAAGCCTATACAACCACCCAACCCTGGCTGGGAAGATGGGGGGAGGGGGTGGAGGGGAGGGAGGCAGGTGACAGTTGGGGCCGAAGGTCTAGTGAAGTATTGATTTGTTTATTTATGTCCTTTAGATTGAGTTTTTGTTTATTTGCTTATAAAATGTCACACAAGTGACTGGGGAGAATATAATTTACATTGCTGGAATTCTTATAAGATAGTGATTAATTTGAATATAAGCTTGCTATAGTTTGCACGAGACAAAAATCTTAGTAATCATTTAGTACATTTGCCCTTAGGACAGTGTGTGCGTGTAAATGAGTAAAAATAAATTAATAAAGTTACATATATCGAGCCAAAAATATTAATTGAAAAACTTTATGTAGACAGAGCTTGGATGGCTAAATTTTAGATTGACCAATAATTTTAATATAAAATATGCAAAAATATTCAAGAACACAACTCTTGATACTTATTCCACTGGAAACGAATGTAAACATAGAACTGATTACTGTATTGGCGGACTAGCAGATCAGCTGATGCGCACAACAAAGCGTGCTTCTCCTAAGGCTTTCGTTAATCAAGTTTTGTTCGTTAATCGAACTGAAAATCCTTATTGGAGCTAATTCGTTAACCAAATTTTTTTTAATTGAACCATTCGTTAATCGAGGGACCACTGTATATATATTGTATTTGATTTTTATATTTCTAAAAATAGGATATGGCACCTAGGTGTGTGTTCGTGTGTGTGTGTTTGCTTGCTTGCTTGCTTGTTTGTTTGTTTTCCCAAACTGGGAATTGAGAGGATTTTCCCAGAATTCCAAGCAAGTTTCAATTCCGGCTATTGGACAGTTCCAACTAAGAAGGATTCCGGCTATAAGGAGATGTTACCTTAAAGTTATGACGATGGACAATTACAATGGGACTGATGATGGATGTGACTTACTTGACCTTAACTGTGTATCCACATCATCTCCATTAAACATCCACATCATCTCCACTAAACATCCACATCATTTCCACTAAACATCCACATTACAGTATATCCATTAAACATCCACATTATCTCCACTAAACATCCACATTACAGTATATCCATTAAACATCCACATTACAGTATATCCATTAAACATCCACATTATCTCCACTAAACATCCGCATTACAGTATATCCACTAAACATCCACATCATCTCCACTGAACATCCACATCATCTCCACTGAACATCCACATAATTTCCACTAAACATCCACATAATTTCCACTAAACATCCACATCATCTCCACTGAACATCCACATTATCTCCACTGAACATCCACATCATCTTCACTGAACATCCACATCATATCTACTAAACATCCACATCATCTCCACTGAACATCCACATCATATCTACTGAACATCCACATCATCTCCACTGAACATCCACATCATATCCACATCATATCCACTTCATCTCCACTGAACATCCACATCATCTCCACTGAACATCCACATCATCTCCACTGAACATCCACATCATCTCCACTGAACATCCACATTATCTCCACTGAACATCCACATCATCTCCACTGAACATCCACATCATATCTACTAAACATTCACTTCATCTCCACTACACGCCCACATAATCTTCTGGTTGATAGGATAGACTTTAGTATTTTGGAGTGAGTTCAATTGGGCCTATCAGTCCTCTCAGATTTTGTACTGTATTCATAATGTTAGATATAGTAGTTATTTGACATTTGGGATTTAGTGACTATTTTTATACCTTTAAATGTTCTAAAAGCTTATGATGATTACAGAATAAGTTTTCAGTTTAATTGGATGAATGTCTTTCCAGCTTAACCATTATTTTGGATGACTACGGACTAAATGAATTTATGTAGTGAACATTGATAAATTAGTCATACAGTTTTTCATCTTTTCTAGTATACAGGGTACTGTCTCCCTTCACCCTTCCCACTCCTTTGATTGATTCTTCTCTTTCCACATTTCTTCTAACTCTTCCCATCCATTCCTCTTCATGATGCTTCTTACTGTACTCTTCTTATCACCACATGATAAATTTAATATTGTGTAAAGTTCGTTTTTTAATATTGTCAAAGTAGTCTTATAAGATTTCCTTTTCAGATCCTTTGATGCAAACGTTGATGGAGGATCCTGTAGAGCTTCCATCTGGTGTAGTAATGGACAGACCCACAATTGTCAGACATTTACTCAATGACCCCACCGATCCTTTCACTCGCCAGCCTCTCACAGAAGAGCAACTCCTGCCAGGTTAGTATAAATTTATTACTTACTCCTTGAGACTGGTGAAACTCGATCAGGTTTAACATAATGGTATTCATACATTTTCCTGTTATACAGTGATCCCTCGGTTAACGAAATTTCGGTTAACGAATTACCTTCCATAAGATTCTTCACTTCAGTTAACGAGCAATCCCTCGATTAACGAATTCCTTACGAGCGCCCCTCAACATGTTTTCACTTGCCCACCAGGTGTAGTATTAGTCTGCCAATACAGTAATCGGTTCTAGGGCTTAAATTCCTTACCATTTGAGTAAATATCAAGAAGGTTGTACTATTCAATCATTTTAAAAGTTTTATAATAAATTTTTTAGTCATTTTAACAATTATTGAACATAATTGAAGTACAGGAAACTAGTCTTATGCGCGCCAAACAGCCACTCAACACACCAAGCTTGGCGTCACTTTGTTTACAGGTTCAGAGGAAGGAACATCTTGTTTGAGACTCTTCAACATAAATGCTTTTTTTTCTGTGTTTCCAGTCAAATTATTGGTCATTTTGAAATATATTTTACATATTGATAATATATATAGCACAGTGCAGTGTTGCTTTAAAGAAAATAATCTTGAATTACACCAAGTGAACTAAAATTTTATGGATGAAATGGCGGCATGGAGTGACTTCTCTTCCACCCCAATGCCTTCTCTTCTCCCTTCTCCTCCACCCCCATTCTAATTCCCATCATCAACCAGGAGCCTTCTACATGCAAACCTCAAAGTAAGTGTACTTTACTGCATTTATTTTTCGTTTGTATGTAATTTTCGGTGAGCTGGAACCAATTACCCAAAAACCCATTGAAACAATGGTATCGGTTAACGAGCAACCTTCTGGAACGAATTGTGCTCATTAACCAAGGGACCACTGTATACCAGTTCTGCTATTGCCAGCTGCCTCTTAATGTTTGGATGATGTCTGCCAGGGTTCATTGGTGGGACCTGAGGTGCTTCCAAAGGGGAGGGTCATGTGTTGGTGTGAGTTGTTCCTAGTCCTACCCCTGGTGTTGTTTCTCCAGTGTTAAACTGTCAACAAATTTCTGCTTTAGGCCATAAAATGCTTAATCTGTTGTGTACTGTCTACTTTTTTCCAGGGTGAGCACCTTCCTCATTCTCTTCCCTGCACTTTTTGAGGCTATGCTAATGTCTTTCTTACTTTGAAGGGAACATTCCAAATTTGTCATAGATATCATCCAAAGGCAATGCTGGGGACAACCTTTACATTGGTTTGACTGAAGTCAACTGGATAAAAAAAAATGTGATAGTTGGCTCTCAAACTTATGGATTTTACATAAATAAATGAATAAATGGAATTTCAAGACTATCTGGCAAGTTGCCAGGATCAGTACAGTATGGTATTTGGACAATTAATTGTCTTCGGACAATTGTCCAGATACCATACTGTACTGATCCTGGCAACTTGCCAGATAATCTGGAAATTCCATATATTCAATTTATTTTTGCTTCTCTCATTTGCGGTGAAGGTGGGTTGGAGGGATTAGTAATCTTGTATTACTGACCTGATGCATTGTCAGGTCCCCCATTGTTGGGGTGGGGGTATTAGTGGGTCTCAAGAATGTTTGTTGATGTCTTGAATAAAGACAGAAGTAATTACAGTACACTGTACCCTCATTAATTCTTTTTTTTTTTCTTTTTTTTTTAATAAACATTATAAATTCAGAATGAGTATGAATGAAATATAGGAATCAAATATAAGTTATATTAAGATGTAAAACTATGTTTGGGTGTGTCGGTGATGGGTGGCGGAGGAGGGAGGGGGGAATGACAACTCACCACCTCCTGCTCGGCAGCCCACAATCCCTTTATAACGACGGCATGCAATTTCACAATAATTCCTATATTATTTAGGTTCATTTGGTGCCAGGTTAATAAAACATCGAAAAATAATTAAATTTCCCCCAAAAAATCCAACACTGAATCCCAGACGAGTTATTGCAGTCTCTTGTTTACAGCACAGAACAGTATCATTCCCGCTCTCCCTAACAATGTTGCCAGCGCTCACCATCTCTCAAGCACCAGATTATTTTATAATTCAAGTAACCCAGAGCACATTTTGTTTGTTGAATTAACTTAAATAAACAAAATTAATGCTATCCTGCTACCCACTCTACCCATGGCTTTCCGTGTAAGCTAGAACTGTGGTCACCGCATAAGCGATAACCTCGCACGCGAGACCCATCTGAAATGAGACGCTACTGTATATTTTCTTTATTTCTAAGCCACATTAAAGTATTTTAATGATTTTTCAACAACTTTTTTAGTTTCATTACAAGTAATAAAAAGCACAGTGGCTGGGCTGGCGAGTCAACAACACAGTAGCCCACCACCATCTCCATTCACGTTCAGTTCCCACACTTATTCACCCATGCTCTTCGCTTTTCTTATTTTATAGTTTATATTATATTTTCTGAGCCACGTCGTTTATATTGAGTGGAATAAGTATTAAAGAAGTCCACTTTTCTAACACATGAACTTGTGGGGTCAGCCTGTACTACTGTGCATTGTAGAATTTATTGGGGGATCTTAAGAGTGAGTTTCAACTACTGTAACCAGAAAACCTTTTTATCCAGCACTTCTCAATCCCCATTGGTGCCGGATAACTGGGATTCTACTTTATTACTCTCCCTATTAATTCCCCTCCCCTTCTTTAAGGTTTCTCTGTCCATTGATGCACCACACACACACACACAAGTGGGAGAGATACATACAGTAGGTGGGAGATATTTAATATAAATAGAAAGGTATAGTCAGTGTGAAAAATTAAGCTGTGGGTGGTTCATGTATCATATTCATAGAAATCGACAGTTTTGTCTCATGTGGCAAATCTTTTAGAATGCGAGAATGAGTTGTGACTTCTATATTGCGGTGGTGTCAACATGAAGGTTTGGTGATCAAGTCAATTTCTTGTGAGACTCATCAGTGGCCACATTTTTTAGTTTATTGATCAGTTAACTTTTTTCTGTAAAGTTCAAAGGAAACTCAGGAATAGAATCTTTTCAGTGTTGGGCATTTAAAGTAAATAATAGAAACTCATCTTACATTTTTCTCTTGCAGCTGAAGCACTGAAGAAGGAGATCAGTGACTGGATTGCAGCTAAAAGTAACCCAAAGAGTGCATCTTGAGGGCAGGATGACGATAGCTGGACTTGCTGTACGTGTTGTGGTGTCCAGGCCAGCTGACCATTCATCACCTTAGTTAATGGGTGTGTTCTCAGTGGTAGACTGTTGTGTGTGGATGTAAGGTGCACATCACAGAAAGTTGAAGCATGGCTACTCCTGCCTCTAAAGGGCTAAGTAGACTGTAAGTGTAAGACTGCTTGCCTTCCATCAATTTAGAAAGGTTCATTTTCATTCTGGCTTAAAATGGATGAGAATGTGCAGCAGGGTGTTATTGATAATGTATATTGTCACTCATTGAATTTCACTGACACATTACTAATTATTATGTCAATAGAAAAATCTAGTTGTTATTACAATTAAGTAAAAAAAAATTTGGTTCTTTTTAGGAAAGTTGCAAAAATACAAAAAAAAACATTAGTGTAATTTTGTATACAGGTATTTCCATAAATTTTCTTAATTATTTTCACAATCTGTATTAAAGTATGGCAGCATATGTTATTAACTGATCAGAGGCTGGAAAAAATCTGAGTTTGGAATGAAGGAATGAGGACCAGCACTGGGACGCTTTCATGTGTATTCATTGCTATTCCTCATCTCCATCAAGTCCATTGCAAAACTCTTTTTTTTTAAGTTTTGAGTGATATTCAATTCACATTTGTGTTAATTATGAATAATAAGTTTATTAATTTACAAAGTATGTAGTAATGTATTCTTGTGATGAGGGTAACTGACACATGGGCCTTATTTCATCCAAAAAATGTTGGTTAGCAATAGCCATCCTCATGTCTGATGTGTTCATAACCTCAGCTTGAGTGTGTGCCCAGGTGGAGACCTTGACACACTTATGGCCTTACACTGTCTGGGATTATGCAAGTTGACTTTTTCTTGCAAATTTGTAACTGTACTTCCTCTGAGCATACACACTTATTTATGGCCTACTGTATGTGCATGAATTGTGTGACAGATAGTCATATGAGAAGGATTTCTAAAAATTTCAGTCACAGATATTTGACTCCAGCAGTGAGGTGTATGAGGGGAGTAATTATAAGCAGTGTGTCCATAACTTCATTGAATAGTCAAGCATTGCTCACCTGGTTGGGTTAACTCACTTGTGACCCCATGTTTGTGGGGTGGTCAGGGACACCCCCATTTTTATTTTATTTGTTCTTTGTACATTAAATCTTTTTCATTTGACAGGCGAATTCTGATCCTTCTTCATATACATAAGAAATAACTATTTGTAAACATAGTGACCAAATTTAAATTTTTTTATAATTTTTACAGTCTCACCCATGGGGAAACAGCCTTTAGGTCAAGGACTTGACCAGTTTGGGGTTCAGCTCAACTTAGGGATAAATACCTAGAGGACCATGTAGATCTATGGTAGGATCAGTGTGGACCTTCCATGGAACTCGGTTGTATGTGTGCAGAAACTATTAACAGCATGTAAACGTTGTGGAGATAATGGTCAAGGTGCTAAGATATACTTTAAATGGTGAACTTTCTGTATACAGTACTCAGTTACCTTAACATAAACAAAATCATTGTAGCTTGATCTGTAAAATATCACTAAAAATTTATGAATGAATTAGAAAATATTTTGTATATGTGAATTCTTATCTTTTCCTCGAGTGAAAACCCCTTGTCCAAAGTGGAATGCAACATATACTTAAACAAAAATTAAATATTGTTGAGGATGACTATCATAGTCAAAGACCAATCTAACTTTTTTATTCACAAAATTGGGTTAGTAAGATAAACGGTGATGGTTAGTGAAATCATCCTAGTCCTTAGATCCTTGCTGGTTGTGCAGCCGTACTGTTCTGCAGATGTGTGCTGGTGTGCATAAGGTTGGGCATTCAGCCATCCTAGTATTTGGATCCCCAGACTTGCCAATTCCCTGCCCTGTAGTTTCCTGCATCAGTTGCAAGAAAGTTGGTGTAAGAAATTTTACCTTGTAGCTTTATTTTCTGCCAACTTGTTGTAAAATGAAGGATTTGAACTTTGTTTAAATTAGTATGTATGACTAAAAATTTAATAAATTCTTTAGTATATTATGTGTTTATTTGGAGAGCATATACATCATATTATATTGGATTGTCATTATATATATACCAGTACTTTATTAAACATTTTCTATCTGTTATGTTATATATGTGGAGTGACAGTTCCCTGGTAAAAAGGATTAATGTTATTAAGGCTCTATACATAAAACAATGACAGCAAATAAAGTCTGATCACAGGAGAGAACTCTTGTCTTTTGGATTGCCAAATGTGCACCTGCATAACATAAGTGATATCCCCTTCATCCGGAACAATTGGTACAGAGCACTTCCGCGGATGAGAGATTTCCCGCTAACCAGACGACTTTCTCATACCTGGAAAAATTCCTTATCCCCGCAATCTTTTCTGGTTCCTGGGAAAAGTTTCCGGGTGTCTAAACTAGACATCTTGCACAAACAGAAACTAACCCACTTCCCCAGAAGGTTTCTGGGTGCTGGGGATGTTTTCCTGAGTCTAAACTACTGGAGTCCATAAATGCAGTTCTAATTAAGTTAGAAACTCCATTTCTTTACTATAATAATCCAGAATAGTATATCTTAATTTTTTTTTTTTTTCAAATAAGTACCTGTACATGTTAATTTTAAAATTTAAAATTGTATGATACGGCCAAAGACTGGTATTTTCCACTCCCATGGAGATGTGGAGGATTAGTGGGTCTCATATTATTGACCTTCTGATGGAAAGTCAGGTCACCCTTTCTTGGGTGTGGGATTAGTAGGTCTCATGACGTGAAGATATCTTGAATAAACACGAAACCTAAAGTATTTTTAGGGAGATTGTGATAAGTATAAGTATAAATGAGCAAAGTTGTATCCCATCAACTTTATGTTATATAACATTTTAAAATATGGAGTGAGAAAGCAGAAAGGTGTGGGTGATTACAGAGATTTATCGGTAACATGCACCGGTGTTATCAAGCGCTCCTCAACAGCTGATATTTAACTCGCTACTAAGCAGTCAAACACAGCAAATTTGTCATACAATAAGACTCACTCCTCATGCTTGCTGTCTTAATTCCCATGTTGGAGTGTAGGGGGGGGGTGCTGTTGGAGAGTGTGCGTGTGATGTTGGTGTGTAATAATAATAAATAACGGTTTATTGAAAGAGCATGGCAGCCGGAAGGCTGAAAATATACAGTTACATTATTGGGGAATGGGTCTCTCAATTGACAAATAATATACCTGTACAAGTAACATAAGTGATACAAATATGATATATAGAATAACAAGGTGGGGAGAAGGTTATACTCCAGGGCATTTCAACATAGTAAGAGTGCAAAAAGGTAAGATTGATTGGGAGTGAATATACTGGTTGATTACGAGTTGTTGATAATTAATTTTTACAATAGCTGGCACTGGACTGTTCTTATAGCAATCAATAAGTGCTCGTATGGGCTGGATGCGGTTGTGGTGTCGAACAGCATTTTGCAAACGGGATATCAGGTGGTAGTAGGAGCCGGTGTCGAGGATGATGCAGAAGGTTCTCGCCACATTTGCAGATGAGGTCGTGGTGATGGTCAGAAAGAGCCAAGAGGGTCAGTGTGTTGAACGCTTCTTGATATGTGAAGTAGAAAGGGGAGAGAATAATCATACATGCCCTCTTTTGCACTTTTTCAAGGTGTTTGTTGTGTGGCATAAAGGGAGGAAGACCAGGCAGGGGAGGCATAGGTGAGCTTGGGAAGTATGAATGTTTGAGTAAACACTGAGGAGGTCGGGCGCAGGAACTCCAAGGAACTTGAGTCGGCGGAAGAGGTGGAGACGGAAACTGGAGGATTTGACGATTTCACTGACATGTGTTTTCCAATTAAGTTTGTTATCTATAGTGATGCCAAAGAGCTTAGTGGAGTCTACAACCTGGAGTGTGTTGGGGCCTAAAGTAATGGAAGGGGGTGGTACAACATCGGAGGAGAGGTGACATGCATAACCATGGTCTTGGTATGGTTGTTGGTGGCCCAATTTGGAGACTGTTCAGTAAATACTAGAGGGCGGTGTAGTTGGGAGCCAAGTTGTTGGCACTGATCCCAATGGTGGAGTCGTCGACATATTTCCATCGAGCAGAAGTTTCTCTTTAGGCATCATTGATAAGCATAAGGAAGCACAGCGGTCCTATCTTGGTGCCTTGGGGGACGCCACAGGTGAGTGACTGAAAAGTGGATACAGCCCCTCGGAAGCGTACAGCTTGGCGCCGGTCACTAAAGAAGTCTGTAAGCCGTGGTATAAGACTTCTTCAAAATCCAAGGTCGATAGCTTTGTTGATCATTAAATTGTGGTCGACTAGGTCAAATGTTTTGGTGAAGTCAATGAAGGTGACAGCCACAGACGCGTTTCGTTTTTCCAGATGGTGGTATATGTAGTCGAGAAAGCTGACAAGACAGCAGCGAATGGTGGAGGAAGTTTTCATATTGCCAAATTGCTGAGGCTCTATGGCACCTGCAATATCAGCATAAACCCAGTCAAGCACAAAACGTTCACAGATTAAGCTGGGTATTGAAGTGATTGCAATGGGTCGTAGCTCATTTAAGGAATGTGGGCTGGTTGACTTGGGCACTGGTGACACATACGAGGTCTTCCAGTAGCTGGGCATCTTGCTTGGCTGAGAGAAGCATTGATGATGGAGCAAAGGGGTTTAGAGAGTTCCAGGGAGAACTCCTTGTAGAGTTTCATTGGTAAGTCAATGGGGGTGGTGGAGCGCTTTAACTTCAGTTTGTCCAGACGTTTTGCTACTTCAAATTCTTCAACTAAGTCAGTGGAAAAGGAGGCTGGTAGGTAAGCAGGGAGACTCTTGTGGCAAACCGGGGGAGCGTCTGGCATATAGTTGCGAAATGGTTGCTTGATCGCTCAGCTGCGTCACCATTAGTGAGATGGCAAAGGAAGGGGAGGGGGTGTGTCTTATTGTTTAGTTCACAGAGTTCTTTAAGCTGACCATACCACTGACTGTTGTTGGTATGCTTAAGGTGTTGCAACTTGGTTGGGTAGTGGGACTTCTTTGAAGTGCATATTTCACGGATGACTTGGTTGCAAAGGGACCTGTAGCGGTTGTGGTCATTAAGATAAAAGGCGCTGACTCTCTGCTGCCTAAGTCTTTTGATCCGAGGTGTGATCCAGGGCAAGTCAGCTGGGTGTGATCTGACAGACTTCTTGGGGAAGAAGTGGTGGTGTTGGTATACATGTACTGTAATGTATCCCTTTGGTGTCCACATCATCTACACCAAGTACTTCAGTCCAGGGATGGTGAACTATCCACTGCCCGAAGAGATGCATTGCGGAATCAGTAATCGGCCTGTAGGTCTTGATGTAGGGTCTCTACTTGACTGGTAGTGGCATCTGGAGACCAGAGCACTGATAGGTGTGTGCTACACCCGATAGGAGGCATTGGTTGAGGTGGTTGGTACTGGTTCGCTAAGTCAGTTAAGATAAGGTGAAGGGTATTTTGACCGTGTGTGGGGAAGTTCACAACTTGTGATAGTAACAGCTGGCCCTGGAAATTAGTGGTGCCAAGTACAAGCTTGGCACATGGGTACCTAACTCTGACGTGATTGATAAGAGTGTCTCTGGTGGGAGAGCGAGGTGGATGGTTACCACACAGTATATGATAGAAGCAGAGTGGCGCGGATGGGCCCGTGGCACTATCCGTACCCATAATGCCTCCGCATCAGCTGGGACTGGAACATCCAGGCGTGACGGGCGTAGTTCATCTTGACAGAAGAGGGCAACGCCCCCCTGCGTCCATGTGAACGAAGGTGATGAAAGAGTTGATATCCCTCAATATGGTACGTTTCAGGAACAATTTGCCAAGTTTCACGTATGGCAAAGATGTTGGCAGTGACTGATCGGACTGTAGTTGCCAGTTTGTCAAATTTATTAGCTAAGGAAGTGACGTTGGAGAGCAGTAAAGAGGGAAAACCGTACCATATTCGTGGAACTTCAGTGTATTGGTACGGTCTGTCAGGAGTAGTGTGTGTATGTGGTGATGTGGGTAATGTGAAGTGAGGGTGTGTGTGGGTGATGTGGGGTGAGAGTGGGGGAGGCAAACCTTTTAGGGGAGTGAGGAGGGAGGGTCGCACGGTCAGTTTTCTCCTCTTCCTCCTCACTCAAGCGTTGCTAATTGTGATAGGGAGATGAATTTGATACCATAATGATCCTTAATAAATTCTCTATGAGATATTTCCAATAAGATATCCTTAAACTAAATATTTTGATATGATATAATGATGGGAATTCCATTCTTTTACATATATATATTAAGAAATGTTGATACCATTGTCAATAAAATCAGTTCTAATTTAGTTAGACAACATTTTTTTTTATAAAAATATTCCTGAATACTTTATCTAAAAATTTGGTTAAATAAATATACAATATTTAAAAAAAAAAAGTTCTGTATGAAAGATGTAAATACAGCTATGTGTTCCAGCAAAGGAAAGACTGTGTGGTATTTTCCAAGAGCTAGTACAGTGAACCATTTGATCGAGAAATATATACTCAAGACCAAACCCAGTGCCTCTAGGAATACAAGGAGACCCCTACACATGAACCATGTGGAAGTCGACAAAGTTAAGAAGAAAACCCAGAAATTCAAGGCGTGGGTGAGGTCAAACGATGAGCAGGACTGGGGGATGTATGCAGGAGCCCGGAACCAATCAAAGTTAGAGTGGAGAAGGGCTGAGAAAGAGTTCCAGAGGCTGGTTGCAAGTGAGTTCAAGTCAAATCCAAATGCGTTTTACCGCTATGCAAAGTCGAAATTAAAAACGCGAGTACGAGTATCAGACCTGAGGCTTGAAGATGGTAGTTACATTAAAGGTGCATCCCAGAGTGTTAAGAAAGTTGTGCAACGAGCTTGCTGAGCCCCTAAAGATCCTGTTCTGTAAATGCCTGGATGAACGAAAGGTCCCCAGTGAATGGAAAGTGGCTTATGTGAGTCCTATCTTCAAGAAGGGCGATTGTCACTCCACGAACAACTATAGACCGGTGAGCCTGACCTGTAACAGCACAATTTGTATTATATAAATATTTACCCAAATGTATATTACCCATATATTCACAGTCATTCATCCATGAGAATGAATCAATTGGTGAGTTGACATTTCCTCTGGGGAACAGGCGATGTCAAGCTTGGTCAGCACAGTTCAACAACAACAACCTGACGGGTATCCTGTATGGCCCGCCTGACAACTCCCTCTCCCTGGTGAGTGAGAGACTATCATATCACCTGTTACCCAGTGAACATATCACTTAAGTGCTCTCTCTTATACAAGTGTACTATGACATTTCCCTGAGCAGAGAAGGTACAATATACTCTCAACTGAACTCTAGTACCTGTGAAACTATATTTTTCTACTATATATATATATATATATATATATATATATATATATATATATTATATATATATATATATATATATATATATATATATGCTGATAACCACAAGAAAAGAAGAAAACACTGGGGAATTCACGGGGTCGGCTACTCAGCGACAAACAGCGTTTGTAGGGGAGAAATCCACTACAATACTCCCTCCAGGCGGTGTAGGAGACTTGTTGTCTGCAGGGTTGCATGGCACATGCGAGGCAGAACGGGCGGTGCATGCCACATGTGAGCCATAACGGCAATGGCATAGATTAGCCGGTCGCTAGAGGAGACAACTGTCTAGACACACAAGATCTGTGGGAGAAGAGAGGGAGAAAGAGGGTTGTGGAGGTGATGAATGTTGTGTTTTCCTCGCGACAGGTACAGAGTCGTCAGATGCGCCTGCTGGGGTGTGTGGGCCTGGGTCAGGAGCAGGGGCTGCGTCAGCAGAAGCGGATGAGGGTTCGTGACAGCAGCTGGGTCCACAACAGCAGCAGAGTGCAGGACAGTAGCAGGGAGTACCTGAGGGAAAAAAGAGGGGTGTGTGGGTCCGCACTCAGGCGCATGGGCCACGTCGGGAGCAGGGACTGCATCAGGAGAAGCGGCAGGGGGTACTACTGGGCCGGGGTCGGCGTCTGAGGCAGGACGGGTGTGCTGGGGTCGGTAGGACGTGGTGCTTGGGGCAAGAAGAGGAGCTGGCGTCTGCTTAGAGAAACAGTGCTGCTCTAAGGTGTCTAACCTGCGGTGTAGAGACAGTAGCTGTAGAGCCGATGAGAGCTGCTTCTGGGTGGATAAGCCAGTCTTCCATGTTGCTTGAAGACTGGGAGAGTGATCGGTTTCTCCTCCATCCTGTGTGAGTGCAAATCTCCGGGAGTCACCATTTGTGGGGTATGAGATGTTTGGTTCACACTCAGGATGGGATGGAGAAAGGAAACTCACAATGTGCTCTCTGTATACATGTTGTATTGGATGTACAATGCAGCTTGGTGCTGGGAAGGCAGCATGGTTACAAGCGTGATGTAGGGAGAGCTGGTTGGTGAGGGTGCTCAGAGGAGGACCAGCTTGTGGGTCACCATGCTCGCCGGCGGGAGCGAGGACCGCCAGGCAGGCGGAGGAGGAGGAGGAGGTGTTGCTGGCTGGTTGGTGTGGGTAGAGAGAGAGGGGTCACCACGAATGCTTTCATCGATCGCATCTCCTTAATCGTCATTCAGGGAATATAAAAGAACTAAGATTTTGCATCAGCTCCGCTATTCATGATGAATAAATAGGAACCCAAAATGTTGGCATTAAATCAATATTTTATGAAACCATATGTTTACTGACTACTTTTACACCTTTTTTTTTAAAACTGTAAAAGTAGTCAGCAAACTTGTAGTGTCAGTGTCAATAATTGTCCGAAAATATTTACAAACAGCCTTACTGATAGTAGCATTACCAACTATATTAATATAAATAAGCGTTAAATGACAATAAGGGGATGTGTATGATATTTTCCTATTACTGGCAGCCATAGGGGGGAAGGATGAGGGAGATGTCATCATACTTTGGCAACCTTCTGAATCATGTGATCATGACTGTCTGAATCATCAACACAGACGTACGAAGTTTGCACCATCTTTAAAAAATAGACAATATGTTCCATTAATTTATATGCGTAGAAGAAACTATTACAAAATGAGAATGTATAATATGTAAAAAACATAATAAATTCTTAAACTATATTATTTTTGGTTAATTAAGACAGAGTGTACGAGAGTGGTGAAAAGTTTGCGACTGAGGGAGAGTGACCGAGTGACGCAGTGCTGGGCTGTGGAGAGGACTAAGCTGAGTGTTGGTACAGAGTTTAAGAACAACTTTACGAAAATGGCGAATCATAATCTAGGTTGTGGCCCTCTTACTGTCAAATACATGGTGTTTCTCTTCAACTTCATATTTTTCGTGAGTATTTATGATAGTTATGTGCTAAAACCTTATTTTGATATATATATACTAGGCTCTTTTTCAGTGGGTACAGCAGTATGTTATAAGTGGATGTGGTATATTATTTTTAATTATGTGTTAGAAGAAGTGTTTGATATTCTCCAGTGGTCATGTGTAGTGTCTTATGTCTTTCAGCAGTCATGTGTCTTTTATTCACCTTGGGTTACCTGTTGATCACGTGGTGTTCTAGAGCCTTCAAGGTCTGGTGCCACACAAAGGTTCACTACAGTACTGTCCCTTTTGTTAGTATTTAATGAGAGCTTTTAATTCCTATGTTCAGTGATTTAATAGATTTTAATTTATATCGGACATTTTTCTTGACTATTAAGCTACTCAGTTGGTCTTTCACTTAAACAGAAAAATAAAATTATTGCAGGAACACGAATAATTTGGGTATATTTTTACAAGTTGCCCATAATGGTTTTTGACATGAAACTTGGGTTTTTCCGATGTGTTTTGAACGATTCTGACTTATTTCGGCATTGTTTTACATTCACACAACTATAGAATTTTAAGAATTTCATCTTTGCAATCAGTAGTCTAGACAATTCTAAGACACTTTTCGTCTATGACATTTCCCTCGTAAATGACTTGTATATACCGGGAGGGAGGGGGGGGGGAGTGTCCAAAGAGGTGAGATGAGGTTAGGTTAGGTAATTTGCGAGGGAAACGTCATAGAAGAAAAGTGGGTATTATTTTTGTCTAAATTATTGAGAGCTCTTAAGATTCTATGGTTGTGTGAAAGTAAAATTTTGCCTTCCTTTCTATTGTAAATGACTCGTAGTTTTTTTCAAGTTGCCCATAATGTCCCACAATATTTTGGGGTCCAGTACTAGGTGTATCTCATTTCTAACTACTTAGTAACGTTTCCGCTGCTAATGACTCGTTTTCGAGAAAATCACATAAATTTGTTTGATTATTGGCAGCTTGTAAAAATTTTCTGTATTATTGCATTCAATTGCCCCACAACATTTTGTGTTCTGACCTCACTAGGGGAAAGGTCACGGCAGGGTTAGCTCCGGAGGGATAATTATCAGATATGGCCAATGCTATGTGCGGTCTTGGGTATGAGAGTTTGTTGACCAAACTGGAGTGGTCTATTGAAGAATTGGCGAGGGCCAAGTTAGAAATTTAGAGGGCCACGTTGGAGAACCTGAAATTAAGGAAAGAGCTGGCGAAGTTAAAAGGAGAGGCTGGATGAGTAAAGCCAGTGTCTGACGAAAACTCAAGCGAGTGAAAAGTTGAGTAGTGGGAAGACAAAGTTGGTGGTGAAGAAGCACACCAAGGATACGACAACAACAGCTAAGTGTACCAACCCTTTCAGTCCCTTGATAGGCGAATTGGACGTTAGTACAGTCAGGGACAGGGATGACAAGGAAGGTATAAAAACTTTAATTGTTGGTGACTCACAGGTAAGGTACATGGACAGGGCCTTTTGTGGTAAAAACAAAAATGGGATGAGGGTGTGTTTGCCAGGAGCTGGGGTGGGGGATATAATTGACAGGATGGACAATATCTTGTCTGGTAATGGGAACAAACCCATTATCTGCCTCAGTGCAGGAGGCAATGATATTGGCTGGTGTAGGAGCGAGGAACTTCTTGATAAGTTCAAGGCAGCTATAGATCGTATTAGGACTAAGGGAGGGATCCCTATCATATGCTGTGTCCTGCCTAGAAGGAGAGTTGGCAGTGAACGGTTGTCAAGGGCAGTTGGTGTCAATGACCGTATGGGGTGCACCTGTCTAGGGGTGGAGTAGCAACCCTGGCTGGGGCTCTAGAGGGGGCAGTTCAAAAGATATCGAAGTCTTTAAACTGCTAAGAGAACATATGGGCACGGGGGTGGAGAAGACTGCAGTGGGAGCGGGTAAACAAAGTGAAAGATTACAGGGAAATAGTGTTAGGAATGATGACAAAACTAAATTAGACAGGGAGTTTAAAACTAAACGCGGTAAGGGGAGGACTCAGAACACAACTAACTTAAATGTATACTACGCGAATAGTTGAAGTATGAGAAGCAAAATGGATGATATTAGGGCCTTGGTATGTACCGATAAAATCAATATAATTGCATTCACTGAAACATGGATCAACCTAGACACACGCGAGTTACCAGTCGAATTCCAAATTGCGGGTTACAAACTGTTCCATACCGATAGGCAGACCAGGAAAGGAGGCGGAGTAGCAATCTATGTTAGGGATAATCTGAAGTGTGAAATAAATAAGGAAATAAAAACAGAGGAATACAGAAACAATTTGGATAGAATTAAGCGACAGTCAGGAAAAATTAATCACAGGAGTAATATATAGACCCCCCAATCTTGAGAGCGTCAATGAGCGACTTATCTGGGATGAAATGCGCAGGGCTTCCATACACAACAAAGTCTGTATAGTAGGCGACTTTAACCTTGGCCAAATAGATTGGACTGACCTTACGGGTAACTCAGAATCAGAGGATTTTCTCGAGACGATCCAGGACTGTTTCCTAAGTCAACATATAACCGAACCCACACGGGGTAATAATATACTGGACTTAGTTCTGTCTAACAGAGAAAACCTAATTGGCAATGTCGAGGTAGGGAACGAACTTGCATACAGTAATCACAAAGAAATTCGATTCCAGCTAGATTTTCAGGGCAGACGTAAGGAAAATTCCACTAAAGTACCAGATTTCAGAAGGGCAAACTTTGACAGTTTAAAGAGGCAGCTGAGAGAGGGGGTGTCGCGCTTGGCCGTGAACCTGACAGATGACACTGACCTGATAACGAGATCTGAGACTGCCAAGTTCCACGACAATTTAAATAGCGAGTTACTTAATGCACAAAGGCAGAACATACCATACAAAAAGCTCAGATCAGACAACAATGACCCTAAATGGATAAATAATTATTTAAAGAACACCATTGGCCAAAGGAAGGCTATAGGTAGAAGGATAAATCGTGGCGAAATTCACCTATGGGACTATTATAGGGTATTGGCGAGTAGAGTTAAAACCGAGATAAGGAAAGCAAAGAGGAATAATGAGGTAAGGATAGCAAGGTAGGCGAAGACAAACCCCAAAGGATTCTACCAAATGTATCAAACTAAAACACGAGAAAAGATTGGACCAATACGGTCAGACTCCGGCGAGCTCACTGATAACGACGGAGAAATGAGCAATAACTTTTCTTCTGTGATATTTCCCTCACAAATGACCTAGAACAGAGGTATTTAATATGTTGGTGGGGTCTAGAGGGAATCACACCCTGGTTAGGAAGTTAGATAAAGTTAGGTAGGTTTGGTTGGTTAGGATAACTTAGTAATACATGGTTAACATCACAAGATTTGATTGGTGGCAACAAATGCAATACAATAATAGTTATTCTTGTAGTTTTGGGGTTCTCAACTCCCAATATCTTGGTTATGAATAAAGACCACCTAAAGTGTCATACATGAAAATTGTCTTGTTTTTTTTGGTTTGAATTTATCATTAGCAATATAAAAAAAAAAATTCCAACATCGAATTATGTTTACTATAAATTGACCAAAATTCCCAAGATTCCATAGGTGCTGACACTTGACATATTAGGGATTCATATACCAGACCTGGTCAGTTTATAAACATAAACTAAAAGCAACATGTAGTCTGTATTGTATAAAGAGTGGTTCACTTCAGTATAGCTGAACATGACATATATACTGTACTTATATATAATATACAGTATGGCAGTACTTTGGTTATCATGGCTTGCAGGATTGCTATAGTGAAGCTGTGGCAAGACACTGACACTACTGAGTTTATACTCCAGTGTATTGTATAAGCTAGGTGGAAAGAAAGGTAATTGTTGATGACATACATTTTGCATATTTTTCATCGAAAATTATTTTAAAAATGCCTCACTTTCACTATCTTTTGCATCAGACACTGTCGTAGTTTGAGCAAATGTGTTACAATGGGGTTATAGGTATTTCTAAATGAAACTTGTCCTAACCTATGGTGATAAGAAACACAGCAGCCAAAGTTTTGTTAGAAGACCCCTCCAACCTAATCTAAGAAACCTACCTAACTTTATGCCCCAGCATATTAAACATACTGTATAGCACTTACTTAGATATGGTGTAATTTTAGGTTTTTTGTGGACATAGAGAAACTGCTTGGACTGAGCGTCTCGTAAACATACACTTAGCAGAAGGCAAAGTCGAGCCGAGGGGCTTAATTATCTACCAAATGAAGCATTTGCCCAAGAAATCAATATCTTGTATGAACTTCATGGTGAAAATATAATAAAATATCCATAAAAACAATTAGCTGTGACGTGTATGTCATCAATATTAACCAAAAGAAGTTCCTTAATCCTTATCCCCAATGTCCTAGTGCGAGAACAATACTTTGCTTGAAAGTTATACGATACTGCTTTTATAAAATGAATATACAATTGGCATTCCCAGATAGTGTAACCTTGGTAGAGTTCACATTACATGTACTATACATTTATGATTGGTGCAAATTATTTGAAACCGAATAAAGCAGTTTGTCATTGGCAGGAGTCCTGCGTAATGTCTGTTATAAAAATCTTAAACACCAGGAAGTGTCCTAGTGTAGTATACATAGCTAGGTGGAACTGTAAGAGCTGGGAAGCCTACTAACATTTATATAATCTCTTAATATGGCTTCCAAGGGTTGACACAGATGTTGGAACTCTTGGTTTATGTCTTTTGAAGCAGTGGTTTGTACCCTGTTCATAGTGAGGGTGTTCTGCTGTAATAATTTAAGATTGTGAAAGATATGATAGCCATGTAAAAATTTGTGATAAGTGCTATCACCATATTTTTATTGGATTTGTATCATGGCATATGACTACAGCCTTTTAATCTATAGTATGATATAGTTGCTTAATTTACAACCCTGTGTTCAAGGATATGAGTACTGTACACATCATAAATTGTAGATTTTTTTTTGTTAAATAACAAATTTATTGACAAAGCTTGGAGTACAGTTTGCCTATGAATGTCCACTGAAAATAAGACACATACAGTTTATTGCATTTTGAGTTTTCATTAAGTAATCGGATGAAAGTACTGTACAGTGAACCCTCGAAGATCTGGACTAAAAGGGGGGACCACCTGTCCAAAAAAGCTGGTTGTCCATATCTTCCAGCAAATGTACTAAATGTTTAAAAAGATAAATTTAATATAAAAAGAAACAAAAATACAGTACAGAATATTAAAGAAATTTATCGGTTTAGATAGGAAAAACTTTTGTGTTTATTTCCCTCCTGTAGCCACAGTTTTCTTAAATAATATATACAGTACCAGGAAATGTAAGGATTAAATAAAAATAATACCAATAAATAAGTTACAAAAAAATACTGTACTGCCAAATCCGTAAACAAAAGCCAAGTGAAAGACTATCACGGTCGCTGCTTCACAATAGTAACGGAGACCAGCTGGGATGTTGGATCCCTAGCAACGCTCCCCACCCTCTAAACTCTGCGCATTCCTGCCTCCTCACTGAGCCAGCTAACTCATGTGCAAAGAAATGTACCTATATTCCCTTTACCTGTTTGTCCTTAATACAATTATTTCATTTACTTTTTTTCACAGTATGTATGTACGATAGTGTGTGCATGTAACTATGTAAAAATACTTGAAAATACTAGTTTAACACCGTACAGCTTGGCCCAGTAGCCTGGTGGTTACAGAGACGAGTCTAACCTGGCTACAATGCCATGATCATTCACTATAAAGCACTATTATATCAGTAAATACTAATAATACAGTAATAGTAAATCTAGTGAAATATGGCAGGGGGCAAGGAGAGTTACAACAGCACTGCAGCAGACAGCGCTCAACTAGCAGTCACTGCCAGGCATATGATCGAAATATGTATGGCAGTACTGTACATTTCTTGTACCTAGTCTAATTTTAAAAAGGTGACGGGCACATTGATAAACAAATTATATAAACCATGCATTTACCTGCGATTACATAATAAGAAACATTGTACAGTATCATTACTAGAGTGAATTAAATAATATTCCCACAAACAACAATTGTCATCTCTGTTTGTTTCCCACCTCCTCGGGCACCTGTGTCCCGCACCCTGACTTCTTAGTTACACGGGCCTAAGATGATCTTTGCTCTGTTTTGGGAATGCTTCTTAGGGAGGCTTCTTAACCCACAGAACCCCAAATTTTTCTTCCGAATATTCCAAAATCCGTATTTACCAGGTTCGAATCTTTGAGGTTTCATTGTGTCAGTAATATCTCTATTGGCCGGAATTGAAATTTGCGAAGAATTTTTCCTGAAAATTTCTCTTCATTCTGGGTTTGGGAACAATTTTCTGATGTAAAAAATCGGTGCATTTTCTGAAAAATTCCAGAATATCTCTTCAATTTTTTTCCTGGTCTGGGAGTTAATTCCAAGGATGAATTTATGCATAATGCAACAATTTTTCTGGATAACGGGAATGGGAATGTTCAGCTGCAAATTTCATGATTTTCTTAAATAAGCCTATAAAATAAGATTATAAACCTTTAAAACAAAGAAAAATTATCAATATTTAATTTTCTTTATACACTCTCACCAAAAACTTCTCGAACGCTATGAGCACTATGCAATCTGAAAAATTAACAAAGAATCTGAAACCATTCTAAGATGACAAGTCCCATTCAGCTCATTCTCACATCCATCGTGCTCAGGTGTTCAAGAATTTTTTGTTGAGTGTGTACACTCAACAAAAGCAAATAAAATATGTAGCTTGAGTTATGGTATATGTTGGTAGCACTGCTTTCTAGAGTTGCCAGTTGTCACCTAGTAATCTCCCCATTACTAAGACCCAGTCCATGAAGTGTGAGGATTAATGCCCATGTTCTCTGTGAGGGCGGCATCAGCTCCTCTCCCGGTACCATAGGAGGGGTGGTTCTTAACCTCTCTCTGGGGTATTGGGGGAAGAGTCATGATGCCGGGGGGTAGGGGGTGAGACTGTTTTGGGAGGAGATTGACCTCCTCTCTCTTTTGGAGGTTTCTTAATTCTTGTCATTTCCTTTTGGGTTGTTTTTCTTTCTATTTTTTCCGTCATTTTGATTTTAGTTTATCATTAATTTTCTCCAGCACCGAATGAGGTGCTCAGTGGAACACAGAGGTCTGTGCAAAAATCATGTTATGAGATAAACAAAGGATAGATAATTTTATTTGGTTTTAAGTCCAGTACTGTACAGTGCAAAATCTTGTCATTAAAGTCTGAATAGTCATTACGTCATGTTTATTTTAGAAGGTCACTGAAAAACAACCAGTAAGTGATTAATAACCATCAATATTTATTCAACAAATGTTAATGTAATAATCACCAGCCCAGGATAGGTGTATGGGGGGTGGGGGGGCTAGTACACCAGCATCTCCTCCACTACACCTGCTGTGTCTTTTTGTCTCTGTATGATAACCCCATGATATAGCTTGTAGATGAACAGAATGTAATTCATGAGGACTGCAATGTCTTTGAGAGCTCGACAGTTTTTGTATACTTTGGTGGTAAATCAATGGATAGGAGGTCAAACAACCGAGATTCATAATGCTGGCCCCTCCCCTTCTGTAACTTCACCTTTATGTTGTTACTGTGGTAGGCAATTCTGAATCGCATATCCCTGCTTGTAGTCAGAGGATTAGGTGAAGACTTTGCATCACTAAACTTGATCCCCAGCTCTTGCCATTTTGTAATGGCCTGTTGCATCACAATCAGATCTTTAAAGTTGTCACTCTTCATCTTGATTACATTGAAGGGACAAGTTTTATGATATGCCTTAATGTGTGTGCACTACTGGTCCGTGTTGTAGATGTTCTTAAGGTGTTTCTCCATGTGGCTAAGTGTGTTACAGGGAAGGTATGAGTGGCCAGGGATCATGAAGATGGGTTTGACCTCCTTGAAGCAGTTTGAGTGAATGAGGTGGATGCAGGTGAGCACAAAGTTGATGATTTTATTTGGCCCAGCACAGTTATCACTAAAGATCACCACATTTTCCACCTCTGGAGGACACAACTATCTCATTGGACCCCTCCTGGCCGTCGACTCATCTCGGGCGTACATGTTAGCCTTGCCCATCTTCACATTATGTGCACCAGAGTTGTCAGTAATATCTCCGTTTGCCGGAATCCCTTAAACCCAGAACTCTCTGAAAGCCGGAATTGAAATTTTCCGGAAAATTCCGGCTTTGGGAACGATTGTCCGGAAAATTTTCCCGATACCTGGGGGAGGTTTTTCTCCTGGGTTTGAGCGATGAAAATCAGGCGCATTTTTGGAAATTCCAATGAAATTTTTCCGTTACCCGGAAAATTCTGGAGAATTCCGGGATGAGAGATATTTTTACCGGCTTTGCGAGGGTCGTCTCATTACCCGGAAGTCTCTCATTCCCGGAAGTGCTCCGCACCAATTGTTCCGGCTAACAGGGATATCACTGTATAGTATGTCCAAAGATTGCGTTTGTAATATTGGAGCCCAGAGTAGATGCAAGGGGCTAAGAGTGCTTGTTGAAGTTTGATGGCGATAATACCTACAGTGTCATCATTGTTTGTACAGTAACCCTGGCTCTAGTGCACAGCGTTTTCCCACTTTTCAACTTCATTATTTTGGCTGCATCCTCACGTTGTCTCTGATAATAGCAGGGGTCTGGAAAAAACTACGGTTCCCCCTCCCAAGGCTGCACACACACCCTCACACTCGGGGCTCTCATTGGCTGAGCAAATGATGCCACATCTTTGCATGCCTGTGATTGTTCATGCTCTTTGGTGCATACATCTGTATTTTGCTGAGACCGCGACCTTCTTGTGCCTCGTCTAACCTGTGGAAAATGCCTGAAGTTCTATTTTTTAAATAAGTTTGTCTTTGTTTCAAAGACGTATCTCCTTTCTCAACCTAGCTAATGTTAGAGAGACTCACCTGGACATGATGTCAAGACAAGAATCTCATTTCTCCACGATTGGTTGATATGCCAGTTTTCCACCGAGCTGCTCACATTCGTTACATTTAAGGTAGCACACTTCGTCTGGTGAATTTCTGTGCTACATTGTGTTAAATAGTATTGGCAATGTCTTTGTTCTGTGGATATTACTAGCAGTTACCTCCAGTTAACCTCCAATTTTTGTCATGTGGCATAATAAAGAGGTTTCATAATGTGTTATCTTCTCTACAGCAACTCTTCCCCCACGTGGAAAATTATATGGCTTACTATGTTAGTAATTTCTTAAATTTCTTGCTGGATGAGGTCTTGTATTATTTTACACAAGTCGCTGCATCTCGCATCTAAAATTCCTATTTGGCAACTTATTAACTAGGGTGGCATATACTCTTACAATAGCTATATAAATGATACAACGTAGTACAGTATATAATACTGTGACATTGTATGGTTTTTGTACAGGTATTCATGTTAATTTCTCTGTATTAACTGTACGTGTTATACAGATTACATCGTATTGGTTACACAATGCATCACATAATCAGAAGTACTAACCTTACCAAATGAACACGGCCTCAGTTAGTGATCGTTGCAAAGGCCGTCAGACCCCAGGGTGTATAAGTTTTTGTTGTTGACTGTTCTGTACAGTAAAGAGTCGTCTCCCTTAAATATTCACTTTGATTACAGTATTGTGTATGCAGGTTGAGGGAGTTGGCTAAGATGTGGTGCAAGTGTAGAAAATAGATACGTCACAGCACAGTATCACTCTCCTGTTTCTTATACTGCATTAGTGTAACTGTACTTTTCTCACCCCTCCCCCCTCTCAAAGGATTATTGGGACTCCCTTAATCCACCCCTGGTTTACACTGGTGAGAGGAATAAACAGAATACAGTAGTCCTGCACTGAAGTATAAATATACTGTATTTTGTTAATTTGAATTCCTTTGTATGTTTTACTATATTTTACATAAAGTATACTGTACTGTACTGTATTTGATTTTAGATTTCAGATGCAGACAGAAACCTAGGAAGATTTATATTTAGAAAATTGATAAACTGTACCGTATTATGTTTGGTAATTATAGGTATAATTAGTTGAGTGAAGCACTGTACTGTATTTTGTATTTATCACTGTACAGGTAGGGCCTATAGCTATACAGTACCAGGTCTCGTTTTACTGTGAAATTGGATTACTTGCAAGTTTCATGTACTGTACTGTAGTTGACTTTAGTTTTTGTGAAAATGCATTATAATTGCTGTACATAATTGTTTATTATTAAGTACAGGAATTTGGGATTAGAGAATTCGATTTTCTTCCTTAAAGAATATTGACGTGCTCTTGTTCAGATTAGGATAAAATACCTGTGTATAACCTATACTGTATTTGGTTAAAATGGTTCAGATTGGTGTGATCCTTGTATTTTACAGGTTTGGGATGTGGTTATTTGTTTTATTAATATTTTGAATGTTATTGTTAATTTAATTTCTCATGGCCATATTTTTCTTTACAGTTGTCGGGGTTGGCTTTGATTGTGATTGGGGGCATAGCCCAAGGTTTCTTCAGCTCATACATAGAGTTCTTCAATGGAAAGTATGAGACACCAGCCATTGGCATTATCATCCTGGGAGGAATCATTCTCGTCATCTCCTTCTTTGGCTGTTGTGGAGCAAAGAAGGAAAATGTTTACATGCTCAGGATTGTAAGTTAATTTTGTTGCTTTGTATTTTCCCATGTCATCTGGCTTAGTTCTTGCATACAATATTACAGTAGTGATGTTCAACTTAGTACTCTACCTGGTATTAGTTTCATTTACATGAAAATAAACCACTTGTGTTGACTTACATTATAGTTATGTTTGATGAAATTGTGTAAACAAAAGGGAGACACTGATGAGGCATAAATAGGCCTACAGGATACCTTGTGGGGAACTATACCCTTTCCACGCTAACCTGGCCCATGAGCCCCACCCCTCGTCTGTAGCTACTAATAGCCGATTGGTTCCCCTGAGCATTCTACCTACCCCCGGACTGTGCGTATTTATATCGACCTTTTTATGATAAATGTTTAAATTTTTCAAACATCTTTGAAGTGCTAATGCATTGAAATCACTTTCATTTTGATAGTTCAGATATTTAACATTGTTATAGATAATAATGGGCCTGCTTACCAATTATGAACACATTTAATTTGAATTTTCTATGAACCAATCGGCAATTAGTATAGAAGAGGGGCGTGGCTTGTGGGCCAGGTTAGCATGGAAATACTATAGTATGTTTTTGTTTAATGCAGAGGAGCTCGTGCTATCTGTACAGCATCATAGTTAGTGCTAAAGTTAACCTTTAGTATGTGTATTCCATTCAAAACAGTAAAAACACTCTTACTAATGTAAACTAGGTCATTGATCTGTTTTGGGAGTAAACTGTCAACTTAAGTTTATGGCCATCCTGGTTCACACTAATCCTGTACATGTTCCAGTTCTCATACATCATATGCATGATGTAATAACACTTAGTTTCATACCAGAAGATAGGTCACTGACCTGTTTTTGTGTACAAAGGGTTCTATGGTGCGTTTTGAATAAATGAAGCCAAACATGGTAGAGTTAGGGGTTACTTAGGATTAGAAGTAAAGGAAATTTCAGGGTCATGGGGTTAAAGTTGTTGGGGATAAGAAATAAAACATAATTTTTAAAACTAAAAATAAAATACTGTACTTTTATTTCGTAATTGATAACTTTCACCCTATCTTGTGTGGTTCCATTTATACAGAATAATCTGTACATTAATGCAACTTGCTACAATTGCGAAGCTTCATTTGCATGATCATGATGTTGAAATTAATAACCCAACTTTCTGGGGAAATGTTGGTCACCTTGTTTTATATGTGATTGGTTCTACATGAAAGTAATATACTATTCATTGGAGTTCATGAGCATAATTTTGTGTAAATCACACAAAATATTTCCAATTAAAAATTTGGGTTAAATGTCTTCGAGTCAGACTGGGAAGTTTTTTGTGGATATACTTGTCAGGGCTGGTAACTTCTGAAGGTTACTTGCCCTGATAATTCATGGAAATTTAGTAGCATTGATTTTCCTTGGTGTGGCTTTCTGGAAGTAGTTAAAGTAATTTTGGACACACTTAATATACTGTATTTCCTTCTCTTTGTCCAATCCTCAGCCTTTGCTACCAAATAATAATAGGAGGTAAATTTGAGCCAGGCTGTAAACACTGATGTATTGTTTCCCTTTCTATCGTCTAATGCATTGATTTTCGACCTTTTTCATCTCACGGCACAGTGAGCCAGGCACTAAAATGGTCGAGGCACACCATCAGTATTTAAGGATAGATTTGATCATTTAAAAGAAAATGAATGATAAGAATGTGTTCATAATTAAAAAATAATAATAATAATTTATTAATTTTATTTCCAAAAGTATATTGTTGATCATGGTTTTCAAAATAATTTGAAAGTTTTGCTTTTATTTGTTATTACTACACATTGAAACAAGATGTCATTGAAAAAGATGCCATTCATTAAAAAATAATACAAAACTTTCAGATATACAGTAGATTGTATTCAAATACAAACATGAGTAAAAGTAAAAGGCCTTTGTTTTCATAAAAATATCAGTGGGAAACCTGTGCTTGGTGTTGTTCCTTGTCCGAGATTGAGTGGTTGACAGGCAGACCCTCAAGTCCTCCTCCAGTGTTTGAAGCTGCGACCTGTTTTTGCTCTTCATTGTGTTCATGGCAGAGAAGCCAGCTTCACACAGATATGATGTTGAGAAAGGAACACGTGCTTCAATTGTCTTCTTTGTAATGATAGGGTATTCCTCTCGAAGGGACAACCAGAAAGAGTTTAATGTGCTCCATAAAAGTACCAGTAATGTCAAAACGTATCCAAATGCTATTTAAAATCCCGCGGCACACCTACGGATGCTTCGCGGCACATTGGTTGAAAATCGCTGATCTAATGTATTAAATGACATTTATTGAGTTGCTTTGCATACCATACAAGGCTGCTGATTCAGTGACTTGAGCCTAAAATCGTCTCTCCCACTGTCTATCCTTATTTCATAGTAAATTCTGTAGGATAAAAAATAGTATGATTGCCCTGGGCTCATGAACCTTAAAAACAAATGTGACTGGCTGTATGAACCTTCTCGGCCTGCTTTGAATCGCCTTTTGGAGTTGCCACTTCCTGCTGGCCAGTCACCAAGTCTCACATATAGTATTTAAGTATCCAAACCACACAAAATAATTTGTCACTGACTTACTCTTTCTTATTTTTTTCACAACATGGCAGTCCACAAAACAGCTATCGTTAGCGATCTTCATAGTAAGCACCTCTCCCAATGGCTGGGGGGAGATGGGGGTCTTATCTATCTTTGGTGGGGGGGGGGGGGTGTCCTTGCCTTTCATAGAGGAAGCTGGTCTACACAAGCTTTGAATTTTATCTATTAATGTGTTTTTTTTATTTATACAAAAGTTCTATTAAATGTTAATAATTTTTTTACCCTGCATTATTTGATTTCAGTCTTTTAAGCCTTTATTTTAATTTGGCGACACGTGACCTAACCTGTTGTCACCAGGGATGTAATTACCACAATCAATCAATTCTCACCTGTTTAAAAAATAATAATTTACCTGCCATTTGCAGATTTAGTTTTGCATGATAAAATCATTAGTTTTCTTGTACAGTACAAGATATTCTAATGATATTTAATTAGTATGCCTGAGAAAAAACTCAAAATATAATTTTAAGGAAAATGTCATGTTATGTTTTATGTCCAACTGGCCTTTAAATAATGCATCATTCCAGTGTCACAAAATTTCATGCATATGATTAAGTAATAACATGTTGGTACCCCCCTTAAAGAAAGCACATGGTGAAACTTATTTAGACAAACTTTGCTGCTTGTAGATAACTCTTTATTACCTGTGAAATTGTCAGTAAGTAGCAGGAAACTGATGTTCAAGTTCACCATGCTGAGACTGTACCATTTCTATTTATAGTTTAATGAACACTAGAATTTTCAGGAATGTTTTTTGCTGATCTACAAGGGTGCTTTAAAGAAAACACTTATACTGTGAAATTTAGCTTGAACATGTAAGCAGATTTATTTTAACATCTAAATTTGTGCTCAAACTCTTCCTGAACAGTTTGGTTTCCTGATGGTTATTGTCCTTTTACTGGAATGTGCTGCTGCCATTACTGTGCTTGTTATGAAGACGGACATTAAAAATCTGGTGAAACGTAACATGAATGAAACTATGGACAAATACGGTGACCCCAAAAACCTGGTGACAACGACTTGGGATGACCTGCAGGAAAAGGTGAGTAGGTGTTAAATTTTTTTGTCTACTAAAGGTCTTGAAGTGTAAAGTGAAAGCAGTATCCATAAACCTGACTGCCAGTTGATAGTGAGGATACACCATACTATAAGTTAAACCTTGGTTACTACAGTTGCATAAGGAGGCAGCTTGAGCAGCACACAGGGTTATTTGACTTAAATGGAAAAAAAATAATCATCAGTTTAAATGAGTTTTGTTTTTATATGCCTGTGAAAGGCCTTGAAAGTCGTAGATACAGTCTGGCCCTATGTTATTCCAAACCCCACGATTGTTCTCCATGGCATCCATGATGTTGAAATTTTTCCAGAAGTTCCTAACTAGGTTTATCCTTCCCATCAATTGCTTTAGTGAGTTTTTTAAAAGTGCACTTTAGATAATATACCTTGAAGTTTGCCAACACACCTTGACTCATTGTGCTCTTTCTTGTGGATATACTCCACTTGCACACAATTAGAAAGATCATTCGAGTTCACTGGATGGCTTGGTGCATTTTCTAAGAGGAGTAACACTTTGTTGGATATATTACACCTGTCACTATACCTTTCAACAGCAAGGCAAAAATAATTGGTGAACCAGTATTGAAAAGGGCTCATAGTTATTCAAGTCTTATTTGAATGCCAAAGCACAGGTAGATTAGGCTTGATGTAGTCCTTGAAAGCTCTTAGATTTTTGGAGTAATACACGAGTAGGGGGCTTTAATTTCATATCGCCAGCAGCATTTCCTCCCAGAAGAAGCGTTAGAAAATCTTTTGAAGCTTTAAATCCTGGTGCTGACTTTTGTTCCTTTATGTCCTAGCAGGCATGTACTTTAAATAAAGTCCAGCTTCATCCACATTATACACCACTTGTTCTGGTGTGTCGCTTCCTTAATCAATAATTTTATTCAGCTCGTCATGATATTTGTGTGTCTTCTATATCGGCATTTCTTAAACCTTTCGAACCAACCTTTACTAGCCTGAAAAGGCATTTGCACCTTCCTCCTCTTGCAAATCATTTTATAAACTTTTTGCCTTCTCTTGAATGATTATTGTGTTTAGCTGCTTGAGTACTTGACCTAATTTTGTCTTGCATATTGTACCCACAGTAGATGTAGCAAGCTCTAATGTTTTTACAATCTGGCTAAGTTTTTCTCTGCATCAAATCTCCGTAAAATATCAAGTTTTATATCCAACATAATTCCTTTATGGGCTCTTGTAGCACAACTGCTTTCACTTGAACTTGATGGCCTCTTTTCACTCATCTTGAATATGGGTAATACGTACTGTACACTGGACAGTCTTGAATAAGATACATAAGTCTTAAATCCAAGAGCTGGGTTCAAGAGATCAAGTGCATACACTGAGAGATAATTGAAGTACCAAACACCCAAATTTAGTGGTGAGAATTTACAAATTTCATGTGGGCAAATTTTCTCAACCCGAGTTTCCGTATTACCTGTATTACTTTCAGAAGAGTGGACAGTATGCCTACTGTAGGCTCAACTTGTCAGCATTTGCTGGGGAGTACATTAGTAATATACATTTTGTTTTACAATACAGTATATTGTAGTTGTACAGAGGTGTTTGCATAAATAAATACAGCTCTGCGACATGCATCATATACACTTGGGGTGGGGGGTCCTAGTGCTGCATGAAAAATTCCACTGTATTACCTGTGACATATAGCTCCAGTCATACCTCACTTGCCTTCATCTTATATATATATATATATATTTATTTTTACAAACTTTTAGATAAACTATTCAGGGTTATTTTGGTAAACAAATGGTATTCCTAACTTGATTAAAACTTATTTTATAGATAAACTATTTAGGATTATGTTTTGTAAAGAATGGTGTTTCAAACTTGACCTGCTTTTATAGACTAGTATCAACATTTTTTTTTTTCATAAAAGAATCGAGTTTCCCGTCATTTTATTGTGCAAAAATATTTTGTTTAAGGATCATTTATTGGAACAGTTTTGTAGAGAATGTATTCAGAATCATCATGGTACCAAATTCATCTCTTAACACTATTAGAACAGATGCTGTGAATGAAAGTTTATACATGTTTTCTCTAGCCTTAAATATTTTTGCTCGTGACTGCGGTGTGAATGTCATGGGGAGAGTGATTGTCCGTGAGAGATGAGATGATGAGCTGCATAGTTTTAAACTCTTGGAACCTTTCCTCGGTGCCAAGAAACATTCCGGAGATATGTCTCCGTTCGAGATGCGTAGTTTTGACTCTTGAAATTTTTCTCAGTGCAATACTGTACAATGCCCAGAAAAATTCCGGCAATGTTGGATTTTTTCTGGGTTTGAGAAAGTCGTCTTGTTACCTGGAAATTTCTCATCCCTGGAAGAGCTCTGCACTAACTGTTTTGTCTAATAGGGATATTGCTGTACGGCATATTTAATTTTTTTTCTCCAATAAGGTTAAACAAATGAATCTGCGTTACTTTAATATTGAACTTCTTGTATAAATTTATTTTTATACTCCAACAGTACTTCTGCTGTGGAACAGAGGACTACATGGACTGGAATGGAACCACTTATGGTATGAATGTGTCTGGCGTACCAGATACCTGCTGTAAGAATATTGTGGGGGGCTGTGGTTATAAAGTGTTTGACAGCCCAAGTAAGACTCCCACCACCATCTACACCACTGGCTGTTTCCAAGCTTTGTCTGATTCAGCTCATGCCAAGTTAGGAGCAGTCATTGGAGGCATAGTTATTCTAGTTTTGTTGCAGGTAAGTCATTTAAAGTATCATATTTTTAGGTGAAATTAAAAAGAAATAATCAGCGTTTTAAGTTTGCAAATGTTATAAAAAAAAATCCTGAATGTTGCACCCATGTACTTTTTACCATTTTCAGTTTAGTTGGGTTTGAATATCCCAATGTGGTATCCAATGCTTATAAATGGAGCAATGTGTGGAATAGAGTACTGGTGGTGTAAAGTACATTTATACAATTACTAGTGGTTAGTTCTTGTTATTCACAAATGGATAATCCCCTGCAAAGAATGAATAGTATTGACGTAAGTGTAGGACCAATTAGAATGCTTAAAGATGGGCAGCCAATATAATGTTTGCTTAGAGAGGAACTGATGTGGATGATGACTTTATGATTGGAAGGGTAGATCAGGTTAGTGATTATTGTCTGGAAGAATTTGTGCCCTTGCATCCCAATGTTAGTGAGACTACAAGCGAGACTGACAAGGGACGCCACTGTGACTAGTGGCGGGAAATGCAGACTGGGTCCATTTTAGCAGTGGGGGAGTAAACACTGCATTCGGACTGAGAGAGAGAGGAATTTGCCTCATCCGTGAACCATTTTGGAAGGGGGGGGGGGGAATCACTAGGCTCAAGATGTTTTGGTCATTAAGTTCATGCTCAGGAATTTTATGAAAGTACAGTAGGGTCGGGATATATTGTGAGATAGGGTCCAACGATGTTCGCTATATATAATTACATGTAATCAATGAGGGAAGATCGGGTTAGGTGCTGGAGACCAAAAAAGGTGACTAAACTTGACTTAACCAGTTCATTTTCTAACTAACTAAAGCACCAATGAACACTAGACTCGGGAACAACGGGCTATTTCAATATCAAGGAACACCAGACTCTGCAACTGATGCACCATCCTGGAAACACAAGACTCGGCAGCTGACGCACCATCCTGGGAACACCAGACTCGGCAGCTGACGCACCATCCTGGGAACACCAGACTCGGCAACTGACGCACCATCCTGGAAACACAAGACTCGGCAGCTGACGCACCATCCTGGGAACACCAGACTCGGCAGCTGACGCACCATCCTGGGAACACCAGACTCGGCAGCTGACGCACCATCCTGGGAACACCAGACTCGGCAGCTGACGCACCATCCTGGGAACACCAGACTCGGCAGCTGACGCACCATCCTGGGAACACCAGACTCGGCAGCTGACGCACCATCCTGGAAACACCAGACTCGGCAGCTGACGCACCATCCCGGAAACACCAGACTCGGCAGCTGACGCACCATCCCGGAAACACCAGACTCGGCAACTGACTCACCATCCCGGGAACACCAGACTCGGCAGCTGACGCACCATCCCGGAAACACCAGACTCAGCAGCTGACGCACCATCCCGGGAACACTTGACTCGGCAGCTGACGCACCATCCTGGGAACACCAGACTCGGCAGCTGACGCACCATCCTGGAAACACCAGACTCGGCAGCTGACGCACCATCCTGGAAACACCAGACTCGGCAGCTGACGCACCATCCTGGAAACACCAGACTCGGCAGCTGACGCACCATCCTGGAAACACCAGACTCGGCAGCTGACGCACCATCCTGGGAACACCAGACTCGGCAGATGACGCACCATCCTGGGAACACCAGACTCTGCATCAGATGCCACACTGCCACCCTCACTTGACAATCCCACACCTACATAAACGAACACCAAAAATATTAGTTACAGTATTAAATAATTTCCATTAAGCTTTCCATTATCCTCACTTCACTTTTCACGTCACTAGCAACCCATTTACACTCACCTTAGAAGTCGTAATCTGTGGCAGAGTCGGCTGCTTTCTCGTCACTCACTCAAAGACTGAGCGGGCGAGCGTGAATGCGTGAGTGATCAGCTACGGTGGCGCCTCTGGTGAGCAAATAACGCATTTGTTTGCCATGGCGGTAAATTTGAGATACTTCCTGCCCGATTCCCAACGGGAAATAAAAAAAAAATTTCGCTATAGGAAAATTTTTACAATTTTGGTAGCCGTGATATAAAAAACTCGTTATATAAAGTCGCTGTATATCCCGACCCTACTGTATTGTTATGCCGAGGTATAATTTAGTATTTTAAGTTTTGTGAACTAGGTGTTTTGATTATTTTCTATTACACACAGCAGTTATTTTGACAAGTTTTGGGAGATTTTTTGTATATACGGGTATTGATGTATTACCTATGTAAGAATTTTCTAGAATTTATTGTATCAGTTTTGTTATTTACTTCTTAATGTAAGCCTCGATCAGAGTAGAACGTTCTAGAACTTGTTAGATGTGTCTGGATGGTGCTAGGATGTTCTGGGGGGCATCTGATGAGGTACAGTATATAAACATCCACAAGCAGCCTCGGAAGTTAGTCGATCATTTGTGCTCAGAGTGTGAAGTACAAGCCTAGTGACAACTAAAGATAATTGTTGTGCAAGTATTGTGGAATTGTCCTGAGCAATATAAAGTGAAAAGACTAAGACTACAGTAAGTATTAAGGAATTGCACACTGGTGGTGTGCTGACTATACATTTTCAAAGTGAGAATCCCAGTTGTGAAGACATACCCTGTGAGCAGATTTGTGGAGATCTAGTGATTCTTAAAGGCGACCACAGCTCACAAGTGTGTTTCTGTGACCTGGTGGTTATCTACCAGCCTGTTGCTTGTCTGTACACTGATATCGATCGCCGGGAAATTACCGGAGACGTGGGACAGCCAGTGGTAATTGGACGACACTTGTGATATATCTACTGCTTCTGTATACACGACCTCACTGCTGGTAACCAGCAGCGGAAGCTGGAAAGTGGCCAAAGATGTTCTTGACAGTATGCTTAGGGTATGGAATAAGACCGTGCACAGTGATGGGAATGGCATATGAAAATTAAACAAGCCTTTTGCAATAAGAGCACATGCAAGGTACTAGAGGCCATGGACTATGGATGTACCGAACCAAAAATTTTGTTGATGCTGTACTTAAAGTTAGCCGATTCTTTTCCAATACCGATACTAATAGAAAATTATAATTAATTTAACTAAAAATAATTAGCAAGCTTAATGACGGCTAGCTATACGTATGAGATAATATTGGTCGAGTCGCCAGAAACCTTAATTTTATTCGTATTGTAAAATGCATGAATACATGTGATTGCAATTCTCAAAACCCCCTCCCGCACTCTCCATCACACGCATTGCTACCGTCATTTCTTGCCCTTGAGCGAGCAGTAAACAAATGTCAACTGTCGTGGGGTGGAGATGGGTGGGATGTCAATGTCGCATTCTGGAAAATATCACAAAAACTGGTTTTTAGAAATAAATGGCTTTTTGTACAATCCAGAATGCGACGTCTAGCTTTGACTACCCGAGCAGGAGGTGGAGAGGGATGTGACATTGCGTATAAGGCTCTGCTAGTTTAGGTCCAGATAATTATAAACTTGGGAATATTTTCCAAGGGTAAAATGTTAATTTACATATCCCAATTAGGATATTCACTTTATTCTGATGAGGAAGAAGGTCCTGGTTGTGGAGATTAACTAGGTAGGGGAGGGGACCCCAGCACCACCACATGTGAAGCATCTTTCAGAGATAGATGAAGATTCTGGTAGCTGTTTTGAAAGGTTTTTGAAGATTCCCTCTTCTTTAATCTGACTGTGACTCATAGGCTGCAGAAAGACCACAGACCCTGCATATTTCCTGGTGTCATGTGCCAAATATTTTTTGCCAGGGTCTGCTTGACTCCCTGAGAAAAATATTTTGTCATTTGACAAGGAGACAATTTCTTACCATCCTGTAATGAAAATACATAGGGGCCTCAATTAGGGAATCTGGTTAGCCATTCTTGAATATTCCTAACTGGGCACAATATATGAGGAACCCTTGTCTCATCCATTAGCAGTTTTATCCTGATAGGTGGAGCTTGAAAATCCTTCCTTTCTTTTCGTAGAATCTCCGTAGGAAAAAGGGTGACATCTTCCTCAGAAAATACCAATAATGATGGATTATTGGAAATTGAAATTGAAATCGGCTGTTGCTATTGCTAGAAGGAAGGCTGCCTTCTGGAGCAATCTATCCCGGTTCAGATTTATATTGTAATTAGGTCCGATAAGAAATTTAGTAACTTTATCTAGAGACCAAGGTGGGATTCTCTTAGGCCGAGGGGGTCTCTGATTGAAAAAGGATGATCTGAGCATTTGATAAATTCTTGGGTTCAAAGTAATATTAAAACCCCAAGCCAGAGGGTCAACCAGTGCTGATTTATAAGATGCAATTGTAGCTCCTTGAAGGCCTTTAACTCTGAACAGAAATTCTAAAAATTCTAACACCACTGTTTCCGACAATATGATTGGAGTCGTTAACTTGATAAATTTCTGAAAAAGTTTCAAGTTTTCTCATATTGCATAGAAGTTTGGGGTCTATGACCTGCTATCACTTGGTTAACTATATTGGAATTACCCAACAATGTATTTAAACATCTTTTGAGAAACTCCAAGCGTGAAGTGCCAAGGATATCTCGAACTGAGGGTGCAGTACCTGGTCTAGATATATTTTCTAATCTTATCCTATTTAAACTAATTATTGAAAGCAATATAAGCATTTCTAATTCAAATACTGGTAGTATTTGAATTAGAAATGCTTATAATAAAATACACAGGTACATTTTTAGGACCTTTCAACACAAAAGCTTAGAGAGGAATTATATGTTTCAAACAAACAGAAGAACGTGAGTTGCATACAATAATTGTATTCAGTCATAAAGTTGCAAGAAAAATTATATATTGTCCCTCTAGAAACTTCGTGGCGCCTCAGTGACGAGGGAATAAGGGGAAAGTTTATTTTCTTTGGGGCGTCTGGCGCTCGTGATCACTACGCACTTAGGGGTCTTTTTCCGCTCGCCTTTGTGTCCGAGTTGGCCAATAAGGCATATTTACTGATCATAATACTTATTTCCTGTAAATAATTCATTTAGAATTTATTTTATTTGCATTACTTTTCATAAAAAGTGCTTGGCAACACACCCAGTCTGTTGCCAGACTGTCTGGCTGTCTTTGTGTTTGGGAGAGCAAGTAAGTCATATAAATAATTATCAGAATAATAATTCCACAGATAAATACATTTATAACAATGATACCATTATCATCTAGTAATGCTACATTGCATTACAACTACACTACTTTTAGTTATATTACTTTGATACAACATGATAAAATGGATAAACATTGAAAAATAAACAACAAAAGAAGGAATTTGCCAAGAAGCTTCCCTCTGAACGCTCGTAGGGCGCCGAGGTGGTGGTGACGTTGGTGATGCCCTAACGCTTAGCTAGCTGTCTGCCAGCGCTCATGGGTAGTAACGAGTGAATGCATACAGCTGTGTTCCTTTTACACAAATATGACACTTTGTACCATACATATACACTTAGTACACCACTATTTACAAGCACATGCCACATTGTTTTAGAATGTTTTCTTAGAGTGGTACTCCATAATGTAATGTTTACAGAGACCAATGTCACGCTCATTACACCATGTCATCACATCCGCACGCTTAGCTGGGTGCTTTGTGGTGTTCTTGTAGACATAACACCGCCTTTGCACCTTGCAACCTCTTGGAAGAGTTGGGAGGTCGTCAAGGTAGTGACGAACAACCCAGTCACGTGCATGGAGTCTGTCAGGTAGGCCTGCTTGGCTGTGACGTCTTGGTACAGCTGCCACAATGTTGCCATACTTCTCGAGGAGTTGTTATAACTTGCTTCTGAAAAACCCTGAGAGAGGGTTTTTTTCCCCAGTTTTTACTCGGTACATGTTGTACGCATTCGGGATGGTGATGTCCATGAAGTTTAGGAACATTTTCTTGTACCAATTAACACATTTCCGTACGCACTCAATTGCGCCAACCTGCATGTCACTCTTGTTTACGAGCCGCATGTTGACATTGTAGTCCACAACAATGTTTAGTTTTTTCATGACCTCTCCTGTGATCCAGTCCCCTTTTCCACTGTCCACCATTTCGCCTTTGTGAACTGTTGACAGCATCTGCACAGTACGTTCATCATGCCAGTATATTGCAAGCATCTTGTCTGTTTGCTTCAGCTGGATCTCTCCTCATGCAGGTCTACCAGTAAACACGGGCCAGTGTTTCCCGTTCTTACGTACTGTCCCACAAGAACCGGTGTCGTGTTCAAGTAGGAACTTGGCCAGGGCAGGAGAGGTATAATAATTGTCAGTGTAGAGGACGTGATTACCTCCAAAGTAGCGGTCCATAAGTTTCCTGTCAACAGTGCCTTGTATATGTCTGTCACTTGCTGTGTCTCTGGACATGAATTTTGCAAGCAATGGAGTTACTGTGATGTCATCAGGAGATATCCAGTACTCCTGAAGTACAGCACATGTTTTTTCACATGTGCCATTAGCATCAGTAATGCAAAAACACATACAGTTCGGAAACACCGACATCACTCCATTGATGCATGTGTGACAGGGGTCCAGGGCCTGGGTGAGCATCACACGTGTACTGATAAAATTTGTCTTGGTACACAGTAAGTCCATGATTGCACCATCAAAGAAAGCACAAAAATAGTCCATCTCACGTGATTCCTCTGTACAAGGAAGATTGGGAGTAATTCCACCTGATGATCGTCTAAAATCAGGGATGTCGCTGAAAATTACTGCAATCAGACCAAACAGAGGTATCCATTGTTGAGCCGTGAGCGCACAGCGGGGATACGCCGTCCTTGCTGGGTTTCGCTGCCGGCGTCATGCTCATCCTCACTTGTCTATTAACATCGTCTAACTCGATGCTATCCTCAGGATCACTAGTCACATAATCACTGCCTTCCTCACCACTTTTACTAGATTTGCACACTACAGCACTCGCATCAAATAGTTCTGTCCTTATCTGGCTATCATCCAACCCACGGCGGCGACACTTGATTGGAGTGGAAGATGAGGGGCGACTCATGACGACGGGAATGGTTACTGACTGTGCCGAGCCTACCCACGCTCCCCTATGTATGCCAGGACAGACAAATAGTCATGCTGGAACCTGTTAACCCGCGATGGGAATTCAAACTGGCGGGAAAAGCTGCGTGTTCTGGAACATCACCTGGGGTGTGCCGTTCCGGAGCGTCAACCGGGGCGTAAGGGTTAAAAACATGTGTTTCACCGGCGTGAGCATTAAGACGACTTCCACGTGGAATGTATACACCAATGTTAAATAATCTTTCACCTTCCACTGGTGAAGGTGGAGAGGATAGATGCTTGTTAGCAAGGAGACTTAATGTTGGTAGTATGTTCTTATTGGTGTTCTACCAATCAAAAGGTTCCATCATGTGCTTGCAACTGTAATGTCTGGTATCTGTTCATTTCAGCTCTTGACAGTTAAAGTGGTTACACACTTTTTTTACTTTTCAAAGAATTCTTCGGAATTAATTTTGGTTCTGTAGACTGTGAATGATCACTATTGCCCTCTCTCACTAGCTGGTCTAAGCATTTATCAAAATCCAAGTCACTAAAGTCATCAAACTGCACAAGACAATCTAGGTTCTGCACTTCAGTTTCACTGGAATGTGCACTGGTATGCTGACACTCTTCTTGTATATCTTGCTTCCTCTTCTTAAGACAGCTGATGTCACTCTTTGTTGGTATCTTTGTATCTTGGATCAAGACATGTTGCCAGTGTGGGATTGTTGTCATCAAGATACCTATGAAATATGTTCTACCTTGATGGCAGTGAGAAGTACTGCCTAACCCAGAAAACCGAGCATCTGCTGATGCTTTAGGGATTATCTCTGAAACAGTGCATGATCTTTGACTCGCCTGAACAATGGTCTTGTGGAAATTATCACTAGAGTAGAGAGCTTTCCTAAAAGGTTCCATTTGTTTTCATCAAACACCAGGAGGTTGGGGGCTTCAAGGCAGTTGAATTGAGACGGTTTATTTAGCCAGAAAAACACAGATACAGAGTGGATAATAATAACAACAATATTAACATGGCTGAGCCAGTTGAGAACCTGAGCTCTCTTTGAGGCACCTGATATATACTATACATTTATCTCAAGAAAGTATTATGTAAAATTTAGTATCATCTGGAATAGTACAATAGCATGGTAGTAATAAGTACATCTCATAGTGTTACCATGGTTATCACTTCAATATTTATTTATTTTATTTGTTAATTATTTTTTATATTTATTTTTTATTTATTTTTATTATTTTGTTTATTTATTTATTTATTTACACATATATACACATACATATATGTGCGGTTCCTATGAGTGGGGACATTTTTATTAATACTGTATTGTATATTGAACTAAGAAAGAACGCATTTATTGACCAAAAATATTTAACCTTTACACCCGGGTGACGTACTAAGATGCCCAACTAGCGTGCCCTGGGTGACGTACTAATACGCGTGCCATTTCCCGCCAGTGATTAAATGCCCAACGTGGGTTATCAAGTTCCAGTGTGGTTATTTGCCTGTCACACCACACACTCGGCCACAAGGAAGCTTTTTGAACATAATTACTTACTTTTGTTTGTTTCATTTTCATTGTTTGTCTATTTTATCATGTATCAAAGTAATATTGCTAAAATTAGTGAAGTTGTATTGTAGTGTAGTATTACTGGAAAATAATACTGTGATTATTTTATAAATGTATTTATTTGTGGAATTATTATTATATTCATTACTTGCTCTACCAAACACAAAGACAGCCTGGCGACCAACTGAGTGTGTGTTGCGGAGCACTTTCTATGAAAAATAATGCAAATAAAGTATTCTAAATTAATTATTTACAGCAGATAAGTATTATGATCCATAAATATATGCTCTATTGGCCATCTCAGACACAAAGGCAAGCTAAAAATAGCTTGTAAGTGCGTAGGTGACCACGAGCTCGGCTGTCAAAACATCACTGTCGCCTTGTATCCCTCCCCCCTTTCTCCCTCTGTCAGTGCTGCCAGGAAAGTTTCTAGATCGTCAATATATTGTTTTATCATTTAAAAAGGTTAAAAATTATTTTTTTAAAAGTTTTGATTTTTCTCGATTTACCCCCACGTGGGGGGTACTGCCAGCGGCACCCTAACCCTTTTACTGTACTGACTTTTACTTTTATCCTCTTCACCACTGATCGGCTCGTTAGCCACTTGGGCGATCAGTTACGTCTCTGTTATGCACTGTTGGCAAGTACTGGGCATGCACCGACTCGAAAAAGTTTGCCCTCACAGTTTTCTGGACCTGCAGCTTAAAGGTTAATTTATGTTAGAGAAAATACGACTGGTTGTTGCATTCCAGAGCAGTTGACTCGCAGTAAGATCTGCCATATGTGTAATAATGGAAATGGATAGTTTGGGCTGCCAGAGAGGAAAATTAAAGAAATAACATTATGAAAGTGTTGGCTGAAAATTGGCCAATACCATTACTGTACTCCAAAAATAGGCCAATGCCACCGATACTGATACTTGATACAATGTAAGTATTTTAACCAAACCTCGAGAATAAGTAGAATTTTTTCGCCTTCTCCACCCAGTCTCAGATCATTATATTATTGAAAGATAAGCATACCCCCTGTACTTCATAAATTGTCGGAAGAATTTTCTGCAGTTTAATTAAAAAAAATATTATTTACAGATTGTTGGCATCTGGATGTCATGTTGGCTCATTCAAGCTGTGAAGGAGCGGTATGAGGTCTTGTAAATTGCCACTGCAATTTGGCACATGGTTGGATATCTTGATGTTAAAGATGTGTGAATAATTGCAGTGGTGGTTGGTCACAAGCCTCCATAATGGTAATATGATGTTTGCTCTAACAACTCTCTTAGAACAGTAGACTTGTGAAGGATTGGAAAATATAGACTTTAAAAAAAGATTGAATTTGTGATGATAATGATGGGTTCAAGGAATTATAAAATGTAACTATTGTACCTGTATTAAAAATTTAATTTGATTATTACCTACTGATTTTCATCTCTAAATGTGATTACATATGATTATATGATCATTCTGCATGACAAGAAATCTACTGTTAGTGAAATAATGAATCTGAAATTTGGTTTTTGTACAAAATTTTATTTAAAGAAATATTTCTTAGGTTAACTTTTGTAGTAATAAAGACTTATGGTACAGTATTATAGATAAGATAGCAGGAGACAGTTGTACTGTCCCCTTCACTAGTGCATTAACAGGGGCTTGCCAAGTTTTGTGTGGTGTGGCAGCCCTGTGTTTGTTTACATTCAAGGGAAGGAAACACAACAGTAAACATATGGAATCAAATTAAAACTATTAAAACAAATGCCTCCAAATATAATGATTTATGGAATGTTTATATGACGAGCCCCTGTAAACGCACTAGAGAAGAGGACTGTACAGTCTGATGGCCTCTGCAACGATCACTGACTGAAGCCACGTTAATTTGGTATACAGTAGAAGTCCAAAAATCCGGACTGCTTGGGGATTGGGTCGGTCCGGATTTTCGGATATTCCGGATTCTCAGGCAGTACTTTTAAAATTCAAATTTAAGGAGGAATAAAGAGGAGATGAATAGGTACATTTTGATAGTTTATTCATTAGCAAGTATAGCATACTTCATTTATCAAAATGAGCAGTTTTAAAGAAAAAGCTGTGAATTCTAGAATTTTATTCTTTGCCTTTTTTATATTATAAATTGTAGACTTAACAATGTCGTATGTTTCCATTAGAACAGTATTGCTCACACCACGTTCTAGTTTCTTAATTATTTCAAGTTTGTCACTCATTTTCAACTTGTTCTTTCTCTTCACACAACGAAGTTTATCTACTTTAGGAGCCATTATTATGGGCTTGTACAGTACTCTGTAAATGGAAAGAGTAGGACTCAAAATTACATACATTGTCAGTTTGATTGCTCGTTTTAAAGTGGCGACCGCGTGGTCACTTGTTGTCGCTCTACAGCTGTGGCGCTCATGCATGCGCACATACACACAAAAGCCAGCTAAATTATAAAAAGTGAGTTTTCAAAAAGTCCGGATTCTCGGGTGGTTTGGATTTATGGCATCCGGATTCTTGGACTTTTACTGTAGTTGGTATTTCTGGTTGTGTGATGCATTGTTTAACCAGTATGGTGTATTTTTTATATCACATGTAGCTAATACTGAGAAATTAACCGGAATCACCTGCGTAAATGAGTGTTGTTCAGAATTCTTGGTCCAATGTGTCATATTGTATAACCCCATGAAGGTGCAGAATTGTTTTTGACTGTACCTCTCATCAGAATTATGTATTTAAGAAAAATCTTGTTTTTGATCTGATATACATTTAAACTATATAATCATGTACTCAAAGTATATACTGTCTTAGGATATTACTGTATGTGAAGTAGCCAATGGCAAGATTCTGTATTCAATCATTATTCAATAAAGACAGCTTGTTTGTTAAGGTATTTAATTGCCTAAGTATTAATTTTGGCCAAGCAGAGAAATATGTTTAGGAAATTTTTTTTAAGGCATGGATATGGTATTTGACAGGGTACCACATGGGGTATAGCAGTGGGTAGTGAGCCAGTTAAAGGTTGAGTGTCTTGTATGAATGGTTGTGTGGCTTTGGAGCTTTTTTTTTTTTTTTTTTACATGGGGATTAGCCCACCTGGGCACAGGTTACTGACCCACATGGGGCCTGGGGGGCGAAAATTTAATAAGAATAATTCATAGTAAATAAAAATTACAATGGAAATATAAAATGAAACGTTAAATAATAGTTCATAGTAAATAAAATTTATAATAAATACAAAATTAAAAATAAAATATTAACTAACACAAATAAAAATAATGAAATACAAAAATGGAAAAGAAAACTCAATAGTGAGGAATGATATATGTATATTGTGATGTCAGAGTAAGAAATAGAGACCCTGCAATTGTGTGTAAATGAGGCAGAAAGTCAGATCAGCAACCTGGGACTTGGTCACAATTTTTGTGATGCCATATGGTAGCAGGGTCTACCATTAGACAACACATTATGCATCCAATATCTTCCAGGCGGTAGTACCTCCCTGTTTGATAGCTGCCTACTCCTATTGGCCATTTCTCCAAAATTTTGGCAAAGTTTATGTAAATACAAAATGCTTAATAAAAGCTCCAAATCAACTTGTGCACTTGTATATACAGTGGTCCCTCTGTTAACGAGCGGCTTGGTTAACGAGTTACCTACCATAAGATTCTTAATTTCGGTTAACGAGCAATCCCTTGATTAACGAGTTTCTTACGAGCCGACCTCAACATGTTTTCGCTAGCATTTGGCGGTCCACCAGCTGTAGTACAGGCATCCCCCGCGTTACGGAAGGGTTCCGTTCCCGGAAAATTGACCGTATCATGAAATTCCGTAACGCGAAACCTATTTTCCCATTGACTTCCATTATAAAACTGGAGATGCGTTCCTAAGGAATTTTTTCGGCCCCAAAAAAGTAATTCAAGCACTTTTATTAATGAAAATAAACATTTATAAACACACAATACAGTACATTAAATAATTTATGATATACCTTCTTCAAACACCAATTTAGGGCTTAATATTGCATAATATTGCATTATACAGCTATGTGTATGTTTATTCGAGTGCCCTGTCATAGGAGTCAGTTTTCTCTCACTCCAGCACTCCCGAGTCATCCGTTTTCTCTTAATCGTGCACCAGAGACTCTTGTTTTTTAGTAGTGACACAGAATTTGATATTGCAACTGGAGTTGCATTTGTTGAGGCAACTTAGGTATGTCTGATTACAGTTGGAATATTCAAGATCCATTGTGAGTGATGTTTAAAGCTTCTACTGTCTTTATGGTTGGTAAAACTTGTCAAGTCTGTCAGTCTGAATGGCATGTGAGAGGCCTTGCGTTTGTTAAAATTTACCCCAATTTCCGCAAGGGCGGATTTACGGGTCGTAACGCGAAATTATTGGTCATAATTTACAAATTCCGTAACGCGGGGGATGCCTGTATTACATTATTATTATTATAAATATTATTATTATTATTATCATCATTATTTGGGGTTTTAGGCCGTGAGACATGAGTTAATGTTCGACTGATGACTCGCTCTTTGCTTATGAAGAATGTCAAAATCATTAAATATTAATTTATTTTTCTTTCTAGGGTGTGTAGATGGAAGGAAGGGCGTGTGGATTGGAGGTAGTGTATGTGGATGGGAGGAAGGGTGTGTGGTTGGAGGTAGGGTGTGTGGATGGGAGGGAGAGAGTGTGGATGCGGGGAAGGGTTTATTTATTTTAGATTGTTTGGCTCTCTGAGGCTGGCTTGAAGTTTACAGCTGACTAGCTGAAGTGAACGGTTGGCTGGTTTAGGTGAATGGCTAGCTGGGCTGAGGCATATATCTGGCTGGCCAAGAACCCCCACCAAACAGATCCTCAGTGCCAGACAGGCTGTATGTCATCATTGGCAAGTACTGGGCAAGAACTGGCTCCAGAATGTATCTGCACCAGTGTCAGTGTTGGTCAAGTCTGGTCTTGAATGAACTCACTCTAGGTGCTGTCACACTCTCTGGCAGTGTGTGCCAAGAGTTTACAAACTCGGAAAAAGTTTGCCTTGACAATTTTCCGAACTTGTGGCTTCTTCAACCATAAGCTGTGACCACCCGCCCCACTAGGCTAGTGGGGCACGTCCCCCAGCTCCAGGTATGAACCCTCGACTGAGTAATGCCCTCTGAGTTGTTTATAAACTTCAATTAAGTTGCCCCTTGACTACCTGTATTATACAGTAAGTCAGGCAATTCCTGTAGGGGGAGGGATATAAAATTTGCCTCACTTAAGAGTTTGATAAAAACAAACAAATATGAAAAGCACTGTGAGTGTATTGTATGTGGAGATTAAAGATTCACATGGTATACTGTGTGTGTAAACTGAGAATATGAACAAGTACTGTACTATCGTGCACCAAAGTCGTGTCCATTACCCAGCCACAGTGAGGGTTCGAATTGCCTTGAGTCTGAAGTTTCGAAACAGCTGGGGAAATGCTATGGTCGGCCAAGAGATGTCACCCACTGTAATGTGTGTGGGGAGGGGGGATGAGAGGCAGGTTTATTTATTATTTATACCACCATAATTTCAAGCTGCCTTTTTAACTACGTTTGTCTTACAGTTGTTGTTTCTTTATGGTTACGAATTCATGGAACAGGTGCAGTGCCCTGGGTGCTTATTGCCGCTCAGGTCACAATGATACTTTAAAGAATGGAATATATTAAGGATAAAAGTGAAATATGCAAGGATCAGGGTGAAGGGCCTTGGTCAGCTAGTTTTACTCAGCGACCACGTCACAATTTTGTTGTTATTCCGACAAAGAGATTATGGTAATATTTATTTATATTCCACCCATCCTTTGCTTAATAAATATTTGTGATGATATGCAATATTATATAATTATATACTTATGTTAAAAAGAGTGGAGTGAAAAAGTCATCAGTATTGTAAAATAGTATTCAGACTTAATCTAGGTGACTGTTCCAATTCTTCCAAGTTCCAGTGTTTAAACACCCCACCACAATATGCAAGCTTCATATATTTTGGAGTGTGCTCAGTTACCTTTAATACTGTGTCCTGAACATCATGAGCATTTCAATGATGGTAGCAACTGCAACTATATAATTATATTGTGTTATAAGACAACACATTCCACGACGTGTCATACAGATCATTGTATACCACACAATACATAATTTGTGGCTGTTAAGTTACTTTGTTATGAATTTTCATGCGATATAGTTTAAGACATCATTAAGGACATGGATTTAAGATAACACTGTAGGTGAGTTAATATATGTTAATTGTATTTACAAACAATACTAAAATCCAAACAATACACCAATACACACATCTTAGTATTTGGTCCATTCACCCATTGCATTCAGGACTTCATCAAGGCGATAGAGATGGAGTCGACCAGCTTCAGGCACACCCCTGGTCGTCGACGTATACTCTCCCACACGTAGTAAACTTTGGCCTCTATTGCTGCACAGGTTCGCTGCTCCCCAATATCCCAATCACGTTTCATCATGGCCCAAATATGTTCAATCGGATTAATGTCACATCCTAGTGTTGGCCAGTCGATGACCTCAATTTCAGGGTGATCCTGGAGGTAGTCCTTCACTATGTTGCTGGTATGAATGGGACTGTTGTCATGAACCAGCCTGATAGTGTGGGGGGCTGGAACTGCCATAGGAATTAGCACTTGCTCCAGGATGTCTACACACTGCTCACCAGTAAAATGGCCATTGATCTTGACCAGTTCACCTGGCCCATGTGCCCACATCCACCCCGGAATGTCAAGGAGCATTATAGAGCCCAGTGTTCGGGGTTAATTCCAGGTATTCAGGGGCATAACATAATATTTTGAAATGTACTGTACTTAGATTTTTCCCCAAAAAATAACGTCACCTACAATGAAGATTTACAAGTCAACCATGGGTGTCACATGTCACACACAGGTAGAGATAGCATAGCTCACCCACCTCCTATGGTCCAGATACAGTACTTGCTCACAAATTTAGGATTTTTCAAATTGGTGGGGACATGGTTATACTATTAGCACTGGCTCATAGCCAATACTTTGTCACACATTACCTCTTTAATGGGGATTTAAACCTGGGTTTGAGATGCTAGTACAGTACAATATGTATTGTGTGATACTCAAAGGTATTCAGTTGTAATTTATGGTATCCTCAGTGTTCAAAAGCATTAATATTATAAGTATTATGCCAATATTACTATTAATATTATTGCCATGACTAAAACTATTATTAACCCTTTCATTACAGAGATGTCATTTTCAATGCTTTATTTGGTTAAGATGTCAAGAAGATAATCATAGATCAAATTTATTATGAAGCATAATGACACAATCTATACTGTATGGGCAGACTCTTGTATATAATTTCCTCTTCCATGAAAGTTGTCAATGCAAAACTAGCTATCAACGTCCTTCTTCCTTCACAAATCCACAATGTAAGGCATTCAGAAATCTCAAATTATTTTTCTTAGTAGTATTTATATTACATCTTGATGCAGGAATAAAATACAGGGTACTGTAATTTAATTCGGTATTCCATTGGTAACCTTTAGTAATATATAAAAAAATAGAGGATTATACTTTCAAAGGTTCTCAAGTTTAAGTTTCCTCATAAGAACTGTATATAAAAATGCATCTGACTAACACATTGTTACACCACAAACACAAAGTAAAAAATGGAAGTGATGTTGCAGCGAGACTACCTTAATAAGATGTATTTTCTTATCCTCAGTAAGCAAATTAATGTAAGAACCTTTGAAAGACTTTGAGTGAATTTCATCATTCCACACCTTGAATAATGACCCACAAGGGATACTCAGCTGTTATTGTAAGGAAACAATTCATGGGTTTGTAGCTGGCATGAGTGTGTGTGTGTGTGTGTGAGAGAAGACAACTACAGTGATTCTATGGGCCTCATAATCAGTGTCATGTTAAATTTGAACTCTAGAATTTAACCTTAATAATAAAAAGATGTTGAAACAATGTTGTCATGCCAGTCAATATGACTCAACACTGAAGTTGCATAATGCATCCACTAAGTGTACGTCTCAAAAACGCACAAAATAAAAGACCTGAATTCTCCATGATTCGTACAGTACACAGTCCCATAACTGGAGATACAATTAGTAATTTAGGCTGTGGGTTACAGACAGTGTCCAGAATGGCATCGAAAATGACCCGAGATTCAACACATTATCCATAGACACATTCCCCTCTCCCTATAGATATTGGTAAAAAAATATAATGTACGAATCTTTGAGGATCCATGGAAAAAGGTCTTTATGGCATTACGATAAGAAAAATACACCACTTTAGCACAGTACGACCAAAACACAGTACAGTATGTTCACAATTTGACACATAAAATTCATACAACAACCACAATTATGTAAGGCAGTGCTTGAACTATTATAACACTACTGGTGCAAGTTTGGACATCTGACAGTAACAATAATGACCATCTGATAACTAATGACTGGATATTTCACTTAAATATTTTTAACACCTTTGATCACATGCATTTGTTTATACAGTAAGTGCCATAAGAAAATAATGCCACCTAAGTATCAGAGGTCTACATGGATAAATACACTACTGGTACAAATAAAGAATGACGCCAATCCTGTACTGTAGTTCTGAGGTTAGCTTTGAAAATTCCAACTTTGCCAATTTTTCTGCCTATTATCAATACCAAAAATTGCTAAATATTACTCCAAGATCCATAAATGATGCAGGCAAGTGTTAACCGTCTCGTGTGCATTTTTCAGGCACCACAAAGACCTACAACAATAACAAGAAATTTTTTAGAAAAGTTTATTGCCCAATTTTTTATATGGCATTGGGTCTCCTTCCCTATTGTAACTCTATACATAATGATCCCTGCAGCTCTCATGAGATAGATATCTAGAAATACTCGTAGACTAAACTCAAATTTCTCTTTGTAGTGAGCCACCAAAAAAAAAAGTATGAAATCAACTTTATAATAAGTTCTGATAATGAAGGTGTTATAATAATTGTACTGGTTTTACTTACATCCTGCAAACACAAGGAATAACATTCACTGGCAAGTTATCTAAGGAACACAAGATGTCTTCATATATTTCCAAACCAAACTACAAAGGAACCAGATAATTTTTTTTACCGTAATTAGTATTTATAGTTATATAATGGTAACATTATATATATATATGCACGACAAAAGTTCTAATATGATATGAAAATATTGATTCATGTAACAAAATATATAACAATATTATGTTTAAGATAAACGTCAACATTTCATATAAAGTCTACAGTGTTCTTCTTTCATGAATATCACAACAAAAACATTCTTAACAATACATGTATGTACAGTACTTTAATATGATCATCATAACATAAAGCTCTGTATCTTAGGCCCAGTGTAAGGTTACGGTATAGTACTGTATAAATTTTAACATGGGATTATAGCTGGACACCAAATGGCCCCCTGGACCAAATTATCCCCAACATAACCTAACTTAGGGTCTATTAGAAATGAGGCCATTTGGACTAGGCCCCATTCTTAATGTTCAGGTTACAATACAGTGTTTCAGGACTGGGAGGCCACTTGATGCAGCATGGGATAACAATCATGTGACAATACGTATTCAAAAAACTTGTAAATTGTACCTGACTTACAAGATGGTAATATAAATGTACTGCATAATAGAATATGAAAATTAACTACAATATAAAGTAGGGTATATGAATTTCTATATTGGCACAATTATTGATGACTCTAGCTGTATGCATTCAGCAACACACTCCAAAATGTTGCAATAAAAGACGGATATAATATTTTAATGCAATTTGTTACAAAGGAAAGTTTATGGGATGGGTCATAAAGAATACATCTACTCATGGTGGTCCCTGTGAAATATGAAGTAAAGGTATTTACATTTTACTTTCATCCTCTTCACCACTGATCGGCTCGTTAGCCGCTTGGGCGAACATGTATACAGTACCAGTGCCACTTGAGTCTTTCAGCTATTACACTTTAGTTTCACCTTATCTCCCTCAATCACTTAATATGATTCAAAATATTCTATTACCCCCCCCCCCCCTTGTATTGATTCTTTAGCAGGCTGATGCTCTGACATAAGAGAACATCAGGGGTAGCTAGAGCATTACCCGTCCCTCTACCCATAATCCATGTGAATCAAAATACATCTTAGTGCGCTGCTTCACATCATTGGGATCTACATTGAGTTTGACCATCAACATTTCTATCAATTTTTACTCCAGTTACTGCCCTTGATTGATTTTCAGATTAGCAGAGACCGTACAGTGTATCATCCAGTGATTTTTTTTTTCACTATCAATACTTTTCAAACTTAAAAATACTTAAACTCTCTATTTTATCAATGATTTTAGGTAAAACTGATTTTTGTGACTCAGAAAGCCTCAAGTGTCTGCCCCACTCCAGACAGCATACAACATTGTTTTTTATGTTGAAATGTGTCAGCTCATTCTCACTTCATTAAAAATTGAGTAGATATATATGATATGCACAGTCAACAGGAAAATTGTCTGCACCTTTAAGGTGTGATACAATATGACACACTGGACCAAGAATTCTGAACAACACCCATGAGTTATGGAATACAGGTAAACCTCGAGATATGATGGGGTTACCTTCTTGAAAACCCATCACCAGGTGAAATATTGTAGATTGGGAGCATTGTAACATGGGGTTCAGTGGGATATGTTCCCAGCCAGTCCCAAATACTGTACACATCACATGTTCCCCTTCAAGGCTAAAAGGATTCGTGTAGGTAGAGTGGAGACTCCCACACAGCCTCTGGGGAGTCTCATGCTGCTTAACAATGTCAAGCTTCACCTCAGAGGCATGGTTGTCTTGAATGCCTTGGCCTTCCCAGACATTTTCAAAGTTACAATGCTCACTTCAGTTACAAAAGCAGAGCAAAAGCACTTATCACAAAAACAGAGCAAATGACGATAACAAAAATAATGATAGCGGCTGACACTGCTCACATTTTCAAAACAACAGTCAACACACCTTGGTCACAAAAATACAGAAAATACCGGTATCACTTAACAGTCACCATAACACAGTTCAATCTAAATGTTAGTGCTGTCTTCTCACTGTAAAAAAAAAAAAGAAGCTCAATGTACAATGCTGACCAATAATCATGGAGCAATGCAATGGCAGGTTTGCGATAAACAACGAACCATGGGGAGGGCTGTAGTGAGCGGGTTGGTCATGTGGCGGCACGTGGGTAGGCTGACAAGTGAAGGTAAAGATTGCTGGTGCATAGGGTATTGTTTCCTTATAAAATGTCACTGACTTGATGTATAAAAATATGGTGATTAATAGGAGAATAAACAACCCATAGTTTGCACCAGAGGAAAAAAATCCAACCATTGGATATTGATGGCTATTAATGGATATAGTTAAAGCAAGTTGTTTTCACCGTATATAGCAAGATTATGTCAATTTATAGCCATCATTATGGTAAAATATCGCATCTCGGGATATCGTATCTCGAGATTTACCTGTATGTAGGTAGCACTGCCTTCTAGAGTTGCCACTTACTATGTATTAACTACAGGTGATATGCAGAATACATGGTATTGGTTACAATATGTATTGCACAATCTGAAGTACCAACCTTACAAAATAAATATGGCTAGAGTCAGTGATCGTTGCAAAGGCGGTCAGACCCACAGGTGCAGAATTTTTTTTTTCTTGACTGTACATTCCTCATCTACAGATAGATTTGTAATTTTCATAGAAACAAACTTTACATATACTGTACTGTACATAGACAGCCTCACATTTTCTTATACAAAGATACCCATAAATTCTCAGTACAGTATCAGTTTTCTTCTACATGTATTTTGTATCTTCTCAAAATACAATATTCCTCTTAATACAGTATCCATAAAGTTTTAAAACATTATGAAATTAAAATAACTCGCAAAAGATCAGTGGTCCTTCTAAAGAAATACAGGCTCTGTACTGGGTATTCTCTTCAAGGTAGTACAAATACACTGTACTAAATCTCCAATACATGGCATTAAAGAGGTTTCAAAATTCATTCATACTCTTCATAAATACAGTAGAGTACAGTGTATTATTAGGTAAAGGCAGGTCAACCTGCCACTGAGAGAGCTCTTAAGTGATGATGTTTTGATCTGCTGCAATTTTAATCTCACATGTGTCTTATTAACTAAGACCTACAGTATCATCACTTTGTCCAGGCCAATCAAACTTTATAAATACGATACAAAATTGAACTTAAATCTGATCAAGCAGGTTCATGGCTATACCTGCACAGTACAGGTGTCAACAAAAATCAGAAAACTTGGGTTACAAACCACAGTGCAGCCTGATCGAAGTTCCTGTCAGTCATTCTTGAGGAGTGACCGACAAAGCTAAAAATAGATTATCATTTACTTGACATTCACCTGATCTGGATCACAAATGACTAGAGTGTCCAGTTGAGACAATATTACAGTACTGTATATAGTTGATGCCTCACCTAACACTGGAAGCTGACAGTTATGACTATTGGCACACAACTATCAGATTGTATTCATATTTGACAATTGTCAGGGAATACTGCACAGTACTGAACTTTCACCAATTAATTTTCTTGATGAATGATTTCAGTAGTATCAAAAGATATTCAAAAGACAGTCCAGAAATAAAACTAATACATATCTTTTACCTCCCTGGTCTGCTCTGTAATATTCAAAGTGTCATAAAAACTAAGATTAACATAGCGTATCTTGATCTACTCAGACATGCTCCCTGTCACAATATACATTAAAAAATAAATATTATGTCCTTATACTACATTGGTTTACTCTCATAGCATCTCCCTTTGACATCTAACAGTAAGTATTTCATTTCTGTAATAAATGCATTACTCATATCTGCTTCTTTTATTTTGATGCACAGTAGTTAAAAAAAATGTACGTCAAAAAACAACCCCCAGTTTTCTTTTCAGGAACAGCAGACAGCACTTATTGACTGCCCTAATATATTTATTATATTTTGTCGTGTTTATTAAAATTTATATGTACTTCTCCCCAAACGATATAGGATTTTTTTTTTTTTTTGGTTAAAAGTCCCTTGAACCCTCAATCATTTCACTGGTAATCCCTCGAACTCTGGATCATATACAGTACAACAAATTTAGCTATAGGTCCCTTGAACTTTAAGCAAATTAACTAAAATTTTGTTAAACTCTGAATCATTTAATTTATAGACTGTTAACCTCTGAATCATTTCTGTTAAATTCTGAATCAGTTAACTACAATGCCCTTGATTCCTGTATCATTTACCTAAATGTATCTTAATATTCAGACCACAGAACTACAATTCCTTGGTGGGCATACAGTTAAGCCGCTCAAATGCTGCCTTTTCCAGAGACTCTCGGTGATCAGGGTGAGATATTCTGATGAGCTCATAGGCTCTCTGGCGGAGGTTCTTACCAAACAAATAAGCAATTCCCCACTCTGTCACCATGTAGTGTACATGTGCCCGGGTGGTCACCACACCTGCTCCTGCAATGATTCAAAGGTGTTAGATGATATAAAAATCTCTTAGATAAGCCAAGACTGTTAGATGATATAACAAATATAGTACAGTAGTTATTAATTAGTACATTTCAGTGTGAAATGAAGCAATACAAAGGAGTCAGATGATGAATGTTACTGAGCTTTTCTTGAAACAAAATTTCTGAGAAATTAATCTGTTAGATATTATCCCTTGAACACCTAATTTTTGGTCTTGTTAGCTCCTAAACATTATTTTTGATATGTTAATCCCAAAACATAATAACAGGATATTTCACAAATTCTCCTTCAGACAAACCTTGTTTAAGGAAAGGCACAATCTTGGACTCGCCCCTGGAAGTGACAGAGGGCATGGCCAAGATGGGCTTTCCTTGACCATCACTGCACACTGCTGCCCCTCGGATAAAGTCTACTTGCCCTCCAACACCTGTGGGTGTAGCAGGTGAAGTGTAACTTAACCTAATCTAACATAAACTAAGTTCACAAAATATAACTAAAAACAATGGAACCAAATTTCACATTATTCAATCTATTTTAACATAATTTAACCTAATGTAATGTAACAGCTTCCAACACAACATGGCATAACCTACTGTAATGGAACCAAATTTCACATTTAATTTATTTTTAACAATGTAATCTATTTCAAGTACTGTAACATAATTCAATTTAGTTTTATCAAACATACCCAACTCTAACTTTACCTAATTTAATGTACTGTAACTTACTATATCATATTCTAACTTAACCTAATTTAATGTACTGTAGCTTACTATATCATATTCTAACTTAACCTAATTTAATGTACAGCCCCCTAAAAAAGTATCATTAGATTTTCCGTCGCTGCAGTTTGAAAGCCTAGATGAAATGATCCTCAGTGCATCATCATTAGTTGGTATGCCTGCTCGCCATTTCAGCAACAGCTAGAGATGGGGGTAGGATTAGGGGAGGGAGTCATCCCAGGGGCAGATTCAGGAATATCAAGGGGGGGGGGGGGGGCTGAGACCATTTTGAAGCCTTGTGCACTTCATATTAGGAGATATTCTGAGGTCTATTGTAATTACAGTACTTTTTACTAAACAAAAATGCCTGAGTACAATACTTCATCAGAGAAAAGTATTGAAATTTTCTGATGGTGTTAATATTGTTACCCTCTTCATTCTTTTGTTATGATCTAGGACCTATGAGACACCCTGTACAATATAGAGTAAAGAGTCTTATCTTTGAGGAGACATAATGCATCACTCATGGACTTGCATATTTTCACTTATTCTGCAAGCTTGTTGTATATTGTATTCCACTAATCATCCCTGTCTTTTGATGCTTAATGATTAGTACAGGTAGTTGCAAATATTTGTGTCTTGACATATTAATACGACAACAAAGTTAGTGTAAGCTTATTATGTCAGTACATTTAGGTATTTATAAGTTACAGCTCTGATGTCACCTTCCCCAGAAATATTATTGCGAGGAATATATAAGGAGAAAACTCTCAATCTAAACATCGGGGTTGAAATTGCTGCTATTCAGATTATATTTTCAAAGGGTATCTTGTATGTATCCCATCTCTGAGTAAATCCTCACTAAGTACATGCTATCTCTGAGTACCTCCAGGCTCTAAAACACATCTTGGCTCTGACCTGAGTACATCCTGGTACCAATGGAGTCTGACACAACCTGGCCCGTTAGGTCGACCTCAATGCAGGAGTTGATGGCGGTGACTTTCGGGTTCTGAGCAATAATAGGAATACTGTTGACGAAGGACACATCACACATTACTGTAGGAAAGAACAAAAGCAACCATTAACTTTGATTGTTGGAAAAAGTTAATACAGTAATTACATTTCCTGATAAAACACAGACACACACATGCATGTATGCACACCAGAGGCAGATCCAGGGTGGGGGGGGGTGTCCTGGGGGTCCGGACCCCCTCCTTTATCAGAAAATTCCAATACTTTTTCTTTAATGCAGTATTGTACTCAGGCATTTTTGTATTGTAAAAAGTATTTACTATTGACCTTAGAATATCTCCTAATATCAAGTGTACATGGCTTCAAAATGAACATGTTCCCCCATCCACTTCTTGGACCCCCCCTTTTGATATTCCTGGATCTGCCCCTGCATGCACACACACATACGCACACACACACAGTAGGGCAAGAGACCAGTCCGGGCCATCAACTGCAAACTACAGTACGTATAATAATTTTTATGTCCAATTCATGTTCCGTCTCCTTTTAGTAATTAAAGCTTTTGTTAAACAACCCACCCACCCATGTACTTGTATGTAAAAAGTAATTTCTGTCTAATGCATATTTTCAGCCTACGGGCTGCTGAACTTTTTCAATAAATCGTTGATTATTATTATTATTAACACACACACACACACACACACACACACACACACACACACACACGCACGCACACCTGACAACATATTTACAATTTCTTCAAAAGGTTAAATTAACCATGTTTAGTTCTCATGAAATAATTTGTTATACTAGACTACTTGAGGAACCAAAGCAACACTGGATTTCCAGCAGGTATAAGGTGAATATAAACCTCAATCATTTTGATAATCACTACAATGTGATCAAAATAATACCAGTCTACTGAATTAAAGCATTTACTGTACTGGATATATATTTCAATGATGAGCTGACCAATGCTGAAAAAGAAAAACTGAATAAGCATTGAAAAAATGTGAGGTTTGTCGTTATATAGAGTGTATTTATGACCTATAACTTATCTTTTAAAGATTACACACACCATGGGTGCCATAATAATAGAAAATAAACCAGATAATTACTAGAATATAAACTGTACTTCACTAGAACAGACAAATACAACACACTCACCAACAAATGGATTATTATCAACAAAGTCAAAAAGTTTCCGTGTTCCCACGAGGAAACTGCCCACAATCTTGCCCGGGTGGTATTTCTTGTGCGTGTTGGTGATGCAGCCGGCCTCTACCAGGTCCACCACTCCATCACTGAACATCTCAGAGTGGATCCCTAGATCCTTGTGACCACTCAGGGATGCCAATACAGCATCAGGAATGTTGCCAATTCCTGTAATGCATGTTGTGATTACGATCAAATACTCATTGTAAAAAACACACACGTAAATATGTAAAATGGCCGTAAAACAACAACAATGTGGATAATACTAGGATGCATTCAAAGAATTTAACACACAACAGTATTGCCTAATATAACATCACCAGGGGACAGTGGACCACCCCCCTCACCCAGTAGGAGGTGCATACCCTGTAAACAGTGTAATTTCTGGCCACACCCCAGAAAATACAGTGAGTTTAGTAAACAAGGCAACTGCTGAGAATGGAAGAAGGCCAGAGCCACTACCAAGCTTGGAGTCACCAACGGGGACTATTGACAGCTTGAGAATCATGTACAGTACGCAAATACTGACACTTTCCTTGACAAGAGGACAGAGTTTTGAAACTTTACTCAAGACACATCAACCCAATATAGTAGGTGTTGTTGAACTGATGTATAAGAATACAGTAGGAGTATCAACCCGGAGGACTGCGAGTTCAATGTAGAGGGATGTGACTCATTTACGAACCTTTCTCGGGCAACTTGCAAGAGGGGTGCTGTTATTTATGCTAGACAGGACCTTTAGAGCCAGCCAAGTGAGTGTGCAGGGGATGAATGGCTTTGAAGAAATTCAAAGTAGTGTATCTATTGATTCCCAAATTGCAGTTTAACACAGTCGCCATTTGCATACACTCCCTGCTCTACCATAGTAACGAAGATCAGCTGGGATGCCGATTCCCCAGCAACTCTCCCCACCAGCTACACTCTGCGCTCTCCTCCCATTACGTGTTTGCCCTGAGGACAATTATTTCTTTTACCTTTTTTCACAGTATGTATTTAGGATAGTGTGTGCATGTAACTGAGTAAAAATAAATAAATAAAGTTATGTATATCTGCTTAAAAATACGAGTTGAAATATGAGTCAACGTGGACACATGCTCACAAGCAGCAGATTCAGGTAGTGGGGTGTTAAGCATGAGAGATTAAGTCACATAATGTCGGGAAAGACCTCAATAGCTCCGCTCCATTCCATCCTCTGGTTATGCCATCTAGCTATCAAGCTGTTCCTCTAACTGGGGTGTGGGTGTGGTGACGTCACTTTTTTATTCTAATTGATGAGTGGCTGAATTTTTTGCACCACTTAACATCTGGCGGGTGCTGGGGAGGAGGGGGCATTGATACTTAGTTATTTAAGCAGAATTTTAAATACAATCAGTCTCGCACATATGTATAGATACAGGCTTTATATCTAAGATGGAATTATGTAAAGCACTTTAGAATCACAGCCTCTTTGAAATTCATTTTAGGTACATGTAAGTCAGGTACAGTATATGCAAAAAGTAACCGACATCAAACTGGAAGGCCAAGCCCCTGAAGGAAAGGTGGAGTAGAAGAGAGGGGACTCGATGAAGAATGGGGGGGATAAGAGGGTAGGCTAGGTGAGGTGGATGGTCAAGGTGCTAATGAACACAAGAAGATCAAAGGGAAAGTCTGCTGTCATGGTCACTGCCACTTGACTTGACCTGTTGTCACCTCACAAGACCTCTAGGTATATGACCATGTGGTGTCTCCCCACACCGTACCCATCACGACTCCACCCACACCATACCCTTCACCCACACAATTCTTTTACTATGGTTAATAATTAAATAATTCTTTTTAAAATTATTCTTATAAAAGTATATGTTATTAGTTTACATGTAAATAGTAACAATTTTAGCTTTTCAATTGTATTGAAGCAAAAGCATATTAGGAAACCATACTCAAGTAAAAGTACTAGCAAATTTGAGTACGTATTTCCTAAAAATACTAAAAAAAATTTACTTGCCTCCAGTACTCAAGTAAATTTATTTAGTTACTTTACAACTTTGTCAACAGGTTATGGCATCATACTTAAGGGATATGTCACAGTTGTCAAGAAGTTTTGGATATACAATACAGTACTGTAAATGCACAGCAAACTCATTGAGCAAGAAAGAATGAATAAAAATAAAAAATTACAAAAAATTATATACTTTACAGTATACGGTACTAAAAACACCTAAAAATAATGATGTACTGTATTTTCTCACATACCCATCTGCAAGGTTGCCCCATTCACCACCAGTTCCTCAGCAATCAGTCGACCAATCTCGTTCTCAACATCTGACCGCTCCTTTGGCTTGTGCTCAGGCAAGTTACAGATCCCATCCACCATGGCGTCAAAGTGACTCTTGTGGATCACACCATCACCAAATGTGCGTGGCATACATGGATTGACCTACACACACAAACACCAATTATTATTACATAAACAAGGGTGACTAAAAACTGATTATAAACTGAGTCAACAGTGTTTATAAATAAGTTCTTCTGGTCAGGGAGTGAGTCAGTAAACTGGTCAATCAGAATTAGTATTTTACTTTACTTTTATCCTCTTCACCACTGATCGGCTTGTTAGCCGTTAGAGCTGACTGATGCAGCCAGCGATTCAATGTTGTGGTAACTCTAGAAGTGTTATATAAGGTCACATATTCCTCAAATGTACTAATTTAGTCCTGTCTGAGATCTAATCAGGAATAATATTCAAAATACATTAATTATGCTTATAACAACCGAAGACTAGAGAAGGGCAATGCTGCCACATGATCTGGTACAGTACATTTAAGAGCCTGTTTGTGCCCAGTACAGCACTTGCTACAGGTAATAGTGTGTAGCAGATGACCGGCTGACCACCCGATCAGTTAGTAAGCTGACCAGGAGCAAACAGGGATAAGGTGATGTTACCTGGCCAATGATGTGCTTGGCATTCTGGACGGCCGCCCGTGCACAGTCCACACTGGTGCCCAGGGAACAGAAGCCATGTTTGTCTGGTGGTGATACCTGAAAAAACAGAAACAGAGTTAATTAATGATAAAATATTACCCTGCACACATCTTGTTGAAAGCAACAGTGTGTACATATGGGTACAGTATAATGTAAAAATCAACAACGATCAATATCTACACCTAGATACATCAGTTATGAAACTTTTACTGTGCAGGTATATATTTTTACCTTTATAAATTAGAAAGCATGTATTGCACTGTACAGTATACATATATACAGTACTGTAAATGGTTTATATAACCTTGTACCTGGTTACAGTGTATAAACCATTTACACTTGAAAAGGGCATGAACGTGATACTGTATGATTTACAGTATGCCTATGCCTATACAGTACAGTATACACCAGAGACATCTGTAAACATTGAATATTCATTTAAATAATTTATAATTTTTGGAAATCATCTACCATGCAAGTATTTATTACTTGAAATATAAATACAATCAATAAACTACTGTAGTGTACTTATAAAGAGTCAAGTTTGAAGGGTTAATCAGCCATAAAGAACATCTCGGTGGTCCTGTGTCACAAGAGGTGAAGGTCTCATTAACGTTGACTCCTATCAGTCAATAAGTGATATAACCCCTAAAGCTCTTTATAACAGTTAACCTTTCCCAGGAAAGTAGTCAAGTTTGTGTGTTATAACAGTGCTGAATAACAAGGTGGGGATGCCATCACCACAGGTTATATTTAATCTCATGGAAATTTGCTTAATCAAGAGAACTTATTGCTTACCACTGACTGTGTACCTGCACTATGCAGGTTTAATGACAAACCAAAGTGAACTTGCATGTCAGTTTTGTGGAATAAATATTGATCGTCTTATGTGAACAATTAACTGTGTGGTTTACTGCATCTCTTCTACCCTAATTACATAATCAATGGAGTAAAACTGATACACACACAATTTGAAAAATAGCATTGTAGCTCATTATGTAGTGTGCCCAGAAAAAAATGAATGTATAAGAAAGATGCAAAGTATTACAGAATACAATGACTATCATTAACTTGATAGAGATCATGCGATCTTCCCAGTGAGTCATAACTAGTGAACATAAATCATGGTTCTGATGAATAAATACTAGAGGCATATAGCAATTAAAATTCTAAGTAAAGATGGCCACTAATTCTAAAGTAGCCTTCTCTATTCATCATCACCATATAAAAAAATACGAGTGAAATGACACAATCCATAACGGCGCTGAGCTAGGATGCCACACACACGGGACACAGCTACAATGACACACTACCCAGTCCAAAATCAATTCTAAGGAAAGGAAAAGAAATACAGTACATGAGAAAAAAATTTGACAACCCCTCCTCATACATCCCACATTTTCTATTATAGCAAATATTTAATTTTAACAGCAAACTCATCAATATGATCTGTACAGTAATACTAAAATATCCTTGAATCCTTGAAGTGCCTTAACTACGAGTAATATTTTACTGCTATTTTAAAATTAATATCTTTGCAAAAAACAAAATATATGAGCTATTATAAAACTTTCATTATTTATTTCCATCTTATTACCATCCAGTCGGTAACTATCAAATATCTTTAAATTATAATTATTATTTATCACTACTGTACTGTACTGTATCATTGGTTTTACAGTCGATGTTAATTATTTTTGTGGGTAAAAACTGTATTGTCATAACTGTTGTTAGTATTGTTACTGTAATTTATTTTTTTAACAAGTGCCACATCAACACACTTCACCTGAACAAGTGCCACATCAACACACTTCACCTGAACACGTGCCACATCAATACACCTCACCTGAACAAGTGCCACATCAACACACCTCACCTGAACAAGTGCCACATTAACACACCTCACCTGAACAAGTGCCACATCAACACACTTCACCTGAACAAGTGCCACATCAACACACCACCTGAACAAGTGCCACATCAACACACTTCACCTGAACAAGTGCCACGTCAACACACCTCACCTGAACAAGTGCCACATCAACACACCTCACCTGAACAAGTGCCACATCAACACACCTCACCTGAACAAGTGCCACATCAACACACTTCACCTGAACAAGTGCCACATCAACACACCTCACCTGAACAAGTGCCACATCAACACACCTCACCTGAACAAGTGCCACATCAACACACTTCACCTGAACAAGTGCCACATCAACACACCTCACCTGAACAAGTGCCACATCAATACACCTCACCTGAACAAGTGCCACGTCAACACACCACCTGAACAAGTGCCACATCAACACACTTCACCTGAACAAGTGCCACGTCAACACACCTCACCTGAACAAGTGCCACATCAATACACCTCACCTGAACAAGTGCCACATCAACACACCTCACCTGAACAAGTGCCACATCAACACACTTCACCTGAACAAGTGCCACATCAACACACCTCACCTGAACAAGTGCCACATCAACACACCTCACCTGAACAAGTGCCACATCAACACACTTCACCTGAACAAGTGCCACATCAACACACCTCACCTGAACAAGTGCCACATCAATACACCTCACCTGAACAAGTGCCACGTCAACACACTTCACCTGAACAAGTGCCACGTCAACATACCTCACCTGAACAAGTGCCACATCAACACACCTCACCTGAACAAGTGCCACATCAACGCCATTTACCTGGACGAGTGCTACGTCAATATCAATGATGTGTCGATGGAAGAGTAGTGGAATTTCTGAAAGGAATATTGGCACAAAATCGCCCCGTCCTTCACTAATGGCCGCGCGACAGTTAGGCCCGATAAAGAAGGAATTGCTCCTGAAAATACCTGTTGAAAGAATTGAGACGATAATTATTCAATTTATTATAATATACTGTTACATTTGATACATTAACAGTAAATTTCTCATAATCGTAGCTGTTTGGGAACATATTGTAAACAACTACGTAGCCTTGCAAGATCCGCCTGTGAATAGTAATAAGAAATTATTCATTATTTTGTAAAGTCATCATACAAGTTTAAAATTGGTTTGACAGTTATAAAGACAATGTAGGTATACAGTTCAGCATGTTTATCGACAATGCAGGTAGTGCAGCAGGAAAAAGTAGTTTTTGGGCCGAATCATTCAAATGGTGATACAGGTATGAAAGTTGGCATGAATACTCGCCTTGGGTCGCCTTTTATGAAAAAAATGCTAGCCACATGAAAATCTATTTTTCAAGATGGCCGCCATCTGACTTGAAAATGCATCTTTTCGTCAAGGTGTTCGATTTAAGTGACATTAGTGTCAATTCTAATGTTTTAAACCACGTTGAAACTGATTTTGCCATCCCTGGATGTTTTCTATCCATACTTGTACCATTTTTCGGACAAATCAGAAAATATGAGGCAAAATTTTATGCAATATTGGACAAATGGTGAAGGGGAAGCAGTAGCAGAGGTAGTACTTTTGTTTATGTAGCCAACCACATCCCGTCAGGATGGATTGTACCTACAGTACACTGGTCCTCACTACTCGCCCATGGCTCCTAGAAGTCGCTTGTGCACAGCGACGTCCACACCCGGAACATCGTGCTAGCTCACTGGCTAAACTTGGTGAGGGTAGCACACAGCCAAATGGCTGGGTGTGAGGGAGTAAGTCTAACTCCAACCTGATGGAGCACAGTGAAAATAAATTTCTACTGTTATTTGGACGGCCTTGCAGTCATATATCATATCACTAGACTAAGAAGAGTAAATGTTTGCACTACCAGGGCACACTGGCGATATTCACTGTTAAACTCAGCATGGGGTTCAATGTCAGTTAACTTGAATTGAAAGTTATTATCCTAAATGCTGTCTAATCTACCCCCCAAGAGGTTATATAGCTGCGCCTGAATTGACAGGATGTGCCTGCAGCGCGGGAGAGCCGAGTCAAGGATAATGGGGGTTATAGTTATCCGGGCAGTGTACAGATCGCATGGGATTTAAATGGCACTGGATGAACGATCGGGCTAGGTGTATGGCACATGAATGAACCTAGTTGTATCCCATACACCAAAGTGCATAATGGTAAGACGTGGTAAAAGAATAAACTTTCTGCCTTGAACCATTGATTAAGTAGTCTGGAAAAATGACAGAACAAACCAACCAAAGACAGCAAACTAACTGGAATAAATGCTGCCTTTGTCAGGGCAGCATGGAAAAACTCATTCAACCACAGAGTGTATCCCAACAGCGAACAAGATCGGGCTGGTTACAGCAACAGACGGGCAAGGGGTGATCTAATTAAGGTGTATAAGCATCTCAGGGGGCACTACTCAGTCGAGTGTCCTTACTTGGAGCTGGCGGACGCTCGCCCCACAAGGGGTCACAGCTCAAGATTGAAGAAGCCGCAAGTCCAGAAAACTGTGAGGGCAAACTTTTTCGGAATGAGAGTTGTGAACTCTTGGAACAATCTACCAGAAAGTGTTATGACGGCACCGAGTGTGCTCTTTCGAGACTAGACTTGACCAACACTGGAGCAGGTTCAGGTACATTGCCATTGCAACAGGGTCCCCCTGCGTTGTTCCCTCGGTTGACTGTATGATGGTATCACCTCTTAGGGCCTTGTTGTTTACTATATAGAGGTCTGATGGATTCCTATAGGAGTTTTCAACATACATTGCAAAGCTTGGACACTTGATCTTGATGTTGTGCAGTGTGGCCTTGCGGTTAAGTATGTTGAATGCGTTGGAAGCATCATCCAGGAGAATTGCCTCACAATCAGGCTGCTCAAATATCGTTCTCATGGAGTGAATGGCAGCTTCCCCTCCAGCCTGGTGGCCAGCACAAGCTTGCAGATTCCCTGCCGCTGCTCTGATATCATCCTTTACCACCTCCATTATGCATTTTCCGATGATCCGCCTCAGCACTTCCCCCACTCCTATTGGCCTACATCCTGGACTCTTATCCAGGGGAATGAGGCGGCAGGCCGTCAGGGCCTGGAGGTGATGGCAGCAAGAGGATGCCAGCTTTCTTGCAAGGACGGCAATGGCAGTGCAGAGATCACTTGCGACAGGGCCAAACTTATTAGTGCTGAGGATGACTCTCCAACCGTTTGCATCCAGACCTGAAGGGTCGGCTCCTCCCTGAGTCTTCAGTGCCTTTTTCCACATCATCCCTCCTGTTATTTCCTCGAACAGGACAGCATTTGGTGGGATATAGTCACCCTGGAGCCTGATGCCTTCGTCTTCACTTGCAGGGGGATGTTTTTCTTTTAGTTGTTTTAATGTCTCTCTGTTTATTGGCAGAACCCCACCGGAGGATTCCTCTGTGAGAGATCTTACCGCCAAAGACACTTTTCCCACACGCATTTTGTTTCCAAACTTTCTTGCAACGTCATCAGCGTTTTGCTTTCCGTCATCTGTAAATTTTAGTCTCTCCTGCAGTGTTCTTGCTTCACATAAGAGATCATCAAGAGCCCCATTCTGCCACATTGTCAATCTTCTCTTCATTGCTGCGGCATTTTCTTTGTGCTTAGTCTTTGTGTGTGTCCTCTGACAGAATAGATGTAGTTTTATTGCCAGTATTTGAAGAGCTAAAGGGACAAGGAAGCAATCCTGAGTGTACTCAGTTATGAGGCGAATCATCTCCCGAATCATTTCTTTGGTGGCCGCACACTTGGGTGGTTCAAACAGGTTAGCTGGCGACCACCTGACAACTTCTGAGTAAGTTTCTTTAACCCATATGTCTGCATTCTCCATCGACATGCCATTCCATTGTGGTGGCTGTCTCTCATTCTCCTCGTGGACATAATAATAATGATAATAATAATAATTAACGGTTTATTGAAAGAGCTTGGCAGCCAGAAGGCTGAAAATATACAGTTACATATTTGGGGAATGGGTTTCGAATTACAAATAATATACAAGTAACATAAGTGATACAAATAAGATATGTAATAACTAGATGGGGAAAAGCTCAAACTACAGTGCATTTCAACATAGTGACAGTGCAAGAAGTAGTATTTACTGGGAGTGAATACACTGGTTTATTACAAGTTATTGATAATGTTTCGAACCCCGCCATCAATTGTCATGATCTACCTACCCAGCACTACGAACCACGCCATCTATTGTCTTGATATACCTACCCAGCACCACGAGCAACGCCATCTATGGACGAAACACGAGTATGACTCGTCTTAGTTACCACTCCCGGGTTTCCCTTCTCCATATCCTGGTTGTTGCGTCACCTCCTCAAAGTCTTCTTTGTCAGCTCCAATACGTGGAGAGAGCATTTCACTCTGGGAAGCGACCACAGGATCACCTAACCTGGAAACCTACGGCACAGTGACTACCTACCGGCTTCTACAATACTCAGCCTTGCTCGTCAGCCATCTCAGCTCCGCACTTAAGTATTTGTAATCTTGTATTGCCTCCCCCACGTCCACTTGCTTCAAATTATTGTATGTTGTATGTTAATGTTTAGGTTAAGTATGGTTAAGGGTGAATTATAGATAGCTGAATATTTTGTTAAGGAATTTATGGTACTTTATTATACACAACAAAAACTCGCATCCTTTGTCTACCCTTTTATAGTCCGATTGTCTTTGTTTTTTTTATTGTTGTTGCCTGTTGGGATCTGGGTAGACTTTTAACTATATTCTAAATCCCCAACTCGTAACAATAATTTTTACAATGGTTGGGACTGGGCTGTTCTTATAGCGATCAGTTCGTGCTCGTATGGGCTGGATGCGGTTGTGGTGTCGAACAGCAATTCTCGGACTAGGGATCTCAGGTGGTAGTAGGAGCCGGTGTCGAGGATGGTGTAGAAGCTTATTACCAAATTTGCAGATGAGGTCATGGTGATGGTCAGTGAGAGTCGAAAGGGTCAGTGTGTTGAGCGCTTCTTAATATGTGGAGTAGGAAGGGGAGAGAATAATCTTGCATGCCCTCTTTTGCACCTTTTCTAGGTGTTTACGTTGTGTGGCATTTAGGGAGGAAGACCAGGTAGGAGAGGCATAGGTGAGCTTGGGAAGTAGTAATGAACATTATACAAAACACATGCCAGAATCGGTGCAGAACAGCAAACGCCACGATAAAAGGAAATTAAAATTTCAGATTTGTAATTGGTTGGAGAAAAAAATATTGAGAACACTTGGAGACTTGAGGTACACAAAATCAAGCAGAGTGAAGCTGGATGTTGATGCTGTCACTGATTTGGTTTCCTCTTGCTAATCAGTTTTTAAGGAAAAACTGGAGAATCGAGACACTCCAGTTTGGTAACTAAGTTTTCATTCTTTTTGAACCAAACGAAATTGCAATTATGAGCCATGTTATTGTAGTGGCTTTCTCCCCTACAAACGCTGTTTGTCGCTGCGTAGCCGACCCTACGAATTCCACAGTGTGTGCCTCATGGTCTAGGTCAACCAGCGCCGCCATACATCACGAAGCGGGGGTCAACTACTAAGCCACGCCTACCCCCCGCTATTTAAGATCTGACCTCGTGGTGACCTGTCTCTTTCTACCTACACCAACCAGCCAGCAACACCTCCTCCTCCGCCTGCCTGGCGGTCCTCGCTCCCGCCGGCGAGCATGGCGACCCACAGGCTGGTCCTCCTCTGAGCATCTTCACCAACCAGCTCTCTCTACATCACGCTTGTAACCATGCTGCCTTCCCAGCACCAAGCTGCATTGTACATCCAATACAACAGGTATATAGAGAGCACATTGTGAGTTTCCTTTCTCCATCCCATCCTGAGTGTGAACCAAACATCCTGAACCCCACATTATAACAGAGCACATCTTGGTGCCAACTAACCCGTGAGAGTAGGCGCCCCGTGTCAACAGCCACAAGTATGCCAGTCTTCCCCCTCGCGAGGCCGTCAGCACTTGCATGCAAGTATCTCGCACAAAGTAAAAATTCCATCAGTCTTTCTGATGGATTACCCATAAGTTAAGGAACACAAGCTTAACCAGTGAGATGCCATAGTAAGCGTGTTGTCTTCTCCGCCAAGAGCTAGCATGTTGGCTTTCTTGTGAATTGAAAAAACGAAACAAAATGTAACATAAAGTTTAACCTAAATTAACCAAATAAAACTTGAACATACCATAACGTGACCTTAACTAACCAAGAAATAATAACTAACCGATTTATATTCAAACCAAACATAATTAAAAAAATTAACCTAACAAAATTTAATCTAGCTATAACATGACAAAAAATAATAGCCAAACCTAACTAGTGATATAAATTTTACCTTCACAGTCGGGCTGGGCGTAGACTGCTGACCCCTCCGTGTGTATGTGGCAGACTGTTACATTACTCAGCTGCTGCTTCTTTCCGTATTCAGCCATCGCCCCCACCAGTTTAAGAGGTGTGGCAGCCGCTCCGTGCACAAACACCACATCACCTACAATGAAGTCATTAAATATATTAACAAAACATTACTAATAAAATGGTAGATAAAATACAATAAAATAGTTATCACTTAAGGAAATAAGTACCGGTATTAATATTTTTTATTTCAAAAATTAAACTACTGTACTAATTTTATTTATAACGAATTTTGTATAGGGACAATACAACTGAAAATTAAATTCCCTAATATAATGATAAAACTACATGAAAATACAGACTTATTGACGCATTATATCAAGGCTACACACACAGATTGTTGAGTTTACGTGACAACCTTCAACACAAACAAATATTTCTAACATCAAAGCTACAACACAAGTACCGTCACTATTTTAATGCTGTTTTTCAAAATTATCTCCGACAAAAATCTAATGGGATAAATTTCATCACGAGGAAAACAACGTTACCTGCATCACTGCTCCTTGGCTCGGAGAATCATCAGGCAACGTTTCTTTGAACTGGAGATGACACACTGCACGTTTGGTACGGTGAAGTCACAGTGTAATTTTGGGGCCGCTTTGATTTTACATAATTATGTGATGTCTTAACTTAACCATCTAAATGCATTCTCATATTAAAGTAAAGCTGGTGATAAATACTACCATCAGTTTATCTTGTCAACCGTTCATTATTTCCCAGTTCTGAAAACTGTCGACCCATTTACTGTACTTACTGAGTATACGTTACTGAACATACTAATAAAATATCTTCTCAAACCCTAACCTAATGTCCGGCAACTGTATTCTAACGTTATATAACTACTCCTTACTTAACAAAATGATGCAATTAATGCACAGTTTGGGAAACAAATTGCATTCCTTCAGCTGTGATCATATTTATAAATGGATAGAAATGTTGGCTCAGATGTAAAAGACTTGCGCAAGATGATAGCCGCCGTTTAGCTGGGCTGCCTGGCGCAAGAGGACAGCCAAGTGTCTGTGTCACTCGTCAAAATGAAGCCTGCAATACAAGCCATGAAAGGTGTAGCAAGGATTAGTGTAGTACCACTCTCTTCACCTTCTTTATCGAATTGTTTTAGTTTAACATGCCATACAAAGAAATGAACAAAATGTAACCACATACTGTATAATTATACAGTATATGTGTGTCTGGGTGTGTACGTTAAGGGTGAGGGTAGATAAAAACAGAATAGAGGTTTGGACGTATACAATACATGGCCGTTATTACACCGCGAGCAGTGAAATTAAGACAGGATGAGCTGTCATTAAGAATTTCCGTTTCTGCAAGTCTTAAAATTAAGGAGTGACCTAAATATTTGCACTTTGCAGGGTTCAAAAGAATTCGGCTTCCTGTTATCACATACTCCGTGCATTTATGTAGCTGTACCTAAGATACAGTATTTTAAATTAAGCTTTCATGTTCATTATATATTTGTTTCACTATTTCCATTCCTCTAAATAGTAGGGGAATTTCTAGATATGTATATTATTTCTATAAAGAAAGTGTAGGTGTGCACAAATAATGTTTATTATCAAAACAACCGGAAAATCAACGTTTGGCATAAAATGATGGAGAGTAAGTAATCCTCAGAGCAGGAAAAAAATGTGACCCGCCTGAGTGCGCCTGAGCCCTCCAAATAAAATCGACAATTACCGGTACTGGACTCAGGAACAAAATTGTAGATGCATGATTGAAATGTTGTTAGAATCCGATTCCCTTCAATTAATAAATATGGTGTTACTTTCCCGTTTTACTGATGATTGAGTCATGGCTGCATATCCATAACTTTTTTTTCCTTTCTACTAAACTATCAATCTAACAAAATGGATTGGAACAAGTGTATTATCTGCCAGCAAGAAAGGGGGGGGGGGGGACAATGAAGTAAAATGCTCTTTAAATATTAGTAACTGCATGCGGAAAATTACTACTCAAATTTCCTGGGTGTTATTTGATTTACTGCAGTTAGGAAAGTCATTACAGTTTGAGTTAGAAGGTACAGTTGAATTCCTCATTGCACCTAAAACGAGATTGCACAAATCCCGCAGGACCCAGTTTTACACTTGATCGGAAAGAGCAAGACTATAGAGGGTGTAGTAAGGAATTGGTGCTTCAGGCACGCCGCATACCCCAAACGTTATATATGAATTCTACAGGTCCAAAATACATGCTTTCTTCACATAATAATTCTCAACTTTTGTTTCCGTTAAACAAACCCTACTTCAATACAGCATAAACTAATTGGGTATCTTTTGCCATAAGTATTATGCAAGTTGTGTATTTTTTGTTCAATTAAGGCTCTAGCTTCTGTGTAACTCTCCTAGAATACCAAGCATTTTCTAATTACAGTTCATTGTACACACCGTGTTAGCTAGCTTTTTGACTTCTTGGCCCGAGGTCGACAGTACAGTAGATGGAGCAGTATTGTGGGTATTACTGTACAATTATTCATTTATTTATTCTTCACAAGAGCTCCAGTATAATCCAACCTCTTCTCGCGCTACTTATATTTTCTTGTTTGGCATTCAAATGGAACAATTATGTTCTATACTTAGTCATACCGGTAATAGCAACAGTTGGTTTCAAATACGGCACAAGGCACAACGAACACATCTACTTACTGTAGTGTTTTTAGACGTTACGATGTTTTATACTACAGGGTATTTTATACATGTATTATTGTTGAAATGGTCTTCATATGTTTTACTGTTTTAAGAAGTGTAGCCAGAACCAATCTCGGACAACCCTCAAGTTCCTCAACTCTTCTAACCAACACATAATGTGTCCGGTGATTAATTTTCATAATCAAAAGGAAGACAAAAAAATGTGGTAAAAAACGACTTGAGGTCAATCAAAATCACCAGGTGTTTATAGCTAACCCAACGTTGAGCAGTATAAGTATGGTAGTGTAGCAGAACTATATCTAAATTATCTGGTATAAGCAGGTGGTGACAATGGTTAGTGAATCCCGGGATGAAAGTTAGCGATACCTAGAAAAAATACCTAATCTAAAAACCAAACCAACCTAACCTAATGAAGGAGAAGGGCCATAACTAAAAGTGATGTATATGCACAAATAACAGTTGTCACCAGTATAGAGAGAATTAAAAAAAAAAATTATATATATATATATATATATATATATATATATATATATATATATATATATATATATATATATCGTTGCTGGGTCGAGTAGCGGGCGGTTTCTGTATACTGTAGGTACTGTATTTGCCCGAAACTTCAATAACTTTGCCATTACCCAAAATTTAATGCCATAATGTTCAATTTTTACAAAAAAACAAATATCCCAAACATGCCAAAAATATCCCATTCCATAAATAGGTAAATAATTGATAAATAAAATAGGACGTGTCGCAGTTCATTATTATAATATACTTACCAGATTTAATGACAGACACAGCCTCCTCTGCAGTCTTCCAAGCGGGTACCCGCTTCAGAGGGTGGAATGGCTCATGGGAGTATGTATAATAGGACCTCAGTTTACCGGTACACCCCCGCCAACCCCGTAAATTTGTAGGTTTTAATAAACACTTTATCAAGTGCCCGGCTGGAGAGGCCATGGTACTAATATCCTATCTAAGGATGTTTTGTTTACCACTTGATACTTTAAATGGACGGACTATTTCGCGTTAAACAGCATTCACGCTTGAGCGAATGATAAGACTTAGGACTCCCGCTCGTGCCCAGCCTCGACTGGCTGTGGCTGGCTGTTGATCGATAAGTTGAACAGCTGGGGGCCTGGGGTGGTAAGGTCGCTAATGTTGAAGAAAATACACGAACGTGATCGCCAAGTCATTATTATTTATTCTTCATTTTAAAGAGCTTAGGCTATTTAAACTTAAAATTTCTAGTAAATTTTTTTTATAAATTTATTTGTTTTGCCTGTGTCATCTTGAAACCAATAATTTCATTTCAATCTGTCCTCCTCGTGGTTGCTCTTTTAACATTAGACATTAGCCTATGTTATTTTAATCATTACTTAATGCCATATTTCTATAATTATCTCTCTACCATCAATTATTTCGCTACGCCATAATGGTAGCACTGGTTTTATGATTAATTAAGAAGTAAATATACATAAGGTTGAGGGAGCACTGTCAACGAGTGATAAGTGCGCGCGCAACTTGTCAGCCATACATGAGGTTTGGGGGTGACCTTTGAAAATGGTATTAGATATACTTTACATGCGAAAAATATGTTTACATTTGTGAATAATAACCAAATTTAAAACTAAACTGGACCATCTACTATTTATCATAGATGTATTTGTACTGTCTAGGGCTCTAGGCACACAGAAAACTGTACAGTATATTCCCACAGCCTACATAAACCGTATACCTATTATATATATATATATATATTATTGATAATATTCATGATGAATTGTATAACTGCATAGTTTATATACATGCATATCTAATCGTAAACCTGTATGACAATTGCACTGAATTATTATGATAATTATTATTTGTATTATTGTTGTTGTTGTCCTTTTGGATCAACACATTTTTTTTACGGGGATTAGCCCATCCGAGCACAGGTCACTGACCCACATCAGGGCCTGGGGGCCAAAAATATAATAATAATAATAATAATAATAATAATTAATAATAATAATAATTAATAAAAATTGATAAAAATTATAATTAAATAATAATAATAACCATAAATGAATACAAAAACGAGTGAGAAACAATATACAGTATATGTATGTTGTGTTGTCCATAGTAAGAGAAACAATTGAGACCTGCAATTGTGTGTAAATGAGGGAGAAAGTCAGATCAGCAACCTGGGACTTGGTCACATATGGCAGCAGGGTCTACCATTAGACAACACATTATGCTTCCAATATCTTCCCAGGCGGTGGTCCTGTGGGGTATGAGTTGTTTGGTTCACACTCAGGATGGGATGGAAAAAGGAAACTCACAATGTGCTCTCTATATACATGTTGTATTGGATGTACAATGCAGCTTAGTGCTGGGAAGGCAGCGTGGTTACAAGCGTGATGTAGAGAGAGCTGGTTGGTGAGGATGCTCAGAGGAGGACCAGCCTGTGGGTTGCCATGCTCGCCGGCGGGAGCAAGGACCGCCAGGCAGGCGGAGGAGGAGGAGGAGGTGTTGCTGGCTGGTTGGTGTAGGTAGAAAGAGACACACACTGTGGAATTCGTGGGGTCGGCTACACAGCGACAAACAGCGTTTGTAGGGGAGGAATCCACTACAATACTTCCCTGTTTGATAACTGCCTACTACCTACTATATTCGTCTCAAATAAAACTAGTTTTATTGATCAAATAAAAATTATTGAATCCCAGCGATGTAATGATTGAAATACAAATATAGATCACTGAAAAAAATCACCTAAGATCAAGATATCTGTGAACTGTTAAAACTTCGAAACTTCGATTTTTTACTGTTGTGAACCGAGTAATTAATTATATATATATATATATATATATATATATATATATATATATATATATATATATATATATATATATATATATATATATATAATGTGTGTGTGTGAGTCTTACTGTTCATTATATGTAGAGGTGTGAGCTGCTGTCTAAAATATTAGATAACAGAGCGGAAACGACTGATAAGACAGGAGATAAGCAGATATGCAGCAGAAACTAAAATAAATACAGTGTACAGTAATGCAGTTAATACAGTTTGCGCATAGCCAGTTAGAACAGTACATACAGAGCTAACAAGTAGACGTTACTACATAGCCAGTTAGAACAGTACATACAGAGCTAACAGGTAGACGTTACTACATAGCCAGTTAGAACAGTACATACAGAGCTAACAAGTAGACGTTACTACATAGCCAGTTGGAACAATATATATATATGTATACTGTAAATTATATAATATAACGATGTCGTCCTGCGCATGAAGAATAAAGCACAATATAGCCTAAGGTATCCATAATCCAGTATTACGTGTACAGTAAAATACCTTTCATCTTTATTTTTATTTATCATTTGTTACTTTGTTATGAATTATATTGTCAGTAGAGGAGGAAACATTTAGTAGCCAGAGTAAACTATACCTTGTGCCACCTTTTATTGCTTTAGAAATTGGTTCAACTAGTCCGTTTATAACGTGGAATCAAATAGGTGATTTTCACACCTGTTGGCAGAAGTTACAACTAAAAGCAACAGGATATAATTATATAGTACTGTTTTATTGGGCTATCCAGGTTAAAGTGATTTATTTGGTTTACCTGTTTCTGTATATTTGTACAGTCTAGGTATAGTACAAGTTAAACCAAAGTGAAGCTGTTACTCGATTTTAATGATAAGCATCTGTCTATTTATTCGCTAAAAATGTTGTAAGAGAGTTTCTTTGGCACCTTAGCTACGCTGAGACTTCGGTACCTCAACTACCCTGAGACTTTGACACCTCAGCTACCCTGAGTCTCCGGCACCTCAGCTACCCTGAGACTCCGGCACCTAAGCTACCCTGAGACTCCGGCACCTCAGCTACCCTGAGAGATTAGAGCGCCTGAAATTGCCTAGCTTAAACTACAGACGGGCAAGGGGGGACCTAATTAAGGTGTATACACATCTCAAGGGGCACTACTCAGTCGAGTGTCCATACCTGGAGCTGGCGGACAGACGCTCGACCCACAAGGGGTCACAGCTCAAGGTTGAAGAAGCCGCAAGTCCAGAAAACTGTGAGGGGTAACTTTTTCGGAGTGAGGGTTGTGAACTCTTGGAACAATCTACCAGAGTGTGTTGTGACGCCACCGAGTGTGAGCTCTTTCAAAACCAGACTTTACAATTGCTGGAGCAGGTTCAGATGCATTCAGGAGCCAGTGCATTGTCAGTACTTGCTAATACTGTGTAACAAGAGTCGTGACCGACCGCCCACACGGCTAACGAGCCGATCAGTGGTGAAGAAGATACTCGCTCAGTAGTGTTCACTGCTGTTATAGAATATGATGTTTAAACGCTGCCACGAATAAAATATAACCTACATTTTAGACGACATATGGTTTTAGATCTTCTTAGGCCTAGTTAAAATTAAGATTAAATAGTTTAATTATTTTTGTAAAATTAATTTAACTCTTTTGCTTCTAATGAAGCAAAAGAGAAAGAAATCGTGATATTGTTCGTGGTAGTTAACTAACACGAGTGTGTGGTCTGCCGGACCCAAACACTGGTGCCCAGGACTAAACTCTTATACAGTTTACAGTATTAGAAAAACAGAGATAATAATTAACAGAGAACCAGGAAACGTATGCAGTGACAGTGACGAGACACCTTTGTGTAAAAGACGTCTGGAGGAATAGGGGAAGAAATGAATATCACCAGATCACTGTTAAACATTGGCACAAAACAAGGTGTAAGTTTTCTCAAAACTCGTATTTATTTGTTTAATATGTGCAGTACGTACTTTTGGATCCTTTTGCGAATATCTAGACTAACAGTGCAGTTTGGAAATTCTGGATTCTGGCACATGGACTTGTGCCACCATGGTAAATTTTTACTTTAGTTCTGAGTCCCTCGGGGTAGACCAATATGTTTTTCCAGTGTATGTTGGTGTGCTTAAACCAATCTGACCTTCAGTTTTGGCGGAAATTGTTCGTTATAACATCTTTTATGTACAGGTATTTCCCCATTTGTCAACCTTCGCATGTTAAAGCCTTCTGAAAAGTGTCGGTTTTCACCATTTTTTTTAAATACATAATTTTCACTAGATACCTTAACAGGTCCCTTTTATACCAAAATATCAATTGTCGTAGTGTCCAGTAAATGAAGCCAGTTAGCTGGATCACATAGATCAGCATGACCGTTAGCGTAGGTACAACTGTCCATTTTAAAAGCCTTAGTATTTTTTTCAGTACTCTCCTCTTCCTCAGCTTCAACAGACCCACCCATCACGGGCACTCAGGTCCTTGTTGTCACTAGTTTCTGGTGTGTCTGGAAACACATATTTTTCTAGGGAACCTTTCATATCTTCTCTCTTCCTTTTCTCTGCACCCCAGATGTATTTTCTGTATCTGTCTCTATCCCTGCTGGAGATGGTATAATACAAAACGAGGGTTGTGCACGATAGTAAAATAATGTATACCAACAATTTCACAAAACACAAATCACGGACAACTGGAGATTCAGAGTTTCGACAACACTGACAGGTGACCGCTGTCAACTTCCTCACTCCTCTTCGACAGAGAGCACAATAAAGAATGACATTGTTCTCAGTCTGGGCGGCTTAATCTTACCTTTGACCTCATGTCAGCAGATGCATTGCCTAACTGTGCTGGTCACTAATCCTTCAGGTGGTCCTCAAAAATCTGGGTGGTAAGGTGAGGTCAGTTTAACGCGGTCACTAATTCTGGTGTTGGGTGGGGTAAGGGCCGCAGGACCCAGGGCAGTCGCACCAGTTGCCATACCCTTGGGACGGCTCTGAATATGGGGTTCAAAATACCCAGAATAGGGAGATCTAAATGTTTCAGTAGTTTATAACTTTGGGGTGCGCTATGTAAAATAAAACCTTTATTGTAAATAGGCTAACAGCAGTAGTTAATAGAATTTGACAAAACTTTGTGGAAACGTTAATTATACAATCTATTAAATAGATTAATGGGTAATTATTTACAACTTTGCAGTCGTTGATTTCTCATAGAAAACGAATGTAACAACGCCGCAATTTCACTGTATTTTATAGTGGACAAGGTTGTAGTCATGGTAAATGTGTTAAAAGGTGGTTATTTCTAAATTAAACCAAACACAACCTTAGTTGATAAGAAAAGCAAGCGGCAGAAGCGTTGTTAGAAGACCTCGCCAACCTAGCCAATGAAACCTACCCAACCTTACCTAAACTCCTAGCCGTGAGACTCCACCCTCCGATCCCCGGCATTATACACAGGCGACCGGCGTTGATCGGAGATGAGTGGCTGTTTACTGCCGCATCTCCGCCAAGAAAGACAAAGTAATGTGCGCCTCTTCGCTTACCAGTAATTATCTACCAAACGAAGCACTTTCCATAAAAATTATTATTCTATCACAACTCACTGATGAAAATATAGTTAGAATATAAAGATCAAAACAAATAACTCGTCAGCTGTGAAGTCCACCATATTAGCCAATAAATGGAAACGAGAATCCAGTCAGTGTCGTTAGAGGGGCTTTAAAAGTTTTTTCTGGTAAGTTAGGTAAGGTTAGGTAGGTTACTTGGTATTATTTCACTTGTTGCCACTAAACGAATCTTGGTAATTTTATAGTTGCAATCATTAATTTTAACTATTCTAAGACCGTTTTCTTCAATGGCATTTCTGGCGCTAATTACATTTAAGCCCAAATTTGCCCCAATTTCACACATCAATCTGTTAGAATCACATGAAAATTAAGAACTCCAACTTACGTTGCCTGATTTGGGGGTTAGGTAAGATTAGATTAGGTTATTGTTTGGGAGTTTAGTCATCAGGTGAAAATAGCTGGGAATGCTCAATCTTTATGTGGTTCTTGTATATATTTATTAACTGTTATTTTAGTAGTATTTTTTTTTTTTACCTTAGCAATTCCAGGTGTGGGTAGAACAGTTTGGTGATTCTGAGTTCAGGCATAGTTACTGTAGCTGCTGTTGATAAAATGTGGTCACACAGTTTCAGGAATTTGGTTTGAGTTGTTTGTCTCTTTTTTATTTTTTTCCTTTTAAGTAATCAAACTTAACCAGCCCCTTCCAAAAAATGTTGGGGAGAAGATATTAATATTTGGTTTGACATTTTTGTTGTTAATGTATATACCCTATCACATAATAATCTGTATTGGATAAAAGCTGCTCAGCCCATCAGATAGTCTAAGCCATGAGTGAATGTTTAGTGGAGTATACTAATTAAGTTTGGTGAATCCACAGGGCATTGGAAGTGTGTTTGGCCAGCACGTAGTACCAAGAGGACTGTCACGTACAACACCGGTGTGTTGTGCCCGGTTAGCTGAGAACACAAGTGCCAATCTATCATCATGCTCCAGTTGGTTACCTCAAACTGGCCCCTCGCCAAGATTATTCCACACATCGAATTTGTCGTATTCTCAGCCTTCAAGTGTAAGTATTGCCACAACTGCAAAAATAAATTTGATGTGTTACTTTCACCTGTAAATTATTTTGTGATACTGTAGGAAGTGGTTAGTAAATGTACAAGATGTCTCATAAGTCACATACCTTAGGAGAATTAATTAATTTTTATTTTTTAATTGTCTGTTCAACCATTTAATCATCCGACACCTGTGTGGTCAGTGTTCTTACCTGAATGTTTTTTATAATTTTCTTTTGTAACTGATTGGTGTGTAGCATCTGGCTTTCCATACATGATAATTGAACCGACTCTTTCCCCTATGATTCCATCACCTGAAAAGGAAGAAAAAAATCCTATGGTATGCATCCTATCAGACATCCTGTTTATATGAGACATCCTGTATATACATTATACCTTATAATGAGAAACCTTGTATATATGCCTTATACTGACAACCTGTATACAGTATATGCCTTTTAATGAGACACTGTGTATACTGTATGCCTTATATAGCTTTTAGAAAATGTGATTTGTTTGTTGTTTACAGGAACTAACTGTCAGAGAACCAGACCGACTATACAGCCAAATAGAAGTTGAGTGTCGAGGTCATGAGCCTGCAGTGCTGCGCTCCTACCACACATTTGTCTCCACAGCTGCTGGTCATCTCAGTATTCCAGTGGAGGATGTGTATGATCTCTTTGTTTTCCTTTATTTCCATCTACAGTACAGTAAATCCCTCCCAATCACTGGCGTTACATTTCTATAGGCTCAGGTTTTTTACCACAGAGGGTGTGGGTTTTGCGTAGATTAAGAATATCAGAGCATAAGAATAGAGGAAACTGCAGAGGGCCTATTGGTCCATACTAGGCAGCCCCATTTACATCCAACCCCTATTGCTCATATGCAGTATCCATCCAACCTATATTTGAAGCTATCCAGTGTGTTCAAGTTAATGATGATGTTTGGTAACTTGTTTCACTCATCCACTTCTCTGTTTCCAAATCAATGTTTACCTATCTCTTGCCTATCATTTTTTTTCTTTGCCACACAGTAGTTCAATCGTCCATGGATAAGTAAATCAAATTGAAAATCAGCAGATTGGGTTGGCTTATTGTATGTCTTTTTGTTCTTGTTACATTTAATTGAACCAAGTGCAGATCTAGCAAAAGGCTTCCTGTCAGCCTCACCTTAATACTCATGGGACACTGGAGTCGCAATAATTATGTTAAATTTACTGGTAACTCTATTACTACAGTACTTTTTTTTTATTTTCAGTCAAATAATCTTAATTTGATGCTGAGTACTGACTGTCACAGCCTTTATTTACAAAAGAAACCATATAAATTGTGTAAATATAATTTCAGTACAGTGATATCTCCATTAGCTGGAACAGTTGATGCAGAGCACTTCCAGGATGAGAGATTTCCGGGTAACGAGACGACTCTCTCAGTCGGAAAAAAATCTCTCATTCCCGGAATTTTCCGGGTAACAGAAAAATGTTCTTGAAAGTTCCAGAAATTGCCCATTACTCTCAAACTCTGAAAACTATCCTCCATCCCTGGAATTATGCGTGTACCGGAAAAGTTTTCTTAGAATTTCCGGAAAATGCACCCGATTTTCATCTCTCAAACCCAGAAAAAACTCTCCCATCCCCAGAATTTTCCGGGTATCGGGAAAATTTTCTCGGAATTTTCCGGAAAATGTGCCCCTCGGAAAACCATTCCCAAAGCCATAATTTTCCAGAAAATTCTGGCTTTGGGAACGGTTTTCCAAGAAAATTCCAATTCCGGCTGTCAGAAATATTACTGTTACTGTATGTATATATTATGTATGATGTTTAGTGTTTATTACAGCAGTTTTGGGAAAGATTATAGGTTTTTTTATACTCTGGTACCAAACTAATAATTTCCATTTAAATCAATTAAACTTTACTTCACAATGTCTTGTGTTACCTAACCCACAAATTATTGCGACTCCACTTTACGTCTGTATTTTGGATTGATTTGAAACTTAGTTTTTGCCAACATAATGAACATGTGCTTGTGGTATTAAGGGTGTTTGAACTCTGTAGTGGATACAAATAAGTTTCTTACATAAATCAATAGTTTTACCCCTTGACTCATCTCCTGTATGTACTACAGTATATAGTTCACATTGGTGGGGATATTTAGGGTACCTGGGTACAGTATTTTAAAGACTCCCGTTTCTCACATATTTTCATTTTCCCAGTTTGTGGCCAAAGAAACACATCAAGCGCTGGACTTTACTTAAATCAGTTCACATTTATAAACATCATCGTGTGCAATATGAAGTGCGGACACATTTCTTGATAATGAAGTTTGCGAGACTGACGGGCTCCACGGCAGACACCTTCCTCGATTACATCCAGAGAAACCTGCCAGAAGGGGTAGCCATGAAGGTCACCAAAGTAAGTTTGAGGCATCTTTGACAAGCTTTTATTCCGGTGACCAATAAGGTTTTACATTTTGTATTGATACTGGAGGTAATTTAACATCAGTACAGTACTACATTGAGTGATGAGAGTTGTGTAGGGAGACATCAGATTATACATTTAGAGGCAATTTGAAGGTTTCATTGAAAAATAACGAAATTTTATAATTAGAATAAAAGACAAAAGTGAGAGGTAAAATGCAGTATTATCTTGGACAAAATGCTGGTATGATGCATGGCTCTTGGATTCAACAGATACTAAGTCCTTTTACTTACTCAGACTTGCTACTTGTGTTGACCCAAATCCCTTGTCATTCTGGATAAGTGTTGGCACACTGATTACTACCAAGTAACACCAGATTTTGAAAATCCCATTGATACAATTTTACACTTAAGTAACTTACCAGTGGTGTGTCACATAACATATAATTGTTCTTTGTGATGCATATAATTACTGTACCCTCTCTGTTTTGTGTTTCATGAATAATACCAATCATTCCATTCACCTTCCCTGGTCCTGGATTCTCTGAGGTTTCCATGTTAATTTTTTTCTTTTAACTGAAGATACAAGTTTGTACAATATTTGCTAAATTAAGTTAGATCACACATAAAATGGTATATTAGGTATACAGTACTGAGACTACTGTTACTAGATGCACTCTCTCTCCCTCAGTTATAATACCAGAAAAAAATATTAATGTACATACAGTTCTTGAAAAGCTCAAAAACAAATTTGTAGTAAACAGAACTGTACTCCAGGTGTTCCTGTTTAGAGAAGTGGCACCCCTCTCCTGTTTTCAAGGCCCATAACACCTTTATTAGCAGAGGTGATGTCTCCTGTCCTGTACATTACTACATTTGTATGATCACCTTTATTAACATGCATCAGTACAAAGGAGCAGATACAGTATCATATTATTATATATATACTGTATAATTCTGTATAATGTAAACTGCCCAGGAAGTTAACTCAAAGCCTGGTGAGGACAAGTGTGAATATTAGAGCTATCAGCATCTGTCTGTCTCTTATCTTTATTTCTTTTCCCCTCCCCAACTTCTTTTTACTGGGTAGATCCAAGGAAACAGAACACCTGAAGAGGGGGGGGGGGGGGTAATGGAGAGTGATGCAAGAAAAGTGTGGAAAGTGGCAGTAAAGGGGTGAAGTAGTAGTGGGTAGAGGTAAGCTGCACATAATTCCCCATATCCTCAGCTTGTATACAGTTGAGGTTATGTGAAGTGTGTTTTGAATATTGATAATGTCTGCAGTAAAATGGTTTTATTTCTTAATATTAAAAGTCCTTCCTTGTCTCCTTCACAGCACGAACTGCATAAACTTCCAGAACACGTCAAGTCGTCATCAGAAGTAGTTGTCTAACAGTAAGTTAGTTCATTGCTAAGAAGTTTAAAATGTACATATTGCCAATGTAACACACACTCATAAGATATTGATGGTGAAACTCATTCAAAGTCCTATAACTATACTGTACTGCACAGTACTATATGAATGATGATGCTATTAATTTCTCAATTTACTTAATAATTAACTGTAATTTTTTTGCCTTTTTTATAGTACAGTATCATAGATTAATTTATAGTAGCATCATCTAAGCAGTTACATACAGTTATTTTATTCCATAGTAATAAAAACACAACAAACAGTTTCATGTAATATAGTAGATTGGAAAAGTTGTTATTAGTTCAGCTAAACAAGGTTTATTGGAATTACAGTACAGTACAGGTTGGACTCCACTAATCCGGGACCCAATAGTCCGGCAGCTTCGATGGTTCGGGACGGGGTTTGAACCTGGCTGTCGTTAGTTTACGTCTGTCATAGCTCACTTCTAGTGGGTCTTGCCACTATTTTACCTTTAAATACTTACAATTGACCCTTAAGTATGCCTCCTAAGAGACCAGCAAGCAGTGAAAATGGTTCTAATGTGGCAAAACGTAAGCATGTGACAAACTATTTTAGAAAAGGTGTCTATACTGAACAAATTAGACAGTGGTACATGAGTCAGGGCATTGTGTGCAGAATATGGTGTTGGTTCATCGACTGTGTACACTTTGTCATATAGAGGTCCAGTAAGCCTGGGCTAGAGTTATGCTTATGTAAGTTGTATTGGTACCAGTAATAGTACATTTTGTGCATTATTTTGCCTCTTTTTTTTTTTAACCTCGGCTTTGATGGTTCAGAATTTTCGCAAATCTGGAACCAGTCTGGTCCCAAGCTCCCCAGATTATTGAGGTCCAACCTGTACCATATTATATGGTGGCATTTTTGCCAGTGTCCATATTGAGAACTTTATACTGTTTATCTGTGGAGGAAGAAGTCCCATGAGAAAGGTTTTATATATATATACAGTATAAATATGTACATATTGTGCATACGGAGATAGAATAAATAGTAGTTCAAAAGCTGCAGAATGTTTTATTTAGGCTATGATAATGACAAGGCTGTTTCTTCGAAATAGTACAGTACAGTACAGTATATTCAGCGGTTATTCATAGTTTTTGAGTTTCATGTGTTAAAAAGTTCTAAGTCTCAAAGTTATTATATTCATAGTGAATTAATGTCACGTTTCCAAATTATTAACACCTTAATAGGAGCCATTATTAGAGAAAGTTTCATGTCCATTTGTGTATATGGAGGGAGAATCCTGAGCTGCCAGTTAAAGATTTTTTTCTTCTTTCTTACATTAGTGCATTGTGGAGTTGTGGTGCATTAGTTAACTCTCACAGATGTTATAGCTTCAAGTTAATGGTTGTATTGTGTTATTTTGCTGTTGGATGATAATGTACTTGATGATGTGTAAACCACCTGGATGTCTTGGATAAGGAAACACCTAAGGACTCAACTGGTTGGGCAGCTTAGTAGCACTGATGACAGTATGTGAGGGAGCGTGTGTTAAGTAGTTAATTGTAACCTCCACAGTACACACTGGGATAGTTGTTAATTGTTTACCCGCACACTACACATTGGGATATGAGTGAGTGTGTATACCTGTAGTTGTTGGTTGTAACCTCCAAACAACATGGCTTGTAAGAGTGAAGCTGTGTTTGTTTTTTAGCTTTAGTTATGGGTTAATGATACAACATGATTATTGTCGCAATGACCTTTCTTATTATGCAAATTATCTTTGGCACACACATACACTTACAGCCATCCAGTAAAGCAGAATGGGAGACAAAAAATAACCTAGACTGTACTATATCTGAAGAGTCTTAACATTTGTCAGCAGGCCTGAACATGGTGAATGCTTTCCTTCAATTGTTCCTTTTCAGTTTATGCATATGACAACTTAAGCTAAAGACTTAATATAACAAACAATAATAATTCGTCATAAATATAACTTAACAACAAAACAAAAATCACTAACACCAGGTACAGTTCAGTGAGAAGATAGGCGAGTTATTTTCTGATTATAACAGTTGCTTCATAAATTACAGTACTGTACTGCACATTGTTATGAAATATCAGGAAATAAAGGTTTCATTATTTAATACTCTGACTGTTGTTTCCATATGGAGGTTCAGGTGGCGGTTTTCATCTCTGATCTATATTGTAGTCTGGAATGTCATTGTCCTTATATAATATAGAATTAAAACTCCATCACAGTAAACTCATACATGAAGGTTAAATTTCAAGGTTTTCTACTTTATGACTATTATGACTACAGGGGGAATCCAATACTTATTCTTTAATGCCTACACACACACACACACACACACACACCAAAAAAAAAAAAAAAAAGCTGGGTGGGCTTGCTGTGCACTCCATCTTCCACCACCCCCCCCCCCCCCCTTTTGATATTCCTGGATCTGCCCCTGGACTACAGTACAGTATTACTTTTACTTGTGTTTATAAATTATAACATGACTAAATACTGAGACAACTCCCTTAATGATATAAATAATATCTAATTAATCTGAATAAACCTTTATAAATTGTACACAAAATACTCAAGAAATATTCAGATAAACTTCACATTAAGCACCTCACATGTTAAGGAGTGAGAAATGCCTGAAAGTACAATAAGATTGTGGTATTATGAACAGTATCATACAGTACAGTATACACTCAAACACAATGAGTTCTGAAGTACAGTAGATTCATATATTTTTGAAGGTAGACATGATACAACACAGCATCATCTGAACAGTACAAAGATAAATGAAACAGTTTTGATCCTCTGATTGACTTCAGTTACTGGAAGTGACATCAGTTATTTACTTCAAGTATTATATATAACATCTCGTGTATTTTACTTATTATATGTGACCTCATTAATATCATCCAGCATTATTGTAAAGCTCTGAAAATTCTTGATATATATTATTTCTGTATTAATGAGTGTAATCTATGGTGAAGAGTTCGTGTGTATGAAATGTTAAGGGAACAAATGCATTCCATTCTGTTCATAATTTGATTCAAGGGTTGAGGTGTCTGGTTACTGGAAGTCCTCATTTGTGTACTAGTGTACAGTGCTTGATTCATGGGATAAATCTTGTTCTTTTATTGTTGTCAAGTTTGATAAATGAACTTTTGAAGCATCATTAAATGATTAATCTACATCATTTACATTATACTTAGAATTAAAATATTTATAGTTTTGACAAACTGCAGTATATACTGTACAGCACTGAACATTTGTTTCTTTCTCAAAAAGAGGCAGAAAAAAATATTTACAACTTTTTATATATGATCTGCTCTATTTTCAAGTCATTACAATGCCATTGATGGAAGATGAGTCACTTATGGAATAGGAATAATATTTAAAAAAAAAAAAAAAACATTTTTACAGCTTTAGAGCTATTTGGCACACACATTAGACTAGAGTATCTGAGATTCATTTAGTTAATTGTCAAAATGGAAAGTGAGTGATTCCAGGTAGTGTTGACTAAAATATACACTTCTAAAACAAGTTTCTCCTTTCCTCAAGGTTCATATGTCACAGTAATTCTTTCTCTCCCTCTAGAAGCAAATTGGGTTTGGTGCTTATCTCACTAATTATTCTTGTGGTGTATATCTGAGTAACTTCTCCTGTTGCTGTGTGTGTCTTGTTACTAGCTCTTAGAGTATGTCTCAGTTAAAGTAAGATGTCTTCCATGAACCCCCTGTATACAAAATATATCTATGCAGCTGTGAAAGCAAAAGACAGTAGTTTGCATGTTTCTTGTGCAGCAGTGGCAGTTTCAAGCACTTGCCTCCTTGAGAACTTGAGTCTTGTCAGAAATCATCTTTGGCTATGTTAGAAAAGCCACAAGTTTCACCAATGACTCCACACAACTTGTGAGCCTTGCTCACCAACTCATTAAACTTAACCTTCCCCTCAATAATGCCCCGCCAAACAACGACGCACTACACCTCACACGGTTTACTGTCTACGACATCAGTGGGTTCAGGATTAGCCTTGATTGACTCGAGTTCTTCACAGTTAGCTCCTTCCTCAATCACACCCCTGAAAAGACCAAGTAACTGTTAACATATACTGTACCTACAAAGATGAGTTTTATAACTCTATCTGTCTTGTCTGATTAAGGTGATATTCCAGATTACTTAAAATGCACAGGTCACATATTCAGTGAATCATCGGAAAATTCTTATATGATATTGGGAGTACAGTACTGCATCTGTGTTCTTGACAAGTTAAATACTGTATCAATAAGTGTCACATTGTAAAACAGTATTAGTAGTTAACAGGTGGTTGTTAGGGAGAAACTGGAAGGTAGGATCAGCTGTTGTAGGATATTTTTAATGTTAAATTGTAATTTTTGGGTAAAGGTTGTTACAGGTACAGCATATGTTTTTAAGATAAGGAAACAACCACAATAACAGAACTGCCCTTTCAAACACCCTGTACAGTACTCAAGTTGGAGAAAAATGAAGATTAAACAGAATATATTAAAGGTGTTGGATGAAAAGGCAGTTTGAGAACATTTATACTTTGCTCGTACAACAACTCGAGTATCTTATATTTTTTCCCCTACTTGTGATTTTTCATTTTCTGCTCCCTAGTTTGTTTGGTTCCTTTAGCGGCCACCTCTGATCACCGCCATCCTTTCACAGGCATTTGCTTCTTACTGCTAGCAAGTGGTAATTATTTTGCTGATGTAATAGGTAACCCTTATTCAGTGGCAAACATCAATATACAGTCTCTCCTCGACTTATGACAACCCGGACTTACGACGGTCATTGTCGTTATATTATATTAAAATATTTTACATTACAGTATTTTCGAGTCCAGACGTTTGGTCATAATGTCTAACGACGCCTTACGACAACTTCGGCTGGCAAGCTGCCGCGTATGTACAGCATCCACGCCGTATCCCGCTCAGTTTGTGTATTAACAAGGTAAAAGTTTTACAATTATTACCTGTACTACGTATTATTTTCGTCGGTTCAACTTACGACCTGGTAGTCGGAACAGAACCCCACCTTAACTGGAGGAGAGACTGTATGTTAAATGTTGGGATGGCAGCCAACATCAATTTATATCAATTGTAAGGAGAGCAGCCAACGTAAGTTGATGTTTCATGTTTGTTACATTCTAGTTTTGGCATGTATGGAGGCAGATTAGGAATCATTACTCACCATTTAAGGGTGAAACAAAAAGATCATTAAAGTATTGGTGCAGCCTTTTAATATGATGTGGAGATGATCTGTTACTAGTATATATATGTGGGGAAGATTCAAGGTGAACTTACCACCCTGAAGTGCTATACAGTCATGCATCGCTTAACGTCCTAGATACGTTTTTGGAAACGTGACGTTAACCAACTTGGACGTTGTTCGAACATCACATTGTGAACTTTGTATTTATACTTACATGTATGTGGAATATTGCAGTGTACTTGTACTGTACAATATTGACTAAATTCACTAGATAATGTACACAACTAATGAAACACAGAGGTTAAGAAGGCTAATAAAATAACATAAGTCTACATTGCCGACAAGGCAAAACCAAGCATACACTGTTATTCAGTTTAAAAACTTTTTATTTCATAAGTAAGGAAATCACATTAAAAGTACTGTACTGTACACTACACTTGCCAAAAAACACAAACCAGTAACATAGGCATGTCTTATATCTATCAAAACATATTATGGATATACAGTATAGTTACTGTACTGTATCATCATACGCCTGGCAGCAGAATCTTATTTTGTTTAAGAACACTTGATGCATGCATGAGCGCGCCCGCTCTAAGGCCACTTACGTCCGCTACATCCCGTTGTCTGAACGGATTTTTTTTATCCCCATTATTTTCTTATTATTTTTATGGGCCACAGACGTATATGCGATCGGACGTTGTTCGGACAGACGTAAAGCGGCGCATGACTGTATATAGAGAGACACAGATACTGACACTGAAGAAGTTTCTTAATGTCACCACTTTTACTTCACTTCCACTTTTCTGCACAACAGATTCATTACAGTAAATGAAAATACTGTACAGGTATGTGAAACAAACTATGTGGCAGGGGAGAATTATTTACTCCCAAACAAACAAAATACTCGAGTATTGCTAATGTAATGGATATTAAAAGTTAATGTACTTGCAATAGTTCAAAACACAGCAACAGTTGTAAGTCATGTGCTGTACTCTGATAGTGTTGTATTGAACTCACCTGCGGCAATAAATGATCAGAAAGACTATGGCGACATTTCCAAGAACCAGTACAGACATTATCACTGTTGGCACCACCAAATCTGTTGCAAAACGATAATATAAATATCATCTGTATACATGGAGGAACACAAGATATTGTAGATATTCATGATTGGAAATACTTTGATCATTCACATCTTATTTGGATTACTATGGGAAATGACAGCGTGGAGGGAAGGGGAGGGTATGACCTATGCTGGCGTACAGTGAGAGGACAAATAGGGTGAGGCAGTTGAGTTCACAACATTATTAAGAATGTTATGTGGGTTAACAGTAAAAGTTTGTACCCAAGGAAGAATGTGTGTGTGTAAATGAGATTATTGTTGGTGTGAGGTACTGCCTGTACTAACGGACAATGAAGGTCAAACTAAATTAAGCACATGTTGAGAGGTTTACAGGAGAAGGCAGAAGTACAGTATCATGACTGAAAAAAGATGACTGCTCAGAGACAAGCTTGAAATTATTACACTGTTTTTTGGCATACAATGAAAGAGACTTGTTGATAATTTTTAATGGGATATTTTTTTAATTATTAAACATTACAAATATTTATACTAACAGTTATCATGATTTAATTTATCATGAGAGTTCTGTACTGTACTTTTACTAGCAATAATGGTACTGCTTCCTCTTCTATCAAAGGAGTGACACTTTAAACTCATTCACTGATATGTCAGTGTTCCAAATTAAAAATGCAATTAAACACTATCTTACAGTATACATATTAATTAAGTTACATCTTAACTCATTTTTCCTACTTTGACATAACTCTTCATAAACTGAATTTTGGATAAGGGATAAACACACACACTTACCGTAGACCAAATGAGCCTGACGTAACATTTCCGCCATTGCGTAGCCTGAGCTTCCATTAACCATGTTTTGATACTGTGTTTCGGTGATGTTGCCATCCTGAAATAGCTCCTCCAGGTCTGTGGGATACAACACCATTAGTGAGTTTAAGTATACTGTACTGTACTGTACTGTGTTTCACTCCCACATGAAACAACACTGTTTCTACTTTCTTAATTAACCCCTAGACATTGACTATGGGAAGACCTGGCTACCTGCATGTATGTAATGAACGAAAATATGATGACTGTTAAGAACATGTTTTATAATTTTAAGATTAAATATATACATGCAGAAGAATAAAAAATTAAAATACAATGTAGATAATTTACGTACATTTGTTCAGCGGTGGTGGAGGAGTGTTTAAGTGACTGAGTTAGGGCCAAATTACTAGGGGGTAAGGAGGGAGGAGCTGGAGGGTAACGGGGGGCACTAGCGGCGACGAACGTGCGTCTTCCATGAGGACACAAGGGCTACTGAGAGCCCCATAGTGAGGAGGTCTACTGTGACTTGTAGCACACTTTATGATTAGTACTATAATTAGCACACACCTTGAAAAAATTGGCTGTTCTGATATGAGGGACGTTGCAGTCTAAGGGTTAAAGAAATACGTACAGTACCACCAAGTAATGTAGTGTTCAAGTCTAATGTGAGTTACTTGCTACCTTCAAAGTGATCCTCAATGAGCTCTTCTGATGGACTGCAAAAAAAAAAAAGCAACTGGATCTTGTGAAATTTGTATCTGGTTATGATGCAATAGAGTACTGAAAGTTAGGGTACACACCAGCACAATCAGGAAGTGTGTCGTTCCAGGTGTGTGCTCGGTTACACTTGAGAAGACGCCGTCGGGCATGTGTGTCAGGAAATACATGACGTACGCAGCACCAGTACTCAGCGTGTGTAGCATTTCGATAAGCCATGTATCCATCTACAGGTGTGGCAGGCGTCTCGCATCCAATAGCTGTAGAGTGAAAAGTGAAGTTTCAAAACTTTTAAATATTGAAAATATTCATTAAATTTTGTGTGACTTAACTTGATGATAGAAACTAAACTTGGACCTCCAGCCATTGAAATACGTACCCGTATATAAATTTTATGTGATCCAGAAAAAAAAATTACATTGTGATTGTAAAGCTTTAAATCTTTATTCAGTTGACTGGGTTTTGAAATATGTCTATACCCCGTACTGTACTGTGGAAGTCTTCCTTAAGGGAGGCCCTGACCAATGCTCTCTACCTTGGAAATAGCCAATATATCCCCGTTTTGGATATACATTCGATGTTGCTGTAAGAGTAACATTAAGTTCAGGGCCTTCAGACTTTATCTTGAGAGGCTTGTTGGTCTCCCCACACTTCTGCAGCAGCTGCTTGCTTCCCTCTGTCACTGTCACACTGTCTCGACAACTTTCTTCATTAGGTTGAATGATATCTGTCAAAGACAACTTGTCTGTAAGATTCATATTAATAAATATTAACAGCTGGTCTTTTATTTCTCAAAAGTGCCAGTACAGTACAGTACTTCTAAAGAATTAACAAGCTCTGAAAACATAACAAAGTCAAAGACCTGAGAATAAAAAAAAATACTGTTGCAGAGTCTTTAGGAAACATTCAAAATACAGACTACTGTTTTATGGTATAGTTGCAGAAATGTGTTTCTACGCCCCTTGTGTCTCCAAACAGCAACACTGCAGTATCACTATTTATGAATGAATGGGTATTGGTCATGTCACAATGGACATGATTGGTGGATAGGTTTGCTGTAGGTCGTATAGGTTGGCCATTTGGAGATGAAGGTTACCACAGGTGGTGTAGGAACACATTTCCACAACTGTACAATACAAGAAATTACTTGACCTGTAACACTATGATTTATTGATGAAAACTACCACCACACTAACAGTTGTATAGTGTACTGTATATTAAGTGAGATATTTATACGTAGTGGCAAATAATGTACTGTACACAGAACACAAGATACTCTACAAGAAACCTATCTATTCTACTTTATATACTGTACTGTACTGTACTGTATTCCTATTGTCCATCTGGCTATTTTATCAATCAATATTCCTTAAATCCTACCTAATTGGATGTTTAAAGTTCTTTCTTACAAAAATAAAACAGAGCACAGTAATTCATATGAGTATATAAGTTCTATCTTGCAAAATTTTGCAGAATTAACTACGGTAATTTATTCAACTGTACAGTATTAGACTTATGTTCAGTGTAATATAACAGTGATAAAGTTCAGTGTGCTGCGCATTATAAAACTGAAAAGCATATTAACCCAAACAGCTTACATGTACTTAATCATTCTTCTGTGTAATCATTAATATCTGTGTAGTAAATGTATCAACTTCTACTTCTATATGTTATCTTTATCATCCTCTCACTTCTGTAGTAAGATGGTAATTTGGAGAAATGATAGATTAAAAGAATTATTAAGACCAGTGGAGAACACCAACAGGAGAGGGCTGTATGTGTGCCTTCTCTAAACCAATGACCCAAGTTCAGTGGTGTACAGTTCTGTAATTTCAAATAATGAAAAGTCACTTGAAATCAGGGTACACAGTGGTTAATAAGCAAAGTCCAAAATCATACACCTATACAGAACTGTATTAATTTTAAAACTCTGGAGAAAAAAAAAATCACTCATATTTTTCATTATCACTGCACAGAAGCTGTTGAAGTTACAATACTGTTCCTTGTGAAGGTAATAGTTTACTTCCCAAGTCAAAAAATTAATGGGCAGAGTAACAGTATTAAATGTGGTAATAAAATACTGTATGCAGAATTCTGTACTGTACCTGTATGTAGCTATTTATGTATCTGTTTGTTGTAAAAATGTAAAATCAATACCTCATTCACTTTATAATTATTACCACAAAGGACTTATTTACCTGTACTGTAACTGTACAGTACCTCAAAAAAGTATGTGTCCACACTGTGTGAAATATTATAAGACCACTAATGATAGATATTGGGACATACGTTTACTTTGGTATATATAGTAGTTTAATAAAAGTAATGCAATGTGTATTAATTTTAGCAAACTGTAATTAATATAATGCTTGGTTACCAAATGTAGTAGGATTAGTATGCCACAGAGCCATGCTTACCAACCCTCCCGGGACATCACGAGTTGCACGTAGCATTTTGGAAGTCATCGGACCCATCCTAGCAGATACCCTCTGGAGCTTTTTTGAGATACAGTACAGTACTGTACTTATAATAAAAGGTCTGGATCTAAAGACCTATATGCATTTAACCAGAATGAATCTAAGTACAGTACTGTAACTTGAGTCAGTACTGTAATTAGTAAGTAAATAAATTCAAATTTTACAGAAAATAATAATTACCCCTGAGACTGAGGTCAGTGATGGTGAGCTGGATATGCTGGCCCTCATCCACACGGATGGTGACGGTGCACACTCCGGGTTCACCCAGGTAGTACTGAGGGTACCCGATGCTCTGCATCCACCCAGACTGAGCATGTTTTTGAGTGCCACACACACGATGGAAGTCTGACTCTGCAGTAACGGAACAATTATTAAAGACTCCCTCGAGTCGCACCAGATCACAGATGCGAGACCTTTTTATATTTACTGTACACTGTACTAGGACAGCTAATACCAAATACTGTACACTTTATGTACAGTAAATGAATGCAGGCTTTTCCATTATAATTTATACAGTACTGTACCTGTACTAGGATTATTTATTTGGACTGGAACAAGTTGCTTTGACTGTAATGAAAAGTTTATTGATGAGAATTATTAAATAGTCAAAATATATTTATGGCAACAGAAAACAGACACATATGCACACACACATATCTAATTTAACACTGACAACCATAGGCACTCAAGTACTAACGTCCGGAGTTTTAAACACCGTCTTCCATTGAAGAGGGTCGTCTTGTTTCAACCTGAGTTTTAAAAAGAATGTGGTGTGGTGTAGCAGTAAAATTAACTAATTCCAATACAATTAATTTTTAATATTGAAATTAGTTGATTTTACCGCCACACCACCCTGTTAAGTACTGTAGTGCAGTGTCCCTCAGGACTCATTTTTTTTTAAACTCTGGTTGAAACACAACGACCCTCTTCAATGGAAGACGGTGTTTTAAACTCCGGGCGTTAGTCTGTTCCCCTCAATGACTGACTCACTCTGGACACAGTGGTAGACGGTCCACAATACGGTGTTCTTCCACACATCCTCATGCGCTGAAGGGACATCGCTCTGTATATTGAACTTACACTCAGTCTGGCCTCCGCACCTGTGAAGTCATACATCTGTTATTACCATAAAGAACTGTATTGTACTGTATATTGTGGTCAAAGTGAGATATGATACTACTGTACATCACAGCTAAGTATGCTGTATTGTACTGTACTGTACAATAATCTGTTCATTATGGAAATGTCACACTTGGCCCTTCCCAGTAATATGATGTGTGGTTTTGTGATTGAATAATGGGGCAGACTCCTCTGTGAAAGCAAAGTTTAGTCAATCTACAACAACCAAAAGTTTATTGTCTGTTATCTATACTATATTACATTTCTATACTATATGGCATCTACTTATATATATATATATATATATATATATATATATATATATATATATATATATATATATATAATTTAATGGCTGTAGCGGTGACAAAAATAGTTAATGGTGAAACAATAGTCGTTTTCTATAACTTTTTCTTGGACTCTGTTTCCTATGAGTATTTTAAATTATATTTACTTTAGTCTACCCAGTTCGTCCTCTACTTTCTCCCTCAGTAGTAGACCTCCTCGGTAAAAGGTGGCGCTCTAGTCAAATGTTGAGACCTTTCTGAAAATAATGGGAGTGTGTGTCAGTTGAGCTTCCTTATTAGATATACCGTGATTGGCATGTTGCATAGTTGTCGAAGTTCGATGTTGCCATTGTCACTTGTCATCAGTTTACCCAACAAAGACAGGACTGGCAGGTGGGCGTCTGCTACACCCACTCCTGACTGAATTACTCAGAATAGGCAAACTGTACGCCAAGATTTGTCAATAAGTTTGTTGAACTGAAAAAACCTCAATTACTTAGTTAACTGATATGGAGTGAACAAACTCTTAAGTTCTGCGAGTGTTTTTAAAGAAATACCATTTTTGTGTGTGTCAACAATGCAACTCTCTGTAGTGTTTCTGATGGTGGTTATACACAACGCGATGGCTGTGGTCAACGGGGAATGACACCCTGCAAATATAACAGTAAGTTCAGTTATTATTTACTATTATTATTCTTTCTCATACATAGAAGTAATTTATGTTCATTTGAAGTCATTAACTTCGCTTGTAAAAATTAAATAAAACCTAGTAGTGAGGCGATATGAAATTGCTTATTGACTGCAGTGCTTATTTCGCTGTATTAAATTACTGTGGGGTAATAGGGGTATACCCATTTCGTCATCAACCCGTTTGTTACCACTGTTTTCAACGCGTTTCGTCACCACTGCTTTACCCGTTTCGTCACCGCGTTCATTCCCATTAATATATATCTGTTGGGGTCAGAAATAAAAAAACGACCACAACGTGTTGTGGTCGTTTGGAAAATAACCAAAAGCAAGATTTTGCTATAGGTTAGGTTAATTTGGATTGGGTTAGGTTAGGGTAAAATCCCAAAGCAAAATTTCGCTTTCTGGTTATTTTGAAAACAACGAGTTGTGGTCGCCTTTCGTTTTTTGAACCCAACATATACACGAAAATAACTGTTGCTTGGGATAGAAAATAATAAAAAACAATGAAAAAAATAAATACAAAATTGTTAATACGCCTGCAATCATTTCGCTTAAACAATATGTGAAAGACGCAACAGGCTATGTGGCCCGGTAATATTCACCAATGTTTAATCCAAACCCTTAGTTTACAAAATTGTATACGAAATTACGCCTCGGCATAACAATACATTGGATCATGCAGGCATCTCACTAAGACAATTTATTAATGACGAAAGTAAAAACGTTATTACTCGTGCAAGTATCTCGCCTAAACAATTTATTAAAGACAAACTTTTTTAATACGCCTGCAATCATCTCACTTAAACAAATTTACTCATGCAAGCTTGGCAGAAGACAATGACAATTTTTTTTAGGAAATTAGAAGTGGTGATATTTTCCATTAATTAACTAACAGTCTCTAGCATTAAAAACAAAATATAAACAGATCTCTGGGACCAAACGGATGACAGTAGCTTACCAAGGAATATAGGGACTTCCCTGTACAGTACTCCTTTTTTAATTTATGCGGTCAGACTAATTACCCAAATGAACCCAAATGAAGTCAAATAATGGTCCTACAAGCGTAAATCTGGCTGTGAATCACTTCTCGATTAGTATTTGGTGTCATAAAGTCACAAAAAATTGGTAAACTTAATTTAATCCGAGTTGAGTTAGGTTAGGTTAGGTTAGGTTAGGTACAAGCACTCGATCTATGATTATTGGGTTGTGCCGTGGTAAATATAATAATTCCTCACTCGGAAAACATTCATCAGTTAGGTCAGGAAAGGCGAATTAAAACTTAAGACCGCTAAAAAATGTATCGGATTTTGCAAGATAATGATTACGTTTGTATCCCCATAATGTTAAGTCAATAAGTTTCACATGTAAATTACCACATATCAGTGTAATTGTCGTACGGGCGGTCGGTCCTTTAATTTATCATGATCTTCATTTTCCAGTGTTAGTACAGGACAAAATGGTGAGATACGGACCTTATCGCCGATTATGGTATTTATGGTCATTATTATTAAATATGTAAAAACTTATATAACTCTTTAGAAATGTAACGAACATAATGTAAAAAGGTCCACAAAGGGAGCTCTTGAATGGATCCATTTCTTGAAGAAATAATAATTAAATAAATGAATAAGGCCGTTTGTTTAAAGCCATTTTAATTAAAATTAAATGAGGAATATAACGTATTGGCAGGCCTCTCTACCTGGCTAAAGCGTCTTATGAGGAAATGCCACTTAACAATAATATGTTTAAACGACGAAGAAACACCCCTTTACGCACAGCAATACTGTAGAATGGAACAAGTTAGCCAAGATGAAATAGTTTACCCGTGCTGAGAGAGCACTTCAGTGAAGCCGTTTTCCTTCTCAATGAATGGCTGGGGCAACTCAAATCACAATAAAGCGCACATTGTTTGTGATGACCTGCTGAATGGTGCGCGACCATCTCGATGGATTTATTGCATTCGTCCTCTCTGTGCGCGGATTTCTATAGGCCTAGGGTGGTGTTATGGACGCTGGTCACTCAATAGGGCGCCCCCAGGGTTGACTGGTGGGATTGTGTAAGTCGACACTTATAGGCTTATGTGACTTGAGGCGCTTACTGCTCTAACAAGGTACTCGACTCGTAGGTTGACTCTTGTTAGGCCTAAGTTCACAGTTAGTAGGGAGCTTGACGTCAAACTCAATGTAAAAGGCCTTTGTGACACTAATAGGGAAGATTCTACTTGTTGAATACGATGAGAAACAACTTGGAATGGAAATTATTGAGGTCCAGGACCATAATCGTATGCGACCCATAAATCTATAATTTATTGTATGATTAGCATAAGCTTGTGATAGTAAATGATTCGTGTGTACCTGTGACGTTGGGTCTGGTTAGTACTTGGAGGGGTGGATGCTAGGAAACAGAAGCTGTAGACATTTAAACTAAAGTGCCCCTTACTGGAAATAACCTGTGTCGGTTATCCTTGGCCAAACTGCCTAAAATATTCGTGTAGGTTTGTGACAATAAGATTCACCTAGACCTACATATATAAACGATTCATATAAACAATAAAAGCTAGAAATGGTTTGTCTAAGCCTTCGTGATTGTAAAATATTCGTATCTATGTACTGTATGTGTACAGTCGGGGTCAAAAGTCTTGAACACTTAGCAATATCTGGCATCTACTTCTGAGTTATACATATTTGATTGGGATATATTAATAACACAACTTGTCAAACACATATTATACCTGAACCACAAAATGGGATAAAATTCTCCTTAATACCTAAGATCTTCGGGTACTTACATGCCAAATATTGTCAAGTGTGAATATATGCATGTATGTATATGTGTTTGATCGTACAAACATTCACCAAATATCCTTTACGTTTTCTAATCAGATGAAATTGAATGAATGATATTTCCGATTTTATTGCATAGTAGTTTAAGGGCCCATCATTTTTTTTTAAAGAATCCTAATTACAGTTGCCAACAATTACATTTTGTTTATTTTTGTCAGAAGTCATATAATCGTACCGTTTTTGTAAAGGAAACCAACATAATCGTAAAATTCGCATATCGTAAAAAGAAAAAAGGAGAATATTGAAATTCACTAATACAAAAACCAGGTTCATTCAACTGTGTCACATACTCTAAAAATTAAATCACATCGCCAAATTCCTTAACCATAAAACAAAAATATATACCGAACCATACGGTCAAATTCAGGTAGCAAAACTCCAATCAACTGGGGAATTTGTGCGCCAAAATAACCTAATAACATGGCAACGCTCGGCAAATGTGTCGCAATAACCAGCTACCATACAATGAACGTCAACAATATTTACGATCCCCGTCCCCCAAACGATGTTACCAAAACCGACACCAGCTGACTTTTATGATTTTTCCCTTCCAGCGCTAAAATTGTCGAGTTACCATGTCTAACTTGAGCCGCGGAGAGAAGTCAGATTATTTCGTCGACAATGACAGGCAATATTAGCCAGCAGGCAGGGTGAGGGGAAGAGGAGGACAAGGAGACATAAACCGACAAACTGGGATAATCGTTTTTGGTCTGGGGAGCGGGGGATAATAGAGCTATAAAGGCCAGCGTTCACGGGCCACCTGCACCATTGTGGACCATACGACCCCTCAACACACATCCCCTCCTCCCACTAAACGCGCGCCCTCTCTCCTTTCACAAAAACTCGCAATTTATCTTATTACCTCTCACGCTTCTTGGTGAGAATATATTTTTAATTGTTTAAATACTAGGTATACACTATGTCAAATAAAGTTCGAATGACAAAAGAAATATATCGTGATTCAAACATCGAGTCTAAATCAAAGGCCCGCCCAAAACCCCAAGAATGTCTTACTTTGGGGTGCCACAATGATAACTCGCCCTAATTTAAGTCTTCTTTCCCTAGTAAAACAGTGTACCATTAGACTACGCAATGCGTGTACTCAAGAACCAACTACAGATTAAACTATGCATTAAAGGCTCATTTTCCCATACTGGTGTCGTGGCCACTTGGTTGTTATGCCGTCTGTTATTGTATGCGGCGACAGCATACAGAGGCGGATCGGGGGGGGGGGGGGTGTCCTGGAGTCCGGAAAATTCCAATATTTTTTTTAATGCAGTTTTGTACTCAAGCGCTTTTGTATGGTAATGTATAATTACAATTGACTTCAGAATATCTCCTAATATCAAGTGCACATGGCTTCAAAATGGCCTCGAAATGCCCATGATATTGGTGGGCTTGCTGTGCTTGCCATGGTCCCCCACCCACAACTTCTTGGACTCCCCTTTTGATATTCCTGGGTCCGCCCCTGCAGTGTGTGTGTGTGTGTGTGTATCAGTTTTTTTTTATTGCTGCGTCATGGGTGGGAGGAGGTGACGCATGGCGCTTGGGAACTATAAGTCTAGTGGTGCTGGTAATGCTGCAATGCACTGCAAGGAAAACAAGACGGAAAAACGCCTGACACTTTTCTAACGCTGGGAATCCTACCGAATACTTTCTCACAGGACATATACTGTACTGTATACTGTAATATCATATTACAGTATACAGTCACTAATATGAGACTGTTTCCCACCGAATAAATTCTTCCCGTCCAAATCTCACTGGACTGTACTCTATTAATACTCAAAACGTTTTAAACTACTGGAAGAGAGGACTTTGTATATAGTATTGTGTATTGTGTCTGTACTTCTGAGGTAGTAGGCAGCTACCGAACAGGGAGGTACTACCGCCTGGGAAGATATTGGAAGCATAATGTGTTGTCTAATGGTAGACCCTGCTGCCATATGGCATCACGAAAATTGTGACCAAGTCCCAGGATGCTCATCTGACTTTCTGCCTCATTTACACACAATTGTCGGGTCTCAATTGTTTCTATTACATGACAAAACAACATACATATAGCGTTTCTCGCTGGGTTTTTTTTCATTCTTGCATTTCTTTGTATTTATTATTATCACAGTGTTGTTATTATTACCATTAATATTTTATTTTATTTTTTATTTTAAATTTTATTTACTATGAATTATTATTATTATTACATTTTCGCCCCCCGGGCCCTGATGTGGGTCAGTGACCTGTGCCCGGGTGGGCTAATCCCCGTAAAAAAAAAAAAAAAAATTAGACCCATCTTATACGGTACAAGTGTTCCTTACTTGTACTGAAGATATATACTTCAGAAAGACCCCTTCTTGTGCTTTATGTTGAATTGGATTAAAACAGCACTCTTCATGTACTAAACTTTTTATTACATGTGCTAGACCTGTCACTTCAATGTACTCACTTTTTGTTGATGTACTGCAGGAACGATCCCTTCTTGTACTGTAAGTTGTAGCTCTGAACGTGGCACTGCTCTCCCTGCCCAAGGTCCTCCTTCGTCATATAAGCGGCGCCGTAAAGCCAAGCCTCCTTGATAACCAACTCTTGCCTTCCCTGGCTGCCGCCGTCACACGCGAAGCTCAGCTCTTCTTCTGAACACACCTCCGCCACCTCCCCACCTGCAGGAAGACCAGGGTAGATGTGTGTGATGTGTTTTCTTATCTCTCCCTCATAAGTAAAAAATATATGAGAAAAATAACGATGCAGTAAACCGAGCATGAATGAGGAAAGCAGTAAAGGCGGAGAGAGAGAAAGAAGGGGGGGGGGGGGGTTGGAAGGGATGTAGAGAGGGCAAGAAATGAGGTGGGGAGAGAGAGAGAGAGAGAGAGAGAGATAACAAAGGAGAGAGAGGCAAGGGGAGAAGAGAAGGAAGAGGGAGAAAGGTTACAAAGAAATGTAAAAAAAAATAAATAAATTAGAAGTTGGGCAAAAGACGCCATGAATGTGTCTGTGAATAGCCAGAAGGGGGTGAAAGGTGGGAAAGAGAAATGAGTAATAAAGATGAATAAGCACAAAGAGACGTGAAAATACATCTGTTTAAGCTACTACACAAAGATGGCGTGGCAATATACTGTACACGGAGTCTCATCTTTCAATGGGATAGAGAATTCCGAACCAAATGAAGCGTTAACGTGAGAGAAAGAAATTTAATACACACACACACGGAAGGAAAAATTTGGCCACTCTGACGCTGGGTGATAATGCCAGAGGGCCATGTTAGGGGGATGCGCGAGAGACAGTTCCTAGCTCTTATAGACCCCACCTAACCTTCCCTAAATCAATCATATACCTTGACAGTATGGTTAGGTTAGGTTAGGATTGGGGGATTTGATAAGCTATGTGGTATCGTTCACCTATATCTGTTATTATTGTTACCCTAAGCGGTACATAATTATGATGACGCATAAACAAACGTTATGTTAGGCTGTAACTCATGTCATGTTTATTGGGCCTGCCCGCCCGTATACAGTATATAGTGTTGAGATGGAGGCAGATGAGAGACCTAGAGTAGGTTGAGGTGTTGGGAGGTGAGCTTGTTTGCGTATAATACGCCTGACACAGCGAGTTTGAAGTGGCCAACTTGATTATATGGTGCCCAGCTTCACTTTAGCTATCCCCATCACACCACCAACACCTAACCTGTTTCTCCTGAAGACTTTCAACACGTAAGTTTAACTTGTATTTATTGTGTACACGGGTAGACTGTGTCCATTGCATCGTTTATCATTGTGACGACATAAAAATATGGAAACTTAAGTACTCTTTGTAAGTGTTAAGATTAAACTAATTACATAGCTATGATTGTTATGTAAATATATATACTGTATTGGATTAAACATTTATGTGATTGCCTATGTATGACTTATGTGAAATACTAAAATGAATTGTATTCAACAGGTTTGACCAAATTATAATGTTTGAGGCCAACGTCACAAGTTTCAATAAATCCTTTAACCGCCTGAATGGCGGTTGCAATTATTATTATTATTTATTATTATTGCACTATAATTATTATTATTTTTATTATCATTATTATTATTATTATTATTATTATTATTATTGCAGTATTATTGTTATTATTATTATTTATTATTATTGCAGTATGATTATTATTTTATTATTGTTGTTATTATCATCACTTGTTATTACCACTATTACCGTTATCATGTGTTGTTGTTATTGTTACTGACGCTGTGGTAAAAACAGAGGTCAATTTACGCATCTGTTTATCTATTTAACACTTTACCTGGAGGGGAGGTTACCTGCTCTGAATATTCATGTGTGCAAATGAGTATTGATTATAACAGGTGCACAGTGCTCTCTCTCTCTCTCTCTCTCTCTCTCTCTCTCTCTCTCTCTCTCTCTCTCTCTCTCTCTCTCTCTCTCTCTCTCTCTCTTATTCACTCACTATCTCTCACTCTATCTCTCTCTCTTTCTTTCTCTCTCTTGTTCCATCTCTCCATCTCTGCCGCCCGTCCTCTCACCGTGAAATTACCTCACCTGGTTGAGGTATCTTGAACAATCAATCTCTTCCGGGCCAGGACTGTCGTGTACCGCAGTGAACCGGAAAGGACCGGAGTGTACCGCAGTGAACTGTGATGTATTGGAGTGTATCACAGTGGGTCATGGTATCCACAGTGGTCCGGAGTGTACCACAGTGGACCCTAGTGTATCATAGTGGACCAAAGTGTACCACAGTGGACCCTAGTGTATCACAGTGTACCACAGAGGAGCATAGTGTACCACAGTGGACCACAGTGTACGATTGCTAAACCCTTTTCCAATATGACGCAGATTGACCGTAAAGAAACACACACACACACACATCAGCACCTCAACAATAGCCCTTCAGTTTATTTCGCCTAAAGATTAACTCCCCGTAACGTGAAATTAACCTAACCTAACCTATTCTAATTAACCTAGATTAATATTAAGATTAACTATCCTAATATTTAATTAATCTAAGCAAACGCTACCTTACCCTAACCTAACATTAACCTAACCCATCAAAAACGCTTACCACTGCCTCCACCACACCAGTCCCTCTCCCTCCCTCCCCTCTCCATCCCTCTCACTTGTAGTGCGTCCTTTACCACTGCCCTCCCCTATATCTCTCCTTTCATGTTTATTTATACACTTTTAAATATAATATTTTTTCTCTCATATTCTGTGTGTGTGTGTGTGTGTGTGTGTGTGTGGTAATTACTTTATGCTTCCTCTCTCCCCTATATCTTCCCCTCTCTTCCTCTCTAATTACTCCCCTCTCCCCATCTCTCTTCCTCCCCTCTCTCCTTGTCTCTCCCTTCCTCCCCTCTCTCCTTGTCTCTCCCTTCCTCCCCTCTCCCTCTCTCTTTCCAATTTGAGTCAACAACAGATTGTAGATTAACATAAACAACAGGGGTGCCAACTAACATAAACAACAGGGGTGCCAACTAACATAACCAACAGGGGAGCCAACTAACATAAACAACAGGGGTGCCAACTAACATAAACAACAGGGGTGCCAACTAACATAAACAACAGGGGTGCCAACTAACATAAACAACAGGGGTGCCAACTAACATAAACAACAGGGGTGCCAACTAACATAAACAACAGGGGTGCCAACTAACATAAACAACAGGGGTGCCAACTAACATAAACAACAGGGGTGCCAACATATACAACAGGAATACCAATATAAACAACATAAGTGCCAACATATACATCAGGAGTGCCAATATAAACAACGGGTGCCAGGTAACATAGACAACAGGGTGGTGACGAGCTGGCTGACGCTGTGTACTGCTCCTGTATTGATCCATGGTGCTCCCTCCCTCCCTCCCTCCCTCCCTCTGTACCTCATTCCCTCCCTCCCTTCTCTCCCTACCTCCCTTCTCTCCCTACCTCCCTCCCTCCTTCCCTACCTCCCTCCATCTGTACCTCATTCCCTCCCTCCCTTCTCTCCCTCCCTCCTTCTCTCCCTACCTCCCTCCCTCCCTCTGTACCTCATTCCCTCCCTCCCTTCTCTCCCTCCCTCCCTCCCTCCCTCCCTCCCTCTGTACCTCAGTACCTCATTCCCTCCCTCCTTCTCTCCCTACCTCCCTCCCTCCTTCTCTCCCTACCTCCCTCCCTCCTCTCCCTACTTCCCTCCTCTACCTCTCTCCCTCCCTCATTCCCTCCCTCCTTCTCTCCCTACCTCCCTCCCTTCCTCCCACCTCCTCTACTTCCCTCCCTCCCTCATTCCCTCCCACCCTCTCTACCTCCCTCCCTCCCTCCCTCATTCCCTCCCTCCCTCTCTACCTCCCTCATTCCCTCCCTCCCTCATTCCCTCCCTCCCCAATCTCTAATTCTTCCTCCCTACCTTTCTCTTTTTCTCCCACCTCTCTCTCGCTCTTTATTTACCACGCTCCCTCCTCCCTTTATCTACTACCCTCCCTCTTCCACCTTTTACCACCCTCCCTTCTCCTCCCTAACCTTCTGTGGACCACCCCCTCTTCCTCCTTTTCCTCCCTCTCTTCCCCCTTCTCCTCCCACTCCTCTTCCTCCTTCTCCTCCTTCTATCCACCACCCTCCCCCCTCCTCCACCACCCTCCCTACCACCCTCTACCTCCTTCCTTCCTTCCTTCCCTCCCACCTACACGTCTCTCTCCTTCACCTTCCCTCAGGTTATGTAGATGTATGTTACACTAAATTGGGATAATTGCCTCATAGTGATAACTTCTATGTGATTATTGTTTGGCCATAAACGATCCTGTAGATAATTATAATATACATAGAAATGAACAGCTGTGTATGTATATATGTATGTATGTATGTATGTATGTGTGTGTGGTGTATGTGTGTGTGTATGTGTGTGTGTGTGTGTGTCCAGAATACATCTCGGCGTCTTTTTGCTTTCATATAGATTTTTCCACCACTAGCTGTGTGTTGCAGGTGTGGGTGTTGACAGGTGTGTGAGTGAGAGAGTTGGGTGTTGTTGACAGGTGTGTGGGTGAGAGAGTTGGGTGTTGACAGGTGTGTGGGTGAGAGAGTTGGGTGTTGACAGGTGTGTGGGTGAGAGAGTTGGGCGTTGGCAGGTGTGTGGGTGAGAGAGTTGGGTGTTGGCAGGTGTGTGGGTGAGAGTTGGGTGTTGACAGGTGTGTGAGTGAGAGAGTTGGGCGTTGGCAGGTGTGTGGGTGAGAGAGTTGGGTGTTGGCAGGTGTGTGGGTGAGAGAGTTGGGTGTTGACAAGTGTGTGGGTGAGAGAGTTGGGTGTTGACAGGTGTGTGGTTGAGAGAGTTGGGTGTTGACAGGTGTGTGGGTGAGAGAGTTGGGTGTTGATAGGTGTGTGGGTGAGAGTTGGGCGTTGGCAGGTGTGTGGGTATGAGAGTTGGGTGTTGACAGGTGTGTGGGTGAGAGAGTTGGGTGTTGACAGGTGTGTGGGTGAGAGAGTTGGGCGTTGGCAGGTGTGTGGGTGAGAGAGTTGGGTGTTGACAGGTGTGTGGGTTACAGCTGGTTGTGGACAATAGGGTGTTAGCAGGTGTACATTATATACGAGTATATGTGTTGTGGTGGTGAGGGAATTCCTCTAAATATAGAAATTCATTAAATCGTCGTGAAAAACGGTTTTGTTAAGTAAATCCTTTAAAACACACACACACACACACACACACACACACACACACATTAATTGAGGGGTTACAGAGATCAGGATTCTCGAAGGTTCATGAATAATTTTTGGCTGCAGCCTGCTGATGTGAGAACGTAACTGACTCGCTTAACAGACCGAACAAAATGGACACACAGAGGTTCGTAGGTTAAATTTCTTTCTCGTAAAACGTGATTTGAGAACGATTTTAATGGACTCACTTAAGCTACGACGTAAAGATACATTCTCAAGGGTTCGTGAAGTTATTTTCGCCGAACTCTTGTGGGGACGTGCGGCAAGAGGCGGGGAACAGTACGGCGGGAATGTGTGGATATGATCTGTGTCGTGTACAGTATATTAAATACCTTGTATACTATAGTTTGATATACACTAATAAATGTAATTTTTCCTGCACTAAACTCTACTACTACTACTTTTTTTTAAAGGGGCCACCCCGAATAGCCGCACCTTCGCCGCCATTTTTTTTCCTTAAAATTAAATATCCTTATAAAAACTAGTTACCCTATCTGTGTTGAGTTAGTTGAGCCGCAGATCTATGCGGTATTCAGTGACTGTAGCCTCATATTCAGTTTCTGCGCCCGTTGTCGGCTTTGGGGCCGAAGAGCTAGTTCCCCTGAGGCAAAGCATTGCAGACCTAAGCAAAGAGGACAGTTGACATCTCAACCAGGCTGTAACGTAACTTCTGGACTGCTGCTTCCGTTCGGGTAACACCTCGGCCAGTCTTGCATAGAAGCATCTTGCACTTGGTCCCATCCCACCAGAGGTTATGAACACCAGAGGAGTCATTCTCGGTCCTCCTGTGTGCAGCATCCAGAGCTAGGTTACGGTGACATGCGGCCAGGGGATCGAAAATCCTTATGTCTCGCTGTCCCAGTGTCCAGAATCCTCGAGCACTGACGTCCACACGGGCTTCGGTGGATGTGTTTGATTTTCACCGTCCAATGGAAGGGTCACTACGCCGTGACGTCGTGGCAGATTTCCTTCAGCATATTTGCTGTTAAATCCCTTACTTCGTCATGCCTCATGCACACGAAGCCCCCTTCTTACACACCATGGCGTGGTCAATGTTATAAGATGAGCCACACACGCATTGAGAGGGTAATGGCATCTGTGAATTCTGGTTTATTCGGGATGATACTTTTTGCCCTTATCGGTAACGTTGTTAACCAGTGCGAGGCGCCCACCTCCTGCGGTATAACTACTTTATTTTCCAAGTTCACTGACAGTTATTTCATCAGTTGTTGAAGTTTATCACTTTGGTGTGCTGTCGCTCTGTCGTAATGGACCGTCGAATCTTGTTTGATTCGTTGGTATCCACCTGACCTCTGCATTCTGAGCTACTGTGTGCTCAGTGAGGACTGCCGTGAGCTTAACAGAGTTCTGGTGTCCGGTGGCAGCAAGCTCCTCTGGATTAGTCAATCCCATTCCTCCCAGTCTAGGTGGTAGTGCAATCCGTGACCTTTCTGCTGAGATTAATAATGGCTATTCACTAGTGTTGGGATGAAAGCGACCTTGATGGCTTCTAATTACTACTACCACTAGTACCACCACCACTAATAATAATAATGACACAGTAATCATTCCTTAAAGTATAATTAAACCAAACTTTTTAAAACCTCCTTCTGTTATAAATTCTAACTCAACTCGTAACCAAATTTCCCCATCATATTTTTTATGCGAGCCTTAATTAGTGAGGAATCTTTGCTTCAATACACATTACATAGCAGAGTTCATTTCCTGGCGGACGTCCCCATGAACTTTTCTTTTACGAATTAAATTAAAAAAGTAATGAAGAAATAAATTAATAAAGGTGTAAGTGATAAACGAATAAATACATAGATAATAATTGAATAAAGACAGAGATAATAAATGAAGGAATAAATACGTAAATGTTAAATAAAATGAATAAACAAATAACATATAAAATGCTTTCCCAGTACGATCAGTCTCACAGGACACAAGCATAAGGTCAGTGGATAAGGTGACCCACTGACCACCTCCCACTAGTGCCTTCTGGTCTCTCTTGTGTCTAACTTTCTCACACACGCAGCCTGGGGTCACTGGCCGGGTTCATATGAGGTTGTTTAGATGGAGGGTCAGAGTAGGGTCATTGGATGGGGTCAAGGTAGGTCATTACACCTTTGAGAGTTTCTTGATTTATAGAGAGAGAGAGAGAGAGAGAGAGAGAGAGTGAGAGAGAGAGAGAGAGCACAATGCAGTAATAAAGTACAGCACTCGGGCGGACCCCCTGCTCACTTATCACACTGCCACGTGCCAACACCATGGAGGGAGGGGGGTTGAGGGTGGAGGGAAGGAGGGGTTTAGAGGGTGGAAGGAGGGGGTTTAGAGGGTGGAGGGTGGGAGGAGGTTATATATGTCCTGTATATTAATTTGTCTCCACATATGACACTACTTACACACCCCTGTGCAGCATTACGCATGACATCACACGCTGACGTTATACGCCTCCATACCCTCCCCCCCCCCCACCCCCCTTGCCTTGTTCCACATTAGTTATTCTGTTCACTATAACAGTAGCAAACGAGAGCAAAGAACATTTAGATGTGCTTTCATTTACAGTTCCCACAGAGAGAGGAAGGAGGGAGGGAGGGAGGGAGGGAAGGAGGGAGGGAGGGGAGGAAGGAGGGGGCGAGGGTGAGTGTTGTATCACGTCGCTGGACCACTGAGCCGAACTCTCTCTCTCTCTCTCTCTCTCTCTCTCTCTCTCTCTCTGAGGTGTGAGTGTCAGGGTGGTTGGATTGAGGGTGAGGTGTGGATGTGTTTTCGGTGTAAGATTAGTCGTCTGGGTGGAGGAATAAGCGGTGGTGGTGTGGGGAAGGAACACACCTAACAGACAGACAGACAGACAATGGTTAATTAAAAGTGACAGTAATTTAATATTCCATCCTTAATACTCTTATTCCCCGGGCGCCTAAACCTGAATCATATAGGTCTGTCTGTTGGTCTGTACGTCTGTCTGTCTGTACGTGTGTCTGTTTGCTGTCTATCTATCTATCCATCTGTCTGTCTGTCTGTCTGTCTGTCCGCGCGTCCGTCCGTGTTCCAGAGCGACAACTCGACGGGTAGCCTGGCTCCAGTACTGACACGTCCCGGGTGATATGGTGAAACGTCTCGATAAATCCTCAAGAAAATAATAGATTATAAAAGGCATCAAATGGCCATCCTTCCATAATGCTCACACCCCCCCTCCCGAAATGGCCCTTCTCACCTTAAAATGACCTGACCTGACCTCACCCACCCCCCCTCCCGAAATGGCCCTTCTCACCTTAAAATGACCTGACCTGACCTGACCTAACCTCACCCACCCCTCCCGAAATGGCCCCTCTCACCTTAAAATGACCTGACCTGACCTAACCTCACCTACCCCCCCTCCCGAAATGGCCCCTCTCACCTTAAAATGACCTGACCTAACCTAACCAAGCGATGGTCTAGTGGCGGTAACACATTAATGAAATTAATCAATTATGAAGCCATATATGAGAGATGACTCAGGTAAAGGTGTGTTTGTTGACAGTTTCACCTGGACAGAGAGACAGAAAGACGGACACGTACCTGGACAGACACAGACAGACACTCACCTGGACATTTAGACAGACATACACTCACCTTGACAAATAGACAGACATACTCACGTGGACACACACACACACACACCTGGACAGACAGACAGGGAAGCACACCGACTCATATTGTACCCCCCACCTCACTATGGGGGAGAGGGGGGGGGGTTCTCAGTGTTTACTTCGTTTATTTACGTTTGTTTGTTTGTATTTGTTGGTTTATGTTGCCAGGTAATATCTCGGGGTACTTTTTGATAAAGGACACTGACTGACTATTAGACATAACAAGACTTGGTATAATTGTTTCTCACGTTTTTTTTTGACTCGTATAGCACACTGTCACCATCCCATCTCCCTCTCTTCCCCTCTCCCCTATTCCGTCAGCAGGTGTGGTGAGAAAGAGCTTGGTAGTGTACATTAGATCTACCGTTGTTTGTTATGGTGTGATCGTGTGTGTGTGTGTGTGTGTGTGTGTGTGTGTGTGTGTGTGTGTGTTATGGCAGGTGCGACACGACACAAAACATTATCTTACCCCTCCCCCCCCCCCCTCTCACCTGGTACAAGCCAATCAGTGCCCAGGTGTTATTGATACCTGGAGGGGGGGGGGGGGAGCGGGCCCTTTAATCCTGAGTTTGGGATTTACCCGTGTCGACCACAACCACCGCCCCCCCCCCCCCCCGCTCGTTCCCCTCACCTCAGTCCTCTGCTCCCTCTCACCCCGCCTCCATCATCATTCCTGGTTAGGTTCCAACTGGTCACATACTCCTGGTTCACCACGACCACAACCACCACCTCATCACCACCAACCAATCCCCCCACCACCAACCACTCCCCCCACCACCAACCACTCCCCCCACCACCAACACCACCTTCCACCCACCACCAACACCCCCTCCTATAACACCCCCCCACCACCAACCACTCCCCCCACCTTCCCCCCACCACCAACCACTCCCCCCCCAACACCCTCCCCCCACCACCCCCCCCCCCCCCCCCAGTGGAGGATAGCGACAGGTTAAGGGTAATATGTACTAATAAGTGGGTAGTGAGAATTACACCCAGGGGTATCGTTTACCTACTTGGTCACGGTGATACCTGTACCCAGAGAGATGCTGTGTGATGGGTACAGCTGGACCTAACCTGACCTAACCCTTGTATCGTTAGGGGTCTTCAATCATGAGGTGGTGGAAGGTGAGAAAGACTAATAATGTTCAGGTGATCCCGAGACTTGTGAGTGGTGATTCATATCGTGACTGTCTCGGCCCAGGTCAATAACACCAACTACTTCTGTACCGCATAACGCAGACGGTGACTCACTCTCACCGGCGTGGGGTGGTTGTGATGGCGGCGGTGGTGCTGACTGACACTGTACCACTGATATGCAAATATATATGTGTGCGTGTGTGTTTTTTGTGTGTGCGCGTGCGTGCTTAAAATTGAGGTCGATTTTCCTTTCGTTACAACATCTTGAGCGTCAGCCGTTAATTATTTATTCATTAATTTATTCAGTCATTCATTCTCCCTGTAGCTCTTTCCTTCTCTAGCTTTCTCTCTGTAACCCTTTCTCTTTCTAGGGCGCTTACTGGGAAAGGAAGAGAGAGAGAGAGAGAGAGAGAGAGAGAGAGAGAGAGAGAGAGAGAGAGAGAGAGAGAGAGAGTCCACCAATTCTCATACTTAATCAACATACAAACGAACTTCCATCAACTCAGAATCCACAAACAGAACATTAGAATTCTGATATATGACTTCTATTAAAACGTTTCCGTCTGTGTGTTGTGGTAATCTGTCTCCCCGGGGACTTCTTCTGTCTGATTTCGGCGAGTTAGGTCAAGTTATGGTAACATTAGGTTAGGTTAGGATAGACTAGGTTACAATTATGTTATGATACGAGTTTGGTTAGGTTAGGTTCGGTTTGGTTAGCGTTATATTTGGTTAGGTTATGTCAGGTTAGCGTTCGGTTAGGTTAGGTCAGGTCAGGCTAGCGTTAGGTAAGGTTAGGTCAGGTTAGCGTTCGGTTTGGTTAGGTTAGGTTAGGTCAGCGTTAGAAAAGGTTAGGTTAGTGTTTGGTTAGATTTGGTTATGTCAGGTTATGGTAATGTTAGGGTAGCATTAGGGTGGATAAACTTCAGATGAGGTAAAGGGGAGAGCTAATCTTCAGATGAACCAGCTCTCGTTTTGATTCGTAAAGCCATTATTAAATTTTTGAATGGTAACTGCCCTTTAGCATTTACCATTAGACGGACGGACGACCATACTGTACAGACACACCAAAAAACTACCTATACAAAATTGTCATGAAACAATATGACACAATGGACGAAGGATTTTGACAACCTTACCGAGACAACAGGAGTTACAGTGTTCATTATGGAATTCATTGATCACCCCAAGTACTGATAGTTTTTTGAGTGTACATATATAAATTACGGTACAAATCAGGGTTATATAAAGAAAAAAGACATTGAATGGTAATGTAATATTCTCTTTAGTGTTTTATGGGGCTCTGGGTCGGTAAGCATAACGTAAGAGTTCTTTAAGAGTTATGTGGGCTGCCAGTAACTGTAGGTCCGGTAGCATAGTTATGGAAACAAAATATACATATGCATTAAGGCCACAGTTTATGGTCTGGATCACTCGGTATGACGTTTCTGCCACACTCACATACATACATACAAAAACACATGAATACATACATACGCAGAAACAACCTCATTATAAAGGACCTGGAGGAGGAGACAGACTCTTATTCAGAAAATTTCTGGACCAAGATAAAGTGCCTAGGGACTGGAAATTAGCCAATGTTACTCCAGTATATAAGAAAGGCAGGTGAAGTGCATCAGAAAACTACAGGCTGATCAGCCTAACATCACATATATGCAAACACCTGACTGAACAGTCTTATCAACGGATCACAACACTGTATCATGGAAAGAAAATCCAGTCTGGCAAACTTACTCACGTTCCTTGAGACGGTAACAGACTACGTGGACCAAGGCTCACCAGTGTACGTGTTGTACATGGGTTACTCATAGACTTTTGACAAAGTCATACATACACGACTAGTCTCTAACGTCCAGGCACATGGCATCACAGGCAAGGTTTTTATGTGGAATAACAACTAGCACAAAGACAGGCAACGAAGTGTGGTTATAAATGGAGTAAATCCTGAATGGAAAAGGTTCTCAGTGGAGTACCACAAGGCTCCATCCTTGGACCCACCCCGTTTGTGATCTACATAAACGACATAGATGAAAATATATTGAGCCACATTGTCAAGTTTGTGGGCGACACAAAGATATTTCGGAAGGTAACAAGACGATGTGGCAACAATGCAGAAAGACCTGAATGAGCTGCTCAAATGGTCCCGAGACTGACAAATCCTCTTTAAAATGACGAAATGCAAGACCCAACACGTAGGCTACACCAACCCTGATCACAACTATTCTGTTAATAACAGTTTCCTGGATACTGTCGATAAGGAGAAAGGTCTTGGCGTCGTGATAGATCATTCACTGAAGGCAGGGGAGCAAGTGGAGGCAACAGTGAGGAAAATAAATCGAATTTGGGAGTTAGGAAGCATACCTTTGAATACGAAGGCAGGGGAATGCTACTTCAACTGTGTACAGAAAGACCTAACCCCTAGAAAAAGGTTCAACACACAGCGACTAAGGCGATTCCGGAACTATGTGATCTAGATTACCCAAGTAAACTGGGGACTAATTAGGTTTAACAACCCGGGCCATTTCTGTATGGTGTCACGCACCTCCAACACGAGGGGACATAACTACAAGCTGACCAAGTTATCACGCAGAACGAATATAAGGAAATATTTCTTCACACAGAGGGCAGTAGACCTACGGAACAGTCTACCAGCACAACCTGTGGAACCAAGGACAGTACTGGGCTTCAAGATCGCCCTTGATAAAATTATCAAGAACAATGGAGAGATCCTACACAGGCCACTGACCTCCTTCCCCAGGCATGGCCGCCTCTAATGGGTGGCCATATATACACACGCGCACACACAAGTAGATTCTGCTCCCCTGGGTTCTTAGGGTCGCCTGCAGAAAAATACACAGGCAAGGATATACTGTATATATTTTCCCTCCTCTGGTGCTGGACCTGACGTGAATAACCAAAACATCGTGTTGTGTATATTTTCCTGCCCCCCCCCCCCCCTCCGTGAGGTAAGAGAGTAGTACTGTATCTCGCCGTGATGTGATTTTTTTTATATGTCTCCTTGAACTATTTTCTCCTGGTTTCACTCTTGTGTTTTATTATGTTACGCATTTATTTCCTTATGTTTCACTCGTATTGTCGTATTTACGTATTTCACCACCAATCATACACACACTTCACCATCCTTCACCACCAATCATACACACACTTCACCATCCTTCACCACCAGTCATACACACACTTCACCATCTTTCACTCACATTTCAGTAGTTTCTTCCCAGCCTTTTACTTCCAAATCTAATCTATTTTTGCTCACATCAAGACCAGGTACACCATTCAGGTCCATGTTGGGCTCAGGAGTTATGGAACCGGGGTATAGAACGCTGAGGGGAGGGAGAGAAGGGGGATAATGGATGATGGAGAGGTATAGGAGAGAAGGGGGGAGGGGAAGAAAGGAGGGAAGGTGGAGAGAAGGTGGGGAGGGATGGGGGAAGAGAGGTAAGGAGGGAGGAGAGAAAGAGAGGGGTAGGAGAGAGAGTTATATTATATTCCACTTTGATCTTGGCAGCTGCTAGGGGGCCGGAATACTCTTTATCAAATATGAGGACCTTCGCTTACCTGGTGCTTCCTGTACTGCACACACACACACACACACTTGTAATCAACCAATGTATTCACTCCCAGTCAATCTTACTTTTTACACTGTCACTATGTTGAAATGCCCTGTAGTTTGAGCTTCTCCCCACCTAGTTATTATATATCATATTTGTATCGCTTATGTTACCTGTATATTATTTGTAAATCAAGAGACCCATTCCCCAATTATGTAACTATATATTTTCAGCCTTCCGGCTGCCATGCTTTCAATAAACCGTTAATTATTATTATTATTATTATTATTATTACACACACACACACACACACACACACAACACGCTTACATACATACATACATACATACATACATATACGCACAAAGAGAGATGAAAACCTACCTAATTTACAAATTTTACGCAAGAGCAAATTACCCTAGGCGCCAAAAGCTTCCTGGTCAACAACAACAATATTGTGAGAATCCGACTGACTGACTGTGTTTTTACAATTATTACACGCTCGTACTCAAATGCAGCAAACTGTCTCAATGTTATCCAATTATGTATGAATATATTGTAACTGGTAACGCTAAACACGTGGTTTGCTTCTGAGGGCCAATTAGAGGCGGTTTAGCAAGTCACAGAACTTGGGACATTTTTGTGGGTTAACGCTTGGACATCCGGTGCTTTGTGCTTTGTAATATGTCAGCTGAGAGAGAGAGAGAGAGAGAGGCTCATAGATAGGTTCAGAGAGAGATTCATATAGATAGGTCGAGAGAGAGAGAGAGAGAGAGAGAGAGAGAGAGAGAGAGAGCAATTACCGAGGCAACAACGATAACTTTTATAACTTGTCTCATTAACTTTAACTATCTTAATAATGTGCCTCGTTGACAAATTATATAACTCCAGCACTTATTTAAACTAAGTATAATAAATGCGTGCTGTATGCTAACACGCTATTTTTTTATTGTTGTTGTCCAGGAAGTTGGTAAAAATAGCATCTTTAAAACCAAATTCCGGCGGAAATACAAAATAAATCAATAAACTTTAAGAAAAAAATCAATTACGACAGCAAATGGCAAAACAAAAATATATTAACAAATTAACTCCTGAAATTAAATCCTCAACTGAAATAAAAAAAAACACAAAATTCCAAGATTTGCGCGGGAAATTTTGTTTTTGTTTACATCAGCTGAGCATCAACAAACGCTTCACCAATATGGCCGAAACACATCCGACATCTATTTTAAAACACATGCAAGACTCACATCGCTCAAAATAACTGAAAAGAACTATACACAGCCGATAACTCTAAGAAAAAAAAACAGACGAAAACCAATTGGAACTTGTTATAAAATTCCCCAAATATATACAACACGTCACCTACAGTTTCCCTCCGTCGGTTGTATTCAGGTGCAGGGATTACATTTCTCTCTTCCCCTCACGGCCGGGCCCTCTCCATGTAACTATTATAAAAGGGTCGGTGCTGGAGTGGGGTAGAATAGCCTAACGTGAAGACACAAGGAGGAGGGGAGGCAAAGAGATGGAAGGGGAGAGGGAGGAAGAGGAGGGAGATGGAGAGGCAGGATTAGTTGTAAGAGAGACCGAAGCGACGTGAACCACCCGCTAACGTACGGAATGTAAAAGAACTGGAGATATAGAAGTGATGCATAAAAATGGGACATAAAACACCAAGTGAGGTTTTAGGAGAATTCCAGACGTTTGTACATCACGGACGAGGCACAGGTTCGAGTGGTGTGAGGAAGAACCCTCGACTAGGCTGTAGTAATCTCCTTAGTGCTACACGAGCGTCTCATCTTACCTCCTTACCTCACTACGTCAAGCACACGCAGGTGACAGCGCGCACACGATCCCCCCCACACCCACACACTCTCTCTCTTTGCGTCATCATCCCCCCCCAAATCGACTGATATTCTGAGAAAATAACACCCTCAAGTGGAGGTCTTTAGTCCAGACGGGGAGGGAGGGTGTTGGGAGATCGAAGAAGCGAGACCGCGAAAAATATTCCGTCGATTCAGTTTTCTGGGATTGTAGACAAAGGTGTTCTTACCTGTGAACAGCGGTGAGGAGGCCAGCAGTAGGAGGACGAGGGGCTGGGAGGCCATGGAGGTCACGAGGGAGTTAGTGTAGGTCGGTGCAGCGTGTAGGGGGGTACGGTGGTGTGCTGGTAGCGCTGGCAGCAACAACCCGCCCAATGTGAGGGACGGTCACACACTGGCTAGCTACCTCCAGTCGTCCTCACCGTCACCCGCTGCGCGCCACCCTCTGCACCCTCACTCACCCACTGCGTGCGCCTCACTCACTCACCCTCGGTTACCTCTCACCCAGCTACGCATAAAGTTAACAATATCAGCATTTAGACACGACTTGTATGAATTCACCTGATGTCCACCACTTGGTAAATCCCCGAACGCTACAAAAATAAGCATTTTATTGACCTCTTCTACAAAAATCCCATTAAATAAATAGTCGCCAAATCACCAATTTTAATCGGGTCGTGGTCCATTATCTTCATGTTCCTAGCTCGCGCGGGTAACAAGTCCCCGCGAACTATTATGGCGATGTTGTGAAACTGATAATAATGATTTAATGATAATATGGACTATCCAATCAACCAATGGGAGTACCGTCCTTATATCTGAGGGTTGGCGACCACAGTCCTCCACCTTAGACTTTCTCGGGCTGTTTTTACCATTCTTCTGAGGTTTTGTTTCTCTCAGGGGACAGACGAATACACACACAGACAGACAGACGGAAGACACAAAGATAGGCTGATGGACAGACACATACCTACAAGCGGGCGGACACAGAGATAGACAGTCAGACAGACAGACGAACACACACAATGATAGATAGACAGACCTACAGACGGACGGACACGTCGACACAACACAGACACACGGACAGATACAAAGATAGACGGTGAAAGGAAGCACAAACACAGACAGACACAAAGACAGACAGGGAGACAGACGGGACGGACAGATGGACAGATATATAGATAGAGTTTTATGATGATCGTGAAGGGAAGGAAATAATCAGAAACTTCACATTAATTTGATTCTCTTATTATCCTGGACAGACCCCCACTAGTCCCTGATAAGGTGGGGGGGGGGGGGGTCTGTACTTATTTAAGGGGTTTTAGGGTTGGATAATAGGACCTGTACTTGATTATGGGGGTTTAGGGCAGGTTTATGGGATTCTAGTCTTGTTTAAGGTTGTTTTAGGGCAGGATAAAGGGGTTATGTAGTGGGTACTTGTCCTAAGGGTTTTTTAAGGACAGATGAAAAGGATCTGATCTGATCCAATCCTTCCCTGACCACCCTCTGTGTAGTGTTCAATCCCACACCCTGATGGTGAGCGATTATTGCCCCATATGGTGTGTTGGTGATCTATTACAGTGTGGCAGAATAGGGGTCTTGATGATCTCCTGAGAGAGGCAAGAACACTGCTGGAGAGGCTGGAAATTACTGGGAACGGAAATCAAGTCACTGAGGATGTTGCCAGAAAGTTTGGTAATAAGATGCGTGCCATAAAAGTGTCCTCGGTGGTAAGATCTCTCACAAAGGAATCTTCCGACGCTGTGCTGCCAATAAACAGAGAGGCCTTACAACAACTGAAGGAAAAACATCCCCAGCAAGTGCAGAGGAAGGCATCAGTTTCCAGGGTGACTATATCCCTCCAAATGCGTACAATACTGCATTCAAGAAAAGTATTGGGAATTCTAATGAAAACTGGGGGGTTCGAACCCCCAAGGCTCCCCCCCCCCCTCCCCTGAATCCGCCTCTGGGAAGAGAATCATCCTCAGCACTAACAGGTTTAGTGACTCAGCAAGTGATTTCTGCAATGCCACCGCCGCCCTTGCCAGAAAGCTAGCAACCTCTTGCTGCCATTACCTGCAAGCTTTGACGGCCTGCCACCTCATCCACGGACAAAAAATCCAGGTTGTAGGCCTATAGGGGTGGGGGAAGTGCTGAGACGGATCATTGGAAAATGCACAGTGGAGGTGGTAAATGATGTCAGGGCAGCTGCAGGGAACCTGCAAGTTTGTGCTGGCCACCAGGCTGAGGGTGAAGCTGCCACTCACCCCACGAGAAACATATCTGAGCAGCATGATTGTGAGGCTGTACTCCAAGTTGATGTTTCCAACGCATTCAACATAATCAATTGCAAGGCTACACTGTACAACATCAAGATCAAGTGTCCAAGCTTTGTATTGTATGTTGAAAACACCTATAGGAACCCGACAGACCTCTATATAACAAGCTTCAATGGCCTAAGGAGATACCGCCAGACAGTCAACTGAGGGAACAACGCAGGGGGATCCAGTCGCCATGGCAATGTACGCACTAGGCCTGTCTGTGCTCCAATAAACTATGAAACAACCGAGGTCAAGCAAGTGACATATGATGACCTAACAGGAGCAGGAAAAGTGGTGGGACCGGAAAACATCACGTTGGTACACATATAGGGTACCACCCATATACCAGCAGGTTCTTCCTCAATGTGAAGCCAAAATACCATTACCGGGTTATAGAGGTGTTCAACGGAAGTGAAGTCATAATAACAAAGAACACCCAAAGACACCGGAGTGCGGAAATAGACACGAATGATTTCAAGACCGAGTAAGTAACGGGAAAGGTAGATGAGTGGGTGAAGGAAATACAAGCTCTGTCTGATATTGCTAAAACAGAGCCACATGCGGCGTTCGCGGCATTCTCCCAAGGAGTCGAGCATCGCTGGAATTACTTGATGCGCACTATTCCTGATATCCGACCTCTCCTTCACCCTCTGGAAGAAGTTATCACTGTTGCTTTTATTCCAACACTAATGAAAAGCCATCACTTCACCCCAGCAGAAAGGTCACTCCTTGCACTACCACCGAGACGAGGAGGAATGGGATTGACTAATCCAGAGGAGCTTGCTGCCACCGGACATCAGGACTCTGTTAAGCTCACGGCAGCTCTCACTGAGCACACAGTAGCTCAGAATGTAGAGGTCAGGTGGATACCAACGAATTAAACAAGATTCGACGGTCCATTACGACAGAGCGGCAGCACACCCAAAGTGATAAACTTCAACAACTGATGATGTAATTGCTATAGAACTTGAGGCATGACGAAGTAAGGGATCTAACAGCAAATATACTGAAGGAAATCTTCAATGACGTCACGGTGGAACCGCCCCTCCTTCTATTTGACGGTGAGAACCTCCTTCACAGGACTTCCAACACAACCAACGAAGCCCGTGTGGACGTCAGTGCTCGAGGATTATGGACGTGGAGACAGCGATCCTTCTTTGACATCAGGATACTCTACCCCATGGCCGCATGTCCCCTTGACCTGTCTCTCGAGGTTGCACTTAGGAGGGACAAGAACGACAAGAACAGGGAATAAGCGCAGAGAATTCAGAACGTGGATCAGGGCAGCTTCACAACTTATATGGTCGATTGGACCAAGTGCAAGATGCTTCTATGCTGGTATGGCCGAGGTATTATACGAACAAAGGCAGCAGCCCAGAAGTTACGGTGCAGCCTGGTTGAGATGTCGACTGTCCTTCTCTCTGCTTAGATCTGCGTTGCTTTGCCTCAGGGGAACAAGATATTCGGCCCCAAAGCCGACAACAGTCGCAGAAATTGACTATGAGGCAACAGTCACTGAATGCCGAACAGATAGGCGGTTTAACTAACTCACCACAGCTAGGGTAGCTAGTTTTGTATTAGGATATTTAGGTAATAAAATGGTGGCCAAGGCGTGGCTACAAGGAGAGGTTGGAGGTCATTTACTAAAAGAGTAATAATAGTGGTAGTGAAGTGTGCTGTGGGGTGAACGATTATCATTGACGACACAAAGGGCTTATTAGTTAGCGTCATTCAGGTGTTGTGTTGTGCAGGTGTGAGCTGAACTGTCACTCCTGGCGACCTTCACTCTACACACACAGTAAATCATAAAACCTTTTACAAGTTTATACAGATTTTTTTTCTCAAATTAGCGACACAAAGTTAATTTTTACATTTCTATCTGTTTTGCATTTCTTTCTCTTGTTTGTGTCTCTCTCTCTCTCTCTCTCTCTCTCTCTCTCTCTCTCTCTCTCTCTCTCTCTCTCTCTCTCTCTATCACGGCCATGGAAGGGAAAACGTCACCACCTCTACCCTTTCTCATTTCCCTTCACTCCTTCCCCATTTGGTGGAGGGAACAGAGAAGGGGAGGGAGAGTGTGTGGTGGAGGGAACAGAGAGAGGGAGAGTGTGTGGTGGTGGGAACAGAGAGAGGGAGGGAGGATGTGTGGTGGAGGGAACAGAGAGGGAGGGAGGGTGTGAGGGGAGGGAAAAGTCACTAAAAATAATAAATATAATCTGTATTTTATTTCAAACTTTGTAGGTAGTCGGCAGCCATCAAACAGGGAGGTACTACCGCCTGGGAAGATATTGGAAGCATAATGTGTTGTCTAATGGTGGACCCTGCTGCCATATGTGACCAAGTCCCAGGTTGCTGATCTGACTTTCTGCCTCATTTACACACAATTGCAGGTCTCAATTGTTTCTCTTACTATGGACAACACAACATACATATACTGTATATTGTTTCTTACTATTGATCTTTTTTTTATTTGTTTATTTCTGATGTGGGTCAGTGCGGGTGGGCTAATCCTGTAAAAAAAAATTGCTACAAAAGCAAAATAAAAATGAAACAAAATCATAATTTATAATAATAACAATAGACATTTTACCTCATGAATAACTATGAAATATATGGAATAATTTGATCGATAAATATATACCCAAGACCAAACTCAGTGCCTCCAGGAGTACAAGGAAACCACTACACATGAAGCATACGGCGGTCGACAAGGCTAAGAAGAAAAGACAACATATATTCAAGACGTGGGTTGGACAAATGATGAGCAAGACGGGAAGATGTATGCCAGATCCAGGAACCAAGCAAAGTCAGAGTGTAGAAGGGCTGAAGAGGAATTCCAGAAGGGGATTGCAAGCGAGGTCAAGTCAAACCCAAAGGCGTTTTACCACTATGCAAGGTCGAAATTAAAAACGCGAGTAGGTGTATTGGACCTAAGGGTTCAAGATGGTAATTATACAGATTCTGACCTGGGCAAGGCGGAGGCTTTGAACAATTTCTTTTCCTCGGTGTTGACAAGAGAAGATGCGAACAATCTTCCTGCGTTTGAGAACAGACGGTTTGACACAGCGCTGATCCATATTATGTTCTCAAAGCTAAAGGTTCATAAGAGTCCTGGCTCTGACATGGTGCATCCCAGAATGCTAAGAGAGTTATGCAACGAGCTTGCCGAGCCCCTGAAGATCCTATTCTGTAAATGCCTGGATGAACAAAAGTTCCCCAGTGATTGGAAAATGGCTTATGTGAGTCCTATCTTCAAGAAGGAGATCAATACTCCATGAATAATTATAGACAGTGAGCCTGACCAGCATAGTATATAAAGTTCTTAAGAGCATTATAAAAGATGCCATGGTGGAACATCTACTAAGAAACAACCTTGTAAAGGATTGCCAACATGGTTTTATGCCGGGACACTCCTGCTTAACACAATTGCTCAAGTTACTAGATGTTTGGACCTGAATTCTGGAACAGGGTGGCAATATTGACAATATAAACACTTATACCTAGGTTATGCCGTGAAAGGCTAAAGATCAAACTGGAAGGGTATGGGATTCGGGGAAGTGCCCCCAGCGTGGATCGGAGACTTTTTCTAGGATCGCAAGCAGTGTGTGGTGATTAATGACACGAAATCGTCATGTGTACCCGTGAAAAGCGGGGCACCACAGATCAGTGTACTGGGCCCACTGTTGTTTGCTTGTTTGTTTCATAAATTACATGTCTGACACTGTACATTCCTCCATACAATACTTTGCGGACGATGCCAATTTATTCAGAGAAATTAAGAACCAAACAGACAGTAAAAAGCTACTGAAAGATCTCTGCAAGCTGCAAGAGTGATCGAAGAAATGGCTGCAAAGATTCAATGTCACGAAGTGTAAGGCTGCACCTGGGACGTACCAACGGTAAGGAGGCGTATCACATGTCCCAACGGGCCGAAGAAACTGCTTTAATAGAAACCGAATGGGAAAAGAACCTGGGTGTGTATGTCGTTCAGATGTCTCGACGGTCCGTCCCTCGTAACGATCTTCAAGAGTGAAGTGCTTCCCCGCCTGGAGTACTGTCACCCTGTCTGGTCCCCGAGATATGCTAGGGACTGTCAGTTGATTGAAAATGTCCAAAGGAGGGCCACCAGACTGGTGCCTGCTCTACGGAACCTCAGTTATCCAGAGAGATTACAGCGCCTGCAACTGCCTAGCTTATACTACAGACGGGCAAGGGGGGACTTAATTGAGGTGTATAAATATCTCAGAGGGCACTAATGGGTCGAGTGTCCTTACTTGGAGCTGGCGGACGCTCGCCCCACAAGGGGTCACAGCTCAAGGTTGAAGAAGCCGCAAGCCCAGGAAACTGTGAGGGGTAACTTTTTCGGAGTGAGGGTTGTGAACTCTAGGAACAATCTGCCAGAGAGTGTTGTGACGGCACCGAGTGTGACCTCTATCAAAGACACTGGAGCAGGTTCAGATACATTCAGGAGCCAGTGCATGCCCAGTACTTACCAACAGTGCGCAACAGAGACGTGACCGACCGCCTAAGCGGCTAACAAGCTGTATTGCCTGATAAAGCAGGACCTTGTGCATGAATGGTAGAAATATGACGTGATTTGACTACTGTGAATGTTAAGAAGGGTCGAGGTTATGATTGGGTAGGAAATACTATAGATCATATAATACTGATTAAAGTAAAAATACAATTGTACGCCAACGCCACATTTCCCCGCGTCACTGGTCAGCGTATCAGAAGTCGTGGATAGCCACTACGTACTCGTCAATAGTTCGTGTGAAGCAGTATCGACCCCAGACAACAGTAAGTTTGGAGACTCATTCCCGTGACCCAGTTTCACTTCTTCACACCAGCTGTTGACCCTGACTGTACCGAAGTGAACCTGTACAGTGTGTAGGTGTACAGTCAATGGTCGATTTGATCAAGATGGGTTTATACATATATTTCGATTTTGATTATTTTATGTTTAATTCGTGTTAATATTTTCGTTCTTTCTTTACCATGAGAAAAGTGAGAACAACTGAATAGATGTCGCCTTCCCGGGAAAATATTTGTTTTGTAGTGATGTTTCTCTATGTAGTGATGTTTCTCGTTATGTCGTGATGTTTCTCGTTATGTCGTGATGTTTCTCGTTATGTCGTGATGTTTCTCGTTATGTAGTGATGTTTCTCGTTATGTAGCGATGTTTCTCGTTATGTCGTGATGTTTCTCGTTATGTCGTGATGTTTCTCGTTATGTCGTGATGTTTCTCGTTATGTCGTGATGTTTCTCGTTATGTCGTGATGTATTTCACGTGTTATGTTTTGCGGTGCACAGTGAAATCAGCTTGTTATGGTATGTGATAGTGACGTTGATAGTGAACACTGTATTACGGTGATAGTGAGTGAACAGTGACGGTGTGTTAGAGTGAACACTAAGGACTGCACGAGGTAAGTAACTGTAATTCACTGTGTCGTTACTTTGTGTACTCGTGTGTGTACTGGTTATATTAATTAAGCCGAGTTTGCTTGTTTCTTTCTTTGCCTTAATATAGTTTACCTGTAATCCATCTATTACTGGGAACTCATTATTACTGTATTTGTCAAGGGTCATATAGAGAGATATGTGCGTTCCTAATGTTATAAGTCTTATCCTTATATATAAGCTAGATATTCCCTGGGAAGAACTCACTATATACCCTTACGATTACAGAGTGACGTCCATCAAGCTTTATCGCGCCCAGTACTGCTGTCCACGTGAGATGTCCCACCAGACCACACCACACCCAAGGTAAACTGACTGTACACCTAACATTATCTCTTAGCTGTAAGAAGTATATTCTGAGTGACCAATCAGGACTGTCTTTAAAAGAATCCTTAGGCGCTTTTGTCACTGATTGTCTCGTTGACAAATGTGGGCGTAGTCAAGTCAGTTCTATGGGCGGAGTTATCTGGCACTTGGTATAGGCATCTGGTCCCCCTTCAGAGGGAAGCAAATGGTGACGAATTGGGGTAATTGTTGCTTGACAGGCACTTGTAAACACAGGTCCCCACAAGTCTACTTTCAAGTCCCCCTCTAACGGCTGGCTATCGTGGGCGTCCCTTTTATTACAAGCCGCCCAGCGTGTTTCACCTAACTACTTGTTTACGGGATCCCTTCTGGCTTTTTCCAAAAATCTTAGAGGTGTCCCCTAGTGAAGGGGTTATGATTAATCACTTTAACCCTTTCACAGCCGGAGGTCACCTCATCTTTAATTCTGTAGTAGTCGTCTAACATGGGCCATTTTGTAGTTATCCTAGAGGCCAAAACATGGGATCACCATTATGAAGATGTTCATTATTTATCTAAGTAGACAAAATAAAAAAGTTATGATTTTTATAATAGCTTTTCTCTTTAGGAATAAGTGAAATAAATACTAAAAGACACGAGAGGTAGCGGCACTTGGTAAATACTTGAGTCAACCCAACAGTATTTCTCGGATATGAATAGAATCGTTTTCTGTGAGGGTTTTACATCGTAAACTTACTTAAAGTTTATGTCACACTTGCTGTCGGTAATAATGATACAGCCTGGCGTCCTGTCCTGCCAATTATAAGTCCAGGAGTATAATACAGTATACTAATAACAGTGATGGGATTGACCGTCTGACTAGTTGGTAATGTGACAACACGTTTAGATTACAAGTGCATTATACAGTTTATTAGTAAAATTTTAAGATGTGGCGGCAAAAGTAAGTTGTTTCAGGCACTTTTAAGTTTAACTAACCTTATTGGCCTAAGGCCCACCCATTAGAGGCGGCCATGCCTGGGGAAGGAGGTCAGTGGTCTGTGTAGGATCCCTCCATTGTTCTTGATAATTTTATCAAGGGCGATCTTGAAGCCCAGTACTGTCCTTGGTTCCACAGGTTGTGCTGGTAGGCCGTTCCGTAGGTCTACTACCCTCTGTGTGAAGAAATATTTCCTTATATTCGTTCTGCGTGATAACTTGGTCAGCTTGTAGTTATATCCCCTCGTGTTGGAGGTGCGTGACACCATACAGAAATGACCCGGGTTCACATTTACCATACCTTTCAGGATTTTAAATGTCTGTATTTGAGCTGCCCTATCGTGTCTGAAGGGCTGTTAGTCCAGAGGCCCTCTCTCTACTTGGTTAATCTAGATGACAAAGTTCTGGAATCATCTTAGTCACTCTGTGTTGCACCTTTTCTAGGGATGTTAGGTGTCTCTGGAGGCAGGGTTTCCATGCCTGTGTACAGTAATCTACACTGGCACTTATGTGAGATTTGTACAATTGAAGTATCATTTTCTTATCTTCGTGTTCGAAAATACGGTTTTTTATTCCCAAACTTTGATTTACTTTTCTCACTGCTGCCTCCACTTGCTCCGCGGCCTTCACTGAAAGATCTATCACAACGCAAAGGAAAGTTTTAACAGAAGTTATTATTGTTGTTGTTGTTGTTGTTGTTGTTGTTGCTCGGGTGGGCTAATCCCCGTTAAAAAAAAAAAAAAAAAAGGTAAGTCTTGCATTTCGTCATGTTAAAGAAAATTTGCCAATCTTGGGATCATTTGAGCAATTCATTTAGATCTTTCTGCATTGTTGCCACATCGTCTTAATTTGCTACCTTCCCAAATATCTTTGTGTCTTCCAAAAACTTGACAATGTGGCTCAATATATTTTCAGCTATGTCACTTATGTAGATCACAAACGGGGTGGGTCCAAGGATGGAGCCTTGTGGTACTCCACTGAGAACCTTTTCCATTCAGGATTTACTCCATTTATTACCACACTTCGTTGCCTGTCTTTGTGGTAGTTGTTATTCCACACAAAAATCTTGCCTGTATGGTTTTCTGTGGCGTAGCAGCTGGTTGAGGTCTTGTTCGGGTAAATAAGGACGTCTGGGAGGTAGGTACATCGTGCATATGATAACAGGTCCCCTGGTGGTCTCCACCTGCACTCCTAGAACTGAATCCTCGAAGTCTAGCAACACTCTGTGACTCAGCCATGACCTGATGGCCACAGCGACGCCATCGTTCAGCTCACCCGTCATGTTCCTCTCGTATACAGTGTAGCCAAAAATTTTCAGCTTACTTTCGTCCTTTATGCCAGTACTGTTTAACAGAATGATGTCTGGGTCTAATTGATAGTATAAGTTAGACAGTTCGTTACGTCTATTAAGGGACCAGTGTAGGACATTATGTTGGACAATTTTCATCCTGATAACGACTGCCATTTCGGAGACTGTAGCTTGGGGCGTCGCTTGAAGCGTTTGCTCGGCTTCTGCCATTTGTAGGGGGCCGGAACTTCTTAGTACAACCTTCGACCCGTCGCCTGTGTGCAGGAAGAGTCCATAACGTAATACAGTAATAAGATTTTAATAAACATGTAACTGTAAAAACCTTTGTTCTATATAATTTAGCGAAGTCGTTATTTGTCCTGTCACAAATATTTACTTACTTCCGGTATTTGTCAGGCAATTGTTCCTACTGGTCGAGGCTGACGGCGCTAATGACGTCAGTACGCATCTTAGATTCAATTCGGTCACTTGCAAGCATGGCGGCTATGGTTGCAGATTTCTGTGCGTAGGCGATACTTAGGATCACCTGAAGAATCGCCACCTCAGCTATAGATTAACCACACTAATACTATTTGGGCATGAGGTAAGGTTAGGTTAGCGTTAGATTAGAGTAAGTTAGGTTAGCTTAAGTTAGGTTAGGTTAGGTGAGGTTAGGTTAGGTTAGGTTAGCGTTAGATTAGAGTAAGTTAGGTTAGGTTAAGTTAGGTTAGGTTAGGTGAGGTAAGGTTAGGTTAGCGTTAGGTTAGAGTAAGTTAGGTTAGCTTAAGTTAGGTTAGGTGAGGTAAGGTTAGGTTAGCGTTAGGTTAGAGTAAGTTAGGTTAGGTTAGCTTAAGTTAGGTTAGATGAGGTAAGGTTAGCTCTTGATAGGGTGTAGTAGGCCAGGGAGAGGTTGTAGGAGGCCATGGGAGAGAGGGAGGGAGTGGGAAGGAGGTCAGGATAAGAGTTAAGAGAGGGACCATTGTCATAGATGAGGTGGTCGTCTTTTGACAGCGGAGAAGGAAGGTAATGGCCCCCGTGTCTACGCTGTTTACGGTGTTAGTAGCTGTAGTGGCTTGAAGTACCCCGCCGCTAATGAGGTGTGTGTGTGTGTGTAGCCACGCACAGGGTGGTGAAATGCGTCTAGAGGGGCAGCATTATGTTAGAGTTAAGGCTTTCGACTCGGTCAAAATGGAAGCCCTCTGGTGGACCCTCAGCCGTTTTGGCTGCCCACCAAAATTCATCGCCATTGTGAGGCAACTCCACCATGGCATGAATGGCAGTGTCCTGGACAACGGCACCCAGTCAAAGTTCTTCCCCATCCAAACGGGGGTTAAACAAGGATGTGTACTGGCACCAACTCTCTCTTCCATCTTCTTGGCTGCCTTCCTTACTCGTTCCAGTGCCAATTTAGCCAGCGGGTGAACATCAACTCCAGGCAAGAACAAAGGTGTCGGCAGCTTCCATTATTGAACTTCAGTATGCAGACGACCTCACCCTTGTTGCTCACACTGAACACGACCTACAGGAGATCCTGAACACCTACACAGACGCGCACGCACACTTCGGCCTTGGGGTGAATGTACGTAAGACTCAAATTCTCTTTCAACCTGCCCCTGGTTCAGCCACACCTCCACCATCCATCCAGTTTAACGGTACTACCCTCTCTAATGTTGCCCACTTTCGGTATCTCGGCTCCCACCTGTCCACCACCGCAGACATCGATGAAGAGATTCAGCATCGGATCAGATGTGTATCTTGCAGACTACGAAATCGTGTCTTCAGCTCTAGGGAGCTGAAATTATCTACAAAGCTGCACGTATATTGAGCAGTGGTCCTGCCCACCCTGCTATATGGCAGTGAGACATGGGTCACATATAGGAGGCACCTCAAGGCACTTGAAAACGTTCACCAACCTAGTCTACGTTCCATCCTCCGAGTTCGCTGGGAAGACAAAAGAACAAATGCAAGTATTCTTGCTGACACCAACTGTAGGAGCATCGAGGCTACCATTATCAACTATGTTGGACTGGCCATGTTACCCGCCTGGGCGACAGTAGACTGCCAAAGCAGCTACTTTACAGTCTCCTAACGAACAGGAAACGTAACGCCGGCGGGCAATTGAAAAGGTATGAGAATAGTCAAAAGACAAACCTGAAAAAGTGCCAAATCGACCCCCTCACCTGGGAGTTGATTATTCCACATCGTAACTCTTGGAGGAGCACCACACGAGAAGGCGTCAATTCTTTCGATTTAGCCCGACTGCAAACCGAGGCAGACAAGCGCCAACGCCGGAAAGACGCTGTCACCGCCCCTCCCGCAGTAGATGGAGCCCTCCACATGTGCAACGAATGTGAACGACGCTGCGGGCCCCGTATCGGTCTCTTTGGTCACCTCAAAACTCACATCCCTAATAACTCGTATCATTGTATCACAGCTGGATGATCGTCATACTCGATTCAGAGTGACAGCAAAGTAGTAGAATGTGTGTGTGTGTGTGTGTGTGTTGACAGCCATTTACCCCCAGAGAGAGAGAGAGAGAGAGAGAGAGAGAGAGAGAGAGAGAGAGAGAGAGAGGGTAGAAGAAAAGGAGGAAGAAGGTAGAAGGAAGAAAGGAAGAGGGAGAAAAGGAAAAAGGAAGAAAGAAGAGGAAGGAGAGGATGCTGTCAACCCAGAGATGAGGAGATAAGAGGATGTTGGTGGCCAGAGATGGAGTCACTGGGTGAGCTAATAACCTCCGCCTAGTGTGTGTGTGTGTGTGTGTCTCTCTCTCTCTCTCTCTCTCTCTCTCTCTCTCTCTCTCTCTCTCTCTCTCTCTGGGGGTAAATGACTGTCAACACACACACACACACACAGTTAAGCACTTCCTTCCCTCGTTTCATCACTTTATCTCTATTTTGTGGAAACAGTTTTAAAAAAAAGTGTTTTGGAAATTTTTATCTTTTGCTGGAGAAAGTTTAGGTATTTTTGTGTTACCTTTCTCTCTTTCTTTGTTTCTCTTGTTGCTTGTTTTACCTTTCCTATTTTATGTTGTTGTTTTCCTTTCTTTTTTATGTTCGTTATTGTTACTCTCTCTCTCTCTCTCTCTCTCTCTCTCTCTCTCTCTCTCTCTCTCTCTCCACCATACTGTAAGCATCACCAAAACGAACAATCAGCAGCGTCTAGTGTTTACTTTCTTGTGGAAACTATCTACGCCAGGCTAACGATCGTTCGTCTTCCTTCCAACTGGCGAATACCCACATTTTGGAAGCATCGCCAGACTAACGTTCGCTAGCTTTCTATTCATTCCTTTTTATTAACACACATGGGAGCATCGCCTGGCTAACGTTCGGTTACACTGGCACTCTGTCATGGTAGAGTTACTCGTGTGGGGCAGACCCGTTTACTGTTCTTAACTGTAGCTCTGACAACACCATTAACTGTTCTTAACTGTAGCTCTGTCAACACCATTAACTGTTCTTAACTGTAGCTCTGACAACACCATTAACTGTTCTTAACTGTAGCTCTGACAACACCATTAACTGTTCTTAACTGTAGCTCTGACAACACCATTAACTGTTCTTAACTGTAGCTCTGACAACACCACTAACTGTTCTTAACTGTAGCTCTGACAACACCATTAACTGTTCTTAACTGTAGCTCTGACAACACCACTAACTGTTCTTAACTGTAGCTCTGACAACACCATTAACTGTTCTTAACTGTAGCTCTGACAACACCACTAACTGTTCTTAACTGTAGCTCTGACAACACCACTAACTGGTTCACTGAGGCTATGGCAGAATGACCAAGATGGCGTCAGATTTGTGCTGGAACTCTACAGGAATAATAATAATAATAATAATAATAATAATAATAATAATAATAATAATAATGTCAACAATAATATTACTGTTTTTATATGACACTATTACCACTACTACTTCTACTACAACGACTACTACCACCACCACTACTACTACCACTACTACCACCACTACTACTACTAATAATAATAGTCTTTCCTGAGGCTACTGGTAAAATTAAGAGTAATTAAAAATCATCCAAGCTTACCATGGCTGGGTAAATTAAAAATAATGACGCTGTTACTGTAAATTAACGTAGTCACTGCTAGAGACTGTCTCATGCCATCGTTTTCTTTAATGTCTATGTGTATATCCTTGAGCGAACCGTAATCATGGCACAACTTGGTCAAATGTAGCGCGATTTGCACCAAAATTATATCGTGAGGTCCTCATGACATATTGGTCAAAGCTGTCAAGTTAGATGGAAATCCTCATTCCCGTTCTTGAGTTATTTTGGGGACAGACAGACATACAGTTCCCAGCTTGTTGAAATATACAAGACCTGTACGTGATGGGTCCGTTTTAGGGGGCGTCCTGTGGCAGTATTGTCCGTGGTGGGTGTTCATGGTACAGTGGTCGGTAAGTGGGTGACATGAATGAGTGAGCGCGTCAGAGAGGGTAAGTGTGTTAAGGAGGGTGAGTCTGTCAAGGATGGTAAGTGTGTTAGGGAGGGTGAGTCTGTCAGGGATGGTAAGTGTGTTAAGGAGGGTGAGTCTGTCAGGGATGGTAAGTGTGTTAAGAAGGGTTAGTGTGTCAGGGAGAGTAAGTGTGTTAGGGAGGGTGAATGTGTCAGGGAGAGTGTCACAGTGTATCACAGAGGACAATTGTATTTTGAGTTTGGGTGAGGGGAAGAGAGGGGGGGCGGTGAAGGTTTTGGGAGGGGAGGCGATGGCTGTGGAAAGGGTAGGTGTGTGGGAAAGCGAGGAGACGACTGTGGGGAGGGGAGAGGAGGGGTGTGGGGAGGGATGTGTGTGGTGGAGGAGGAGGAGGTATGTGAGATACGGAGGTGTGTGGGTGGGTGTGGGTGTGGGTGAGTGTTGGATGGTGGGGGTGTATTCCGTGGCACAGTTGGTTCCTAGCGTGTGGTGTAGTCATGTCAGGGCCACAGGATCGATCCCCCCCCCCCCCCCCCTTGTGACTGTACCTAGAAAGCAACCCAGAGTGTGTCGCCTCGCTAACCAGACGACAAACAGTATACCAGATAGTAGTGGTAATGCTGAGAAAGAACCAGAAAACGATTAATCTTATGAATTACTTAAGAAAAATACTCCTGTAATTATTAGTATTATGAATGGAGACGTTTACTACTGACACTTTAAACATTGTTATTGTTTTTAATTGACGATGATTATACTATTGATGATTTGTGAATGGACTACAGAATTATTATTATTGTCTTTGTTATTATGGTGGTGGTGTTGTGGTGAATGATTACCGCTAAATGGGTGCGTTTTACTCTAATGGTTTTGTTTATATACTGAGGTCATTTACCATTGATGACTTATGAATGGGGTGAAATATACGATTGTTATTGTTGTGGTTATGATTATGAATGGAGGTTTAATATACTGTGGGTATTATGGTTGTAGTTATTATTATTATTATTATTATTATTATTTGTTTGTCATATTTATATACCCTTCTCCTCCCCCCTCCCCCCTCTGCTACATGGCCGGACGAATTTGAACCCTACCTCTTCTCCCCTCCCTCCCCCTCCCCCACCCCCCTCCCTCACCTCCCCCCCTCCTCCCCCCCCCCACCCCCCCTTCCCACAACACAAACACCAGGCGTCACTGTCCAATTTGACCGGACAATTCGCTTCGCTTGACTGGAATATTGTGGTTTTGAGTACAGCTCGGGATGTCAACAATGGCTCTCTCTCTCTCTCTCTCTCTCTCTCTCTCTCTCTCTCTCTCTCTCTCTCTCTCTCTCTCTCTCTCTCTCTCTCGTTCTCATTCTCTATTTCACTTTTATGTCGTTGTCTCTGTTATCTCACTTTCTCTCCTCCTCTTCAGTTACAAAGAGCTAGTTTACCGTATGACAGACATGCCAACCACCATGACACTGGTATGACACTGATATGGCACTACTATGACACTGTTTTGGCACTGACACCAATATGACACTGACATAACACACTTGCGACATTGACCTGACACTAATGTGACACTGACACAGGCATAATACCATAACACTGACAACATCACCATAACTCCGGCTCGAGAATGATAGTGCGTGTTGATGACCTGTTATCCACCAGGTCACCTTCATTTAGCTTTGTCATTACAGGTCACATCCCAGGTCATCTCTACCAAGCCAGGTCAGGGCAATGAGTATGTCCCATTTAGACAGTTCAGGGTGAGAAAGGTGGCAGGTCCGTCAAGACAGATCAGGTCAGGGTAGTGGTCAGGCCCATTTAGACAGGTCAGAACAGGTCAGGGTAGTGGTCACGTCCGTCCAGAATCTAGACGGACGTGACCACTACCCTGACCTGTTCTAGATACATAAGTACACAAGAATGGAGGAAACTGCTGCGGGCCTATTGGCCCATATTGGGCAGCCAGGTTTAACACCCAACCCCTATTGCTCATATATCCACCCAACCTCTGTTTGAAGCTATCCAGCGTATTAGAGTTAATGATGATGTTTGGTAACTTGTTCCACTCATCCACTACTATATTTCCAAACCAATGTTTATCTATCTCGCGCCTAAATCTGAATTTGTATAATTTAAAACCATTGTTACGAGTTCGCTCCTGGTTGGATAGTTTGAGTACCTTTGTTATATCACCTTTGTTTAGCCCTGACTTCCATTTATACACCTCTATCATATCGCCCCCCACTCTACGTCTCTCGAGGGAGTGCAAATTAAGATGCTTTAACCTGTCTCTATACTCAAGGTTCCTAATGTCCGGGATTAGTCTGGTCACTCTCCTCTGAATTCTTTCTAGGGATTCTATATCCATCCTGTAATACGGTGACCAGAATTGAACTGCGTAATCCAGGTGAGGTCTCACAAGCGCAAGATATAGGTTTAGGATGACCTCGCTAGTCTTGTAACTAACACTCCTTTGTATGAACCCAAGTACTTTATTAGCCTTGTTTCGAGCAAATACACATTGTTTACTTGGCTAAGATTCCTACTTCTCATTACTCCTAAATCTTTCTCACAGTTGTATTTCTCTGTAACATCGTTGTTCATCTGATATCTGGTTTCTCTGTTTACATCTCCTAGACTAAGTACTTTACATTTGTCCACATTGAATTTCGTCTGTCATTTTTCAGACCATTCGAAAAATTTGCTTAGATCTTCCTGTAGTTTTGCCGAGTCCTCGTCAGATTTAATTACACACCCTATTTTAGCGTCGTCAGCAAATTTACGTATGTTAGGGAAGATTATTTCCTTTTAGTAATGGCAACATGAAGTCACCTAGGATTCCAAGACAGTGCGTCACCCCTTATAGAGCAACATATTTTCTTTCACGACCAATATCTGTGTCGTTTATGTATATAGTAAAATAATAATCATGGTCCGAGTACTGAGCCTTTGGGTACTCCACAAGTGACGTTACTCCAATCGGATTTAGTACCGTTAATGCTCAGTCGCTGTTCCCTGTCCTGTAACCACGCCCTAATCCATTTTAGAATATCTCCTCCAATGCCATGAACCTCCACTTTTCTTATTAGTCTTTCGTGGGGAACTCTGTTGAAGTCTTTGCTATAGTCCAGGTATACCACATCATAGTCGTGCCCCTCGTCCACTGATTCGAAAACAGCTGAAAAGAATATTAATAGATTAGTTAGACATGAACGCCCACTTGTGAAGCCATGTTGGGAATCATTGATCAACTTGTGCTTCTCCAGGTAATTTGGAATAGAGTTTTAAATTATTGTTTCCAATAATTTGCCTACAATTGATGTTAAACTGATTGGACGGTGATTAGAAAATAGTGATCTATCTCCCTTCTTGAAAATCGGTATTACATTCGCTATCCTCCAGGATTCTGGTACTACACCCGTTTTTGAGGACATGTTAAACAACTTTGCTAAGGGCATACTAAGCTCTTCCTTACATTCAGGACAGTGTGCAAGTCCGTCAAGACAGATCAGTACAGCTCATGGGAGTGGTCAGGTCCGTCTAGACAAGCTGAGACATAATAGACATAGTATACGTTGAAGGTCAAGTTGATGATGCCTTAACAAAAGTATATCTCTCTCTCTCTCTCTCTCTCTCTCTCTCTCTCTCTCTCTCTCTCTCTCTCTCTCATGTCAAGACGTAATGCATTGGCACACACACACACTGGACCACGTCAAGTCCCTCATAACACCATTTGTGAGGGAATTACTACATCACGTGATGCCCCTCATAACACCATCTGTGAGGGAATTACTACACCACGTGATGCCCCTCATAACACCATCTGTGAGGGAATTACTACACCACGTGATGCCCCTCATAACACCATCTGTGAGGGAATTACTACACCACGTGATGCCCCTCATAACACCATCTGTGAGGGAATTACTACACCACGTGATGCCCCTCATAACACCATCTGTGAGGGAATTACTACACCACGTGATGCCCCTCATAACACCATCTGTGAGGGAGTTACTACACCACGTGAGTTCCTCCTAACACCATCTGGGAGGGAGTTACTACACTACGAGTCTGCTGTTCAACACCTACATTAATCTGTATGTTCACTGTATGTTCCTTTACCTTTCTCTAATGAAGGCTTTTGTTAAACCACCAATGTATGTAATAAGTCATTTATGTCCAATGTATATTTTCAGCCTTCGGGCGGCAGAAGTTTTTTTTCAATAAACCGTTAATTATTATTATTATTATTATTGTCAACTTCTGTGGACTTTATTGGTCTTATATATACGTTACCAGACTTTTGCGGACGCCATTGGACGTCTATGGATGTGTTAGTTCATGGAATTTTCTGGGAGTTAATGGACCTTTAATGCCATCTGTGGGACCATTTGGGAACTCTTGTGCCTTTATGGACTTTTGTGTGAACTTTTGTGGTCTTATGTATGAATTACTTTAGTGTCTGTTAACTGCTGTGGCCTCTAATAACTACTGTGACCTCTAATAACTACTGTGACCTCTAATAACTACTGTGACCTCTAATAACTACTGTGACCTCTAATAACTACAGTGACCTCTAATAACTACTGTGACCTCTAATAACTACTGTGACCTCTAATAACTACCGTGGCCTCTGCTAAATTCTGTGGCCTCTGTTAAATACTGTGTAGGTTTGGTTAGGTTAAGTTTGTGTGTAGATTAGGTTAGGTTAGGTTTGGTTAGGTTAAGTTTGTGTGTAGATTAGGTTTGGTTAGGTTAAGTTAGGTTAGGTTAGGTTAAGTTAAGTTTGTGGTTAGGTTAGGTTTGTGTGTAGGTTAGGGACAAGTGTGTGCGGTGTTGGCCCAGTAAACGCCTTCAAGACGACCCGCCGCTGGTACTTGCTCTCTGCTTGGGTTTAAAAGTGCTTCATTCACAACTTCATTTAATACAGTGCTTGTTGTAAGTTGTGGTTGAGTGGTGGTTGTAAGTTGTGGTTGTATGTAGTGGTTATAAGTGATAGTTGTAAGTAGTGGTTGTAAGTAGTAGTGGTTGTAAGTAGTAGTGGTTGTAAGTAGTAGTGGTTGTAAGTAGTAGTGGTTGTAAGTAGTAGTGGTTGAAAGTAGTGGTTGTAAGTAGTAGTGGTTGTAAGTAGTAGTGGTTGTAAGTAGTAGTGGTTGTAAGTAGTGGTTGCAAGTGGTAGTTGTAAGTAGTGGCTGTAAGTAGTAGTGGTTGTAAGTAGTAGTGGCTGTAAGTAGTAGTGGTTGTAAGTAGTAGTGGCTGTGAGTAGTAGTGGTTGTAAGTAGTAGTGGTTGTAAGTAGTAGTGGTTGTAAAGGTGGTTGTAAGTAGTGGTTGTAGTAAGTAGTAGTGATTGTAAGTAATTGTGGTTGTTAGTGGTGATATTCCTTAAGTAACAACAATCACACTTAATGCAGTACTTGTTGTTTTAAGTAGTAACCATCTTTAAGTATAATGTTTGTTTTTCTGGTGTTTGCTTAAGTTACGTTTTTATTTTTTTTTAGGTTAGGTTTGATTTGGTTTGGTAAGGTTAGGTTAGGTTACGTTACGTTACGTGTTAGTTGAGTACCAGTAAACATAATTATTACCTAGCGCTGTTTTACACAACCCAACAGAATAATACACAGGAAATTGCTTCTCATAATGTATACGCAAACATACAGACTGAAAAATGTGTTTGTATATCATTAATTTCTAGACGTGATTATTTATACAGGTTTAGAAACAAACTCTTACATATACCCTTTTTTATACAACTGGGTATAACATATGTTAAGAGAGAATATACAGTGTCTTTTGTATAAACCAGAGAACTTAGGTATTGTTGTTTGTATACATATTGGTGTGCCTTTAATTCAGTGGTAGAAAATATCCATGTGTGTGTGACTTGGCCTAGACATAGAGCCACTGAAAACCTAATTATTATTGTTTCTTATTATTGTCTTCGTCTTTATCATTCATCTTCTTATTCTATTATTATTATTATTATTATTATTATTATTATTATTATTATTATTATTATTATGTGTGTTGAAGATAAAGAACTGAAATCCAGTGGAGGTTGTATTCCAAAGCTGGAGCCTCACTTCATATAAAACACATATTTATTCTTCTGTGTCGTTGCTATGTACAGCCACAGATTTTAACACAGAGATGAAATTGAATGTGGTAATTTTTTTTTCCTGTGGGGGGTGGGGGGGGGGGGGGCTTTTCACTTCATATTGGCCAAAGAGGGACGAATTTCCCCTCTTTGATAGTACGTTGGAGTGTGTGTGTGTGTGTGTGTGAGATCTTGAACCAGTCTATTGTATAGGTCCACACTAGCAGGAACGTACACACACACACACACACACACACACAGTGATTTAAAGAGCTTGTGACCAGATAATTACAGGTAAGCTCAGGTGGTTATAACTATTAACTGTACTCAACACTATGTCTGAATTGTGGGCGGTTTGTAAGGGTTAAGGGTGGGTGATGGGGGTTAAGGGTGGGTGATGGAGGTTAAGGGTGGGTGATGGGGGTTAAGGGTGGGTGATGGGGGTTAAGGGTGGGTGGTAAATGTTGTGGGTGAGCGGTGAGTGTTGTGGGTGGGCGGTGAGTGTTGTGGGTGAGCGGTGAGTGTTGTGGGTGAGCGGTGAATGTTGTGGGTGGGCGGTGAGTGTTGTGGGTGAGCGGTGAGTGTTGTGGGTGGGCGGTGAGTGTTGTGGGTGAGCGGTGAGTGTTGTGGATGGTTGGTGAGTGTTGTGGGTGGGCGGTGAGTGTTGTGGGTGAGCGGTGAGTGTTGTGGGTGGGCGGTGAGTGTTGTGGGTGGGCGGTGAGTGTTGTGGGTGAGCGGTGAGTGTTGTGGGTGAGCGGTGAGTGTTGTGGGTGGGCGGTGAGTGTTGTGGGTGAGCGGTGAGTGTTGTGGGTGGGCGGTGAGTGTTGTGGGTGGGCGGTGAGTGTTGTGGGTGAGCGGTGAGTGTTGTGGGTGAGCGGTGAGTGTTGTGGGTGGGCGGTGAGTGTTGTGGGTGGGCGGTGAGTGTTGTGGGTGGTGAGTGTTGTGGTGTGTAGTGCGGAATGTTGTCGGGTGGGTGATGAGGTCTGTGGGTGGGTGTATGTGTGTTGGAAGCTGTGGGTGGGTTGACGATGAGGGCTGTGGGCGGAAGGGATTTGAGGGCTGCTGTGGGTGGGTTTTGAGGGCTTTGGTTTCGAAGGGTTTTCAGGCTTGTGGGTGAGTGCATGGATGTGTGTTGAGGGATTTGGGTGGGTGGTGAGGCGGATGGGTGGGTGGTGAGGACGGTGGGTTTTCAGAGCTTTGGGTGGTGAGGGCGGTGGGTGGTGTCCGCCGTTGGGGTTCACCATTAACCCAGTTTCCCCGCAGGCGGCGCGAGCGTCCCCAGGGCCCTGGTGTCCCTCCCTCCCTCCGCCCGCCCCGCCAGTTCCTCGCTCTCCGCCCTTCAGGTTGTGCTACCATCATCCACTACCACCACCACCTTCTTCAGGAGTCACAGCCCAGGTCAGTGCCTCTTCCCCAGGTCCCCCAGTGTTAGGCTAGGTGTTGAGGCTCAGGAGTGTGGTGAGCTGTAGGAGTGTGGCAGAGAGTGAGCAGCACCACCACCACCTTCAGTAGGAACAGCAGCAGCAGCAGCAGCAGCAGCATCAGCGGCATAGCAGCGGCAGGAGCGGGGTGTAGTGGGCCTGGCGCCGGGGTTCGCTGTTGCGCGGAGCAGTGGATCGATAGCGGCGCGGGGTGTGTGCTCAGGTGGCGGCCCGGCCGGGGCTGACAGCGCCTCCCCCGCCACACGGCCCCCGCCCTCCCTGCCAGCACGCCCGCCGCGCGCGCCTCCAGTCCAGTGCCAGTGCCATACCTACACGCCCGCAGTGCCGCCCGTGTGTGACAGTGTATCAGTGACCACTTGGTGATGGCCGTCGTAGGCCTCCGGGTATAAAACAGGCACAAGCAGTAGCGGCCCCGCTGGCAGCACCGCCTGATGCTGGCGCACTGCTCCGTAATCCAGTAGCTACTGCAGCACCACAATCAATACCCTAGCCTTGCCAGCCCCGTGCAAAGTTGCAAGGCTCACGTGGATAGTGCGTAACTACCGACCCGTTGTGGCGTCCTTCTGGAGTGGTTACTTGATCCCTTCATCCTCGTCACCTGGTCAAGGTAAGCCCTCAACACGGGGCGCTGCCCTTGGTCCTGTCCGCCCTACAGTGGTTACCGCCCGCAGCCCGTCACCCACGGCCACGCCCGGGCCACCCACCTTCATGTGGCACCCGGGGGGGGGAGGGGAGGGGGGCAAGCGGGGGGGCACCCACTACCTCCACCTGGTAATTGGGTCAACCAGTAAATGACCTTAAAGACATGTCTGGGGCAGGTCAGTGGTGGCGGGCAGCAGCCTCTCTAGGGCACAGTCGACCCCCACAAACTGTGGTTAAAGTGCGTGCTTGTTCAGGTCAGTACCAGGTAGCCGCCAGGCCCTCTGGCACTATCAACTAGTACAGCACACCAGATGTGATACACAAGCAGTGCCCAGTCCCGGCCCCGCAGGACGGGTATACACTGTGTAGGGTGTAAGACACTGGGTGTAACAGGAGGACACATACACTGCATTATACACAGGTCTGGCCCGTGAGACACTTGACGACACTTGGTAAGCGATCAAATATTACCAGTACATACCGAGTGACACAAGGGAGGCGTAGCTGACCACGTATGGGCGACAAGGTGCCTCAAGAACATTGCTAGGTGACACATGATATTCATAGGTGCCACTTAACGCCACCAGGTGCTTCTTAACTCTGTTAGATCATCCTCACATTGTTAGATACCACATAACACTGCTAGGTGCCATAACAATGTTAGGTGTCACATGGAGTAAAATCAGGTGCCATATAACAATGTTAGGTGCCACAGAACATCAGTAAGCTTCTTAAGGACACTATCAGTTGCCTCACGAACACTGCTAGGTGCCTCAGGGTGACTCCTAGGTGCACCCCGGAAATTACTGGTACATATAACAGGGAAAACCCCAAGGTGCCGCAGAGGACAGAGAACAATGCTAGGTGCCACAGGGAACACTGCTAGGTACCACAGATAACAATGCTAGGTACCACAGAACACTGCTAGGTGCCACATAGAACAATACTAGGTGCCACAGACAACACTGCACAGTGCCACAGACAACACTGCACAGTGCCACAGATAACACTGCACAGTGCCACAGAGAACACTGCTAGGTGCCACAGGGAACACTGCTAGGTGCCACATAGAACACTGCTAGGTGCCACAGAGAACACTGCTAGGTGCCACAGAGAACATTGCACGGTGCCACAAAGAACATTGCACGGTGCCACAGAGAACACTGCTAGGTGCCAAAGGGAACACTGTTAGGTGCCACAGGGAACACTGCTAGGTGCCACAGAGAACAATGCTAGGTGCCACAGAGAACACTGCACGGTGCCACAGAGAACACTGCTAGGTGACAGAGAACACTGCTAGGTGCCACAGGGAACACTGCTAGGTGCCACAGAGAACATTGCACGGTGCCACAGAGAACACTGCTAGGTGCCACAGGGAACACTGCACGGTGCCACAGGGAACACTGCACGGTGCCACAGAGATCACTGCTAGGTGCCACAGGGAACACTGCTAGGTGCCACAGAGAACAATGCTAGGTGCCACAGAGAACATTGCACGGTGCCACAGAACACTGCTAGGTACCACAGGGAATACTGCTAGGTGCCACAGGGCACACTGTTAGGTGCCACAGGGAGCACTGTTAGGTGCCACAGGGAACACTGCTAGGTGCCACAGAGAACAATGCTAGGTGCCACAGGGAGCACTGCTAGTGCCACAGAGAACATTGCACGGTGCCACAGAGAACACTGCACGGTGCCACAGAGAACACTACACGGTGCCACAGAGAACACTGCTGGGTGCCACAGAGAACACTGATGGGTGCCACAGATAACAATGCTAGGTTCCACAGAGAACACTACTAGGTGCCACAGGGAACACTGCTAGGTGCCACAGAGAACACTGCTGGGTGCCACAGGGAACACTGCTAGGTGCCACAGAGAACACTACTAGGTGCCACAGGGAACACTGCTGGGTGCCACAGAGAACACTGCTGGGTGCCACAGGGAACACTGCTAGGTGCCACAGAGAACACTGCTGGGTGCCACAGGGAACTCTGCTAGGTGTCACAAGGAACACTATTGAGCTCAAAGACTACAGGTAGGGGCGTCAAGACCACTTCTACGTGATAAAATGGTACTTCCAGGGCCCCATGAGTGCCGCTTCACGAACACTACTTGGCGCCACAGGTAATAATTGACAGGTGCTCCCTAACACGACTAGGCGTCACAGGAGTACTGCCAGGTACCCCAAGACACTGCTAGGTGCCACGGGCAATATTTGCTAGGTGCTGCAAAATAATATTGGTAATTGCCGCAAGTGCCACAAGCACACTGCGAGGTCCCACATGGAAGCCTCCTTGATGCCAAAATTGTTTTATTAATGGAATAGTGCCTGATGTGATGGGTATAGTGCCTGATGTGATGGGTATAGTGCCAGAATGTTATGGGGTATAGTGCCAGAATGTTATGGGGTATAGTGCCAGAATGTTATGGGGTATAGTGCCAGAATGTTGTGGGGTATAGTGCCAGAATTTTATGGCCTAGGCCCTAGTGTGTACCCCGTCCTAGGGTGCCATAATATAGTAAGTTATTACCATGGATGGCACAACATAGTGTGCCAAACTACTAAGAGATTACTGCACCGCCAATATTGCCACCACCAAGAGTGCCAGACTACTAGGAGTGCCACACGACTAAGAATGCCACACCACTAAGTGCTATATTTATAAGACTGTCATACTACTAAGAGTGCCACACTACTAAGAGTGCCATACTTCTACGAGTGCCATACTTCTAAGGGTGCTACACTTCTAAGAGTGTCACACTACTAAGTGCTTTATTTATAAGATTGTCATACTATTAAGAGTGCCACACTACTAAGAGTGCCACACTACTTAGAGCGCCACAATGATAAAAACGCCACATTTCTAAGCGTGTCACAATACTAAGAATGTCACAGTACTAAGAGTGCCACATTACTGAGAGTACCACATTACTAAAGAGTGCCACAATACTGAGAGTGCCACGATACTAAGTGCCACAATGCTAAGAGTGCAACACTTCTAAGAGCGCCACATTACTAAGAGTGCCACACTACTAAGTGCTACACTTCTAAGAGTGCCACACTAATAAAAGTGCCACACTTCTAAGAGTGCCACACTTCTAAGAGTGCCACATTATTAAGTGCCACACTTCTAAAAGTGCCACATCACTAAGATTTTCACTTCTAAGTGTCACATTTCTAAGAGTGCTACACTAATAAGAGTGCCACACTTCTGGGAGTGTCACACTACTGAGAGTGCCACACTTCTGGGAGTGTCAGACTACTAAGAGTGCCACACTACTACGAGTACAGCAATTCTTACAGTGCTACTTTATTAAGAGTGCCACACTACTATGAGTGCCACACTACTATGAGTGCCACACCACTATGAGTGCCACACTTTTATGAGTGCCACACTACTATGAGAGCCACGCTACTAAGAGTGCCACACTACTATGAGAGCCACACTACTATAAGTGCCACGCTACTAAGAGTGCCACAGCTCTAAAGGTGCCAAGCTATTTATAATGCCACGCTATTAAGAGTGCCACGCTACTAAGAATTCCAATCATTAAGAGTGCCAAACTACTAAGAGTGCCACAGTTCTATGAGTGTCACAATACTAAAAATTTCAAGCCATTAAGAGTGCCAGGGCACCTCATCTACCATAAGGTGATGATAAAGGCTGATCAACGCCAAGCTGTGACAAGTAATTGGTGAGAAAATTGTGGAGCAAATAACTTGAGGGAAGATTACAAGCCACTGTTGCTCCTTCGTGACTGTCTGCTGGCATTACCACCACCTAACTACCGCCTTCCTCCCACCTACTACGGTTCACCTACCACCTAACTACCACCTATTATGGTTCACCTCCCACCTAACTACCACCTTCCTCTCACCACATCCAACCACAGCTCACCTACCACCACCACTTACCACAGCCACCTACCACATGACACTACCACATACCACCAGTTTCAACCACAGTTTACCCACCACCACTTCCAACCACAACTCAAAATAATGTACCAGACCACAACCACCATCTACCACCTCCACCACCATCTACCACAATCTCCTACTACTTACAATTTATTTGTGAATGTAAAGTTACTGATGGAGGGCCATAAAGTTACTGATGGAGGGCCATAAAGTTACTGATGGAGGGCCATAAAGTTACTGATGGAGGGCCGTAAAGTTACTGATGGAGGGCCGTAAAGTTACTGATGGAGGGCCATAAAGTTACTGATGGAGGGCCATAAAGTTACTGATGGAGGGCCATAAAGTTACTGATGGAGGGCCGTAAAGTTACTGATGGAGGGCCATAAAGTTACTGGTGGAGGGCCATAAAGTTACTGATGGAGGGCCATAAAGTTACTGATGGAGGGCCATAAAGTTACTGATGGAGGGCCATAAAGTTACTGATGGAGGGCCATAAAGTTACTGATGGAGGGCCGTAAAGCTACTGATGGAGAGCCGTAAAGTTACTGATGGAGGGCCATAGAGTTACTGATGGAGGGCCATAGAGTTACTGATGGAGGGCCATAAAGTTACTGATGGAGAAGTTACTGATGGAGGGCCATAAAGTTACTGATGGAGGGCCATAAAGTTACTGATGGAGGGCCATAAAGTTACTGATGGAGGGCCATAAAGTTAATGATGGAGGGCCATAAAGTTACTGATGGAGGGCCATAAAGTTACTGATGGAGGGCCATAGAGTTACTGATGGAGGGCCATAAAGCTACTGATGGAGGGCCATAAAGCTACTGATGGAGGGCCGTAAAGTTACTGATGGAGGGCCATAAAGTTACTGATGGAGGGCCATAAAGTTACTGATGGAGAGCCATAAAGTTACTGATGGAGGGCCATAAAGTTACTGATGGAGAGCCATAAAGTTACTGATGGAGGGCCATAAAGTTACTGATGGAGAGCCGTAAAGTTACTGATGGAGGGCCATAAAGTTACTGATGGAGGGCCATAAAGTTACTGATGGAGGGCCATAAAGTTACTGATTGGGCATAAAATAGTGGACATGGGCAAAAAGTAGCAGATTTAGCACAAAGTAGTAATCCTGGGGCATAATATCTTAGAGGCGTATTAATGTGCATGAGGGCAGTAATGGCGTGCGTGTGCGTTAAGCCGTGGATTAGTGAGGCATAAAGTCGAAAGTGGAACATAAAGTTGGCATTCCGGCAGAGAAATTATGGGCGGGACAAAATAATGGGGGTGTGTATAACTAATGGTTGAGACATATAATGGTCTGTGTAGGGCTGAAGGGTGAGACATAATATAAGGGGGTGTGTATAATTAATGGTTGAGACATATAATGATGCGGGGGGTGTATAAATGAGACATAATTTATGGATAATTTATCTTTCTTGGATAAAGAATAAGAATGTGAATGAGAGATGAAATCATTCGTGAGACAAAATCATTCGTGAAACCTAAAATAATTCGTCAAACATTGAGTTATAAGTGAGACAAAAAATTCTGCGTGAATGCATTACAGTCGTTTGTTAAGGTACAGACAAGTCATAAATTTAAGAGAATGATATATAATGGCTGAGGCATTAAGTTATTAGCTTGGGCATAAAGTGTACTAGGGCATTAAATTAAGTTGGGACATTAAAGAGTAAACTGAGGTATTAAAGAATAAGCAGGGGCATAAAGTGTACTGGGGCATTAAATCAAATTATAAGCTGCTGGTATAAAAACGTACTAGGGCATTAAATTAAGTTGAAGCATAAAGTTTATTGGGGCATAAAGTTATAAGCTTAAAGCTTAAAGTGTACTGGGGCATAATGTTATAAACTGTGGGCATAAAGTATACTGGGGCATAAGGTTATAGAACGGGCATTAAGTGTACTGGAGCATTAATATCAGAAATTGAGGCAAGGCATAAAGTGTACTGGAGCATTAGAATTCCGTTTGGCGCCTAAAGTGATGAGCATCAATTAAGTGTTTAAGTGTTGTAAGTGTTAAGTGAAGATTTCTGAGGTGTTACACTTGAGAATAAAAATTATCATTAAATAAATTTTCATCTGATCGAGAGAAAAAGTGCTTGATAAATTTTTAAAAGTTGTAGATTTTTTTTTCTGTTAAGTAATGAATAATGTTTGTTTTTATTAATGCGTGAAGAAAATATTTGATGTTTTTTTTTTCAATGACGAGTGAAAAAAATGAGGTATATATTTAATGATTTTTTTAAAAGAATTCACAATTGATGCAAATAGTTCTTAAGAGTGAATTCAAGAAAATGAAAAATTATATATAACCCAAAGTTTATATTTAATTTAGCTGTAAAGATGAACCTATAGACATAAGATACATATACGTTTTACTACAGAGGGAGTTGATAAAAAAATAATGTCTATACAGGTAGTCGGAATATAAACCAAAGTATGTATGGGTTTATAAGGATGAAAGTAGAAAGTATATAATAATTTGGAATGTATTATTGAGTGTGTGGAGATAAATGTAGGAGTAGTTTTGGGGTAATAAGAGGCGAGGGCGAGCATTTGGCTGTTGTATTGATCGGCCGATGAGATGAGTGGGTCACGACACTGTCCAACACAGGGTACGAACCTGCACCCACCTGCATCCACCTGAATCCACTTCCATCCCCACCTGCATCCACCTGAATCCACTTCCATCCCCACCTGCATCCACCTCCATCCCACGGTACGAACCTACACCCACTTACATCCACCTTCACCCACTTTTATCCCCACCTGCATCCACCTGAATCCACTTCCATCCCAGGGTACGAACCTGCATCCACCTGCACCCACTGTCCAACCCAAGGTACGAATCTACACTCACCTGCATCCACTTATATCCCCACCTGCATCCACCTGAATCCACTGTCATCCCAGGGTACGAACCTACACCCACTTACATCCACCTGCACCACTTATATCCCCACCTGCATCCACTTTCATGCCAGAGTACGAACCTACACCCAATTGCATCCACATATATCCCCACTTGCATCCTCTTACATCCCAACCTGCATCCACCTGCATCCACTTATATTCCCACCTGCATCCTCTTATATCCTCATCTGCATCCACTTATGTCCCCACCTGCATCCACTTATATCTACACCTTTATCCACCTGCATCCACTTATATTCCCATCTGCACCCAACTGCATCCACTGTCCAACCCAGGGTACGAACGTACACCCACCTACATCCGCTCGCATCCACCTATATCCGCTCACATCCACTTGCACCCACCTATATTCATCACATCCACCTGCATCCACTTTCGCTCACCTAAACCACCAGGAGTGTTGGTAGTGGTGGTAGTAGCAATGGTGGTACTGATAGTGGCGCTAGTGGTGGTGGTAGTAGTGATGACGGTTGTGATATTGATGGTAATAGTAGTAGTAGTGGTTGTTGCAATGATAGTGGTGGTGGTAGTTGTAATAGTAGCAACAGTCGTAGTGGGGATAGTGGTCGCTTTTGGTTGGTAGTGTTTGGGGGGGGGGGGGCAGACACCTCCAGCTGTAGTCTAGAATATAATGATCGTGAACTGCGTCTCCTGAGCCCGGGCAGGAGGTGGATAGTGAAGGAAATGATAAGAAAATCGATAAATAATAAATGGAATAATAACACTAAATAATAATAATAATAAACTATTAGATATAACGGTAAAAAAAAACTTGGTGATAAAAATAAATAAAATGATTGAGAATAATAATGGAAAATTCACCTCATAAACACTAGGTTAAAAAAAAAAAAACAATATTCCCGGGAATTTGCAGTAAACGGGAATGTCGGGAATCCCACGCTATCTGGAATAGAATCAGGAATCAGATTACTGGGAAATAAGAAGTACCGTTTTGGTGTGTGTGTGTGTGTGTGTGTGTGTGTGTGTGTGTGGTACGTCCATACTTCCGTCACACCGAAATTTTTCTACAAGATTACACCAAAATATTTAACCACAAACCAAAGAAATATCGTAGACCTATTTATCCCTTCCCCTTCCTCTCCCCCTTCCCCTTTCTCTCCCCCTCCCTCTTTCTCTCCCCTTTCCCCTCCCCTTCCCCTCCTTCTTCCCCTTCCCGCAGTTCCCCCCTCCCCCCTGCCTATATATGACCTGATTCCATTTCGAAGCTATACTAATTAATTATATATGTATTTTTTTTTATGTGACAAATTTCCACACAGACGCTATATAATATGTGAAGTATTAACGTGTTCTTTAACCTGACTTAACCAGACACATTAACTCCCTCAAGAAGTGTAGGAACAAGAATCATTTTTAACTTCCTGACCCGGAGATGCAATAGTGACCTTAACTTTTGACCTAATGACCCCTAACAATCAATAAGGTCAAACATGCTTCTGCAATATCACGTCCGTCGGTGCAAGGAAACTCGGAGTTGTGTTGCAGACAGTGAAATACCCTGCAACACACACAGACACACACACACAGAGGCGACATGGGTGAACACAATTCCCTTCCCAGCGTAAAGTTTGAGGACTTGAAATAACCACATTCATAGCCTGTTTATAAGTGTTAAGATACTTATAAATAGACGTACACATAACACTGTCTTGCCCCCTTTTTTCTCTCGAATTACCTACTTACTTAAATAAACACACTTGGTGCATATTTATAAGTGTGAGATTAACTTAAAGTAGAGGTTCCGGCATCACGGCTCAGTCTCGCTCACTTAATACCTACTTATAAGTGCAAGAATCTTTAAAAGTAAGAGTCCCTGGTCACGCGGTCTGTTCTTACTATCGACTTACTTAATTAACAGGTATACGATTATAAGTACAGTATTAACCAAAAGTAAAAACTACGTCCTTATTGTATTTTATTATGTATTATGTATATTATGTATTTTATTATGTATTATGTATATTATGTATTTTATTATGTAATGTCTAATATTTTCTTGTTGGGACACATTATACAGGGAAGAACGGAAGCTTAATTCTCTATATATTTAAACGAAACAGAACCTCTTCAACATAGTCACGTACTGTATATACACACAAACCTAACCTAACCCCAAACCACACCAACCTAACCTAACCTAACCTAACCTAACCCAAAACCACCCTAGCCTAACCTAACCCAACCTAACCTAACCCAACCCAAAACTACCCTAACCTAACCCAACCTAACCTAACCTAACCCAAAACCACCCTAACCTAACCTAACCCAAAATTACCCTAACCTAACCCAAAATCACCCTAACCTAACCTAACCTTTACTTACCCTAACCTAAAGATAAACACGCATGAGACGTGATAAGCTCTGTAGTGTGACCATTAATATCACGTAACACAAATGAGAGAGAGAGAGAGAGAGAGAGAGAGAGAGAGTCATGATGGTATTTCCTGTGTCGATAATAACGCCAGGAAGTGCTGTACAAGTATCTCGATTTTCTCTCTCTCTCTCTCTCTCTCTCTCTCTCTCTCTCTCTCTCTCTCACACACACACACACACACACAACTACGTCCTCCGTCTTACTATTTAGTTTAACTCGTGTCGCCGCTTCCCGGAAAAGCCTAATGGTGGAGCTGTGTGGTGTGGTGTGGGAGGGGTGTAGGGGGGGGGGTGGGGGGGGTGTAGTGTGTGTAGAAATGCTGATATTTTAAACACACACACACACACTCACACATACAACCCCCCACCCACACATGCAACCCCCACCTACACACATACAACCCCCCACACACACACATACAACCCCCCACCCACACACATACAACCCCCCACCCACACATACAACCCCCCACCCACACATACAACCCCCCACCCACACATACAACCCCCACCCACACATACAACCCCCACCCACACACATACAACCCCCCCACCCACACAAACAACCCCCCACACACACACTACCCCTCCCATCCCTCCCCCCCCCACACACACTACCCCTCCCATCCCTCCCCCCACACACACACACTTAAAAAAAACACTCTCACACTACACACAGGGTGACAGACACGGTAGGCACTCATTGGCACACTCATTCGTATTCCAGGAGTGGCACTCAGGGGCCAGATAAGCCGGGTGCCTCATCAACCGGAACTGTTCTTTGGCAATTGGTCGCTTTTATTTGCCCGAACTGAATGGAAAATGAAAAAATATATATATGCGATTCTCACATTATTTTTCAATGATATATTTTCGGAAGGGATGGGAGAGGCAGGAGGAGGAGGTGGTTGTGGTGAAGGTTGTCGTAGTGGTGATGGTGGTGATGGGGATAGTGGTGATGGTGGGTGGGGTGATAGTGATGGAGGTTGTAGTAGTAGTAGTATTGTTAATGGTTGTTGTTGTTGTTGTTGGTGGTGAAGAGCTATTGGGGCCCTCGATTCCCCCCTGACCACGAAGCCTCAATGTGTTTAATGTTAGGTGAGGTTTTTAAGGCTTCGATAACTGTTAACGGATTTAAATGAAGCCTCGAAAGGTGGTGTTGGTAGTTCACGCGGAGTCTTGTTAACACTACCACACGCACACACACACACACATATACACACACACACAGACATGCACACACAGCTCTCGTTCTCTCAAGTAATATGACAAACTGCATTATGTTGATGACGATTGGCCCCTCCCTCCCTCCCTCCCTCCCTCCCTCCATCCTTCCCTCCCTCTACCTCCCTCTCTCCCTCCATCCTACCCTCCCTCCTTCCCCCCTCTCCCACACTCCCCCTTACCTCCCCCCTTCCCTCCTTCCCCTCTCCCTACTTAGTGGTCTGGGTCATACACTATCATTTTATCAGTCTCTCGGTCAATACACCGATAACTCCTCACTATATGGTATAACGTGGGAGCAATCACACAGTACCAATAACAGTGTGATTTACCTCTACGTTATTAAGGTTGATTACTATTATTTTGGGGGATTCATATAGTGTGGTCTAGATTTTGAGTGCGGTGATTTTTACCTCTTGAGTACGATGTTTTTTACCCCTTGAGTACGATGTTTTTTACCCCTTTGATACGATGGTTTTACCCCTTGAGTACGATGGTTTAACCCCTTGAGTACGATGTTTTTACCCCTTGAGTACGATGGTTTAACCCCTTGAGTACGATGGTTTTACCCCTTGACACGATGGTTTAACCCCTTGAGTACGATGTTTTTTTACCCCTTTGATACGATGGTTTTAACCCCTTGAGTACGATGTTTTTTACCCCTTTGACACGATGGTTTTACCCCTTGAGTACGATGGTTTTAACCCCTTGAGTACGATGGTTTTAACCCCTTGAGTACGATGTTTTTACCCCTTGACTACGATGGTTTAACCCCTTGAGTACGGTCCGTCTGTCCGTCCAAATGCCTGTCTCTCTGTTTGGTTTATCTTTGTTTTAATGTCCGTCCGTTTGTTTGTGTTTTGATTTTGTTTCCATTTCCACCAATCTGTCTGTCTGTCTGTCTGTCTGTCTGTCTGTTTTTAGTGTCTGTTTATTTACTTGTTCTCATAATTAAAAAAAAAGCTCATAGTCTTAACAGATTTTTTCCTTTGTTTCAGGTAAGAATTGTTGGATCACATGAGGGAGGGAAGGTGGAGCATGGAGGAGAGGTGGAGCATGGGGGGAGAGGTGGAGCATGGAGACAGATAAGTATGAGGTAAGTAAGAATGGAGCAACAGCTTACGTGGGTGGATAACTGGAGGAGGAGCATTTATGGAGGGATAACTGGTGGAGGAGCATATAGAGGGATAACTGAAGAGGAGCATTTATGGAGGGATAACTGGAGGAGGAGCATATAAAGGGATAACAGGAGGAGGAGCATTTGGAGGGATAACTTGAGGAGGAGCATATAGAGGGATAACTGAAGGAGGAGCATACGTAGAGGCTTACTGTATAAGCTTGTATTTTCCCCTTCTTGTCTTTCTCTCTTTCTTATACGCCTTCTACAACCTTCTTCATTCTCTTTTTCTTATGTCTTGTTCTCATTCTTCATGTTCTCCTTGTTGTTATTGTTCTTCTTTTACTACTTTTTTCTTCACCTTTTCTTCAACGACATGACATAAACATACTATAGAATGTTCTTATTGTCTTTATGAGAAAGCATTGAGGGTCGTGGGAAAATATTGAGAACCGTGGGAAAATATTGAGGGTCGTGGGAAAATATTGAGAACCGTGGGAAAATATTGAGAACCGTGGGGAAATATTGAGGGTCGTGGGAAAATATTGAGAACCGTGGGGAAATTTTTAGAACCGTGGGGAAATATTGAGGGTCGTGGGAAAATTTTTAGAACCGTGGGAAAATATTGAGAGTCGTGGGAAATTTTTGAGAAACCGTGGGAAAATATTGAAAACCGTGAGAAAATATTGAGAAACCGTGGGAAAATATTGAGAAACCGTGGGAAAATATTGAGAACCGTGGGGAAATTTTGAGAACCGTGGGAAAATATGAAGGGTCGCGGGAAAATATATAAAGGCTGTAGGAAAATTTAAAGGGCCGTGTGAGCGCCACTGTTCGTCTAGGAACACTTTGAGCACATTGAACGTCTCCAGTGAGCGCCGGGCCGGAGGGGGGGGGGGGGGGTTGGGAAGGCGTTGGATGTAATAACATTAAGCCCGGGGTCGACCGCCACATACAAGATGAGCGGTGGCATCCTCCTACACAAACACACACGAGCAACAAACGCACACACACACACACACACGAGGAACACACACACGAGCAACACACACACACATCTAGTTACATTACATTACAGTCTCAGTGTAATCTGGCCGCCATTTTGGACCATTTTTAGCATGTTTTGTTTAATGTTGGAAGAACCGGTTTACATTCCTTCCTTCAGGTCGGGTTTTACGAGGAAAATTTAGCCGTAGGAAGCTTAGTGGATCCGGCCCGAGGTTTATGTTTCTGCAGTTTTGTGACTTGGTGGACTAGATTTGCATCTCTATTTGTGGTGTGTGTGTGTGTGTGTGTGTGTGTGTGTGTGTGATATAGATCTGCTCTTACCTGTGTGTATTTATAAATTTGATTCGTTAGTTTACCTTCAAGTTTACCTGTGCATTTTTCAGATATTCATTAGTGTGGTTTACCTTTAATTATCCAGGTGGAAGATGAAGAAACAAACAAACTATGAGAGAACTTTGTTTATTTCTTAAGAGTTATAGTTACAGAACAATGGCTGACCTTTGACCTCTTGCTGTACTAGGTCAAACTCCTGGAGTACTGTCCACGCAGCTGTCACAATATGTACCATTTGAGTACAATGACTTTAAGCTCCAGACTACGAAACTTTATCCCCTAGAGTATAATGAATTAAGCTCCCGAGTACAATGACAACCTTTAGTGTACGATGATTTACCCCAGAGAATACGATGGTTTTACCCCCAGATTATGAAGACTTAAGCTTTAGAGTGAGAGGACTTCTTAGGCCCGAGTACAGGGTCATATTCCTCAAAAGAAGGATGTACTCAAGATGTTAAAATATTGTACTCGGAAAGTCAAGTTATTTTACGTCTTTCACACCGTGTAAGTTGGAACACACACACACACACACTCGGGTGGGTCACGTGACACCATGGACGGCATGCACACAAGAAATGGATTAATGCGGGGCAGCCTGGCGGCGGCGGCGACCGTGGCGGTGATGGCGGCGGCAGTTGCGGTGGTTGGGCAGTTGCGGTGGTTGGCGGCGGCGGCGGCAGAGATCGATGGCGGTGGACGGGGCAGCGATGGTCTTGTTGGCCGCAATCATCCGGAGACGTGGTGGAGGCGGGCAACCTCACCTCACCCTGCCCCGCCCCTTCCCGCCCCGCCCCTCCCAACCCCTCCCCGCTTCACCATGTATAATCCCGGACGAAAGTTCCTGATACAGTCAAGGTGGAGGGTGTAAAGTCGACTCGCCCGTATTGGACGTCGGGTCGTTGTCAGTGATGCCACTCATGAAAGAACAAAGTCACCAGATTCGTGTCTCAATCTTTCCCGGTCACTAAACAAAATTTGAGGTTTGGTAACATTATATCCAATTACAATTATTTTAATTTATTCAATGCAATTCTACAAAATGTACAAAATATATAAAATATACACGAAAATAATAGATAATAAATGAAAATAGACTCTCGGTATTCTGCATTACAAAAGAAAACGAAATTTATTCGTTGGACGGTGTGAGACGACTAAACTCAAGTTCTATCTGAGTTTATCAAAGTAGAGACTTTACTTAATACCTAATTAAGTAGACCGGTTGTACTGTAGTGCACTGTAGTTTAGTGTAGTCTGCTAAGTCATTAATTTTTATTATTGCTTCTACAAAACGGCAACTAAAGTTATATATTTAGCATTTCTTTCAAATTAATGAAGGAGGATTCACGTTGCTTAGAGGTGCAAAATTGGCGATTCATGGACCCAGGAGTGCCACATTATTTAGCAAACTAAGTGCCAAAAGAATATTGTGATATCCAAGTTAAATATGATTCTTAAATTTAAAAAACAGAAAATTCATAAAAAAAAAAAAAAAGGAAAAAGAATTATCTAATTTTCAATGTTTAGGAGATTTTCAAATATTTCTATCAAGTTCTCAAGGTTGGGGTAAAATCTTCAAGATCTAGCAACAAATTTCAGGCAACGGCCCCACTGGTCGCTGTCCGGCCATCGCCCCAACACACAAACAAGCACCCAAGCTGTTCAACAATGGAGCTCTTATACTTGTAGTTCTCAATAATGACTGGGAAAGGTTCAATAAATTCACGAAACAATTTGCTTTATCATATTAAACATTATGGTGCACACTAACAGACAGTGGGAATACTGCAGAGGCAGACCGGAGCTGGCACCCATGCTGGTCTGGCTACTGAATGAATAATCTTCGTGACAATATGTGTTATGCTTAATTTTATAATCTAAAGAATAGATTGTTTGAATAATTGTTTAACCTTTTATTAACTATAAATATTTACAAAGTTATTGAGTGTATATAATATTAGCTTGGCAACATGTATGGTTACCTTTACGACTATAAATAACAATAAATTATGGTCATGTTGCTTTTAGCTTATTTTTCCACCCAACCCAAATGACTGGTGGTGTGATCTACTTGTTGTCACAGATTTTTATATTATTCGTGTTGCTCATATGTCAGCAATACTTCCTTCGTATCATCCATTATCAGGCCATTATCAGGGAGGGTGATAAAGCATTCTCTCATGAACCATATTATCCCTCGCACTCATACTGTCTACCATTCTGAGGGACAATACAACTTGGAGGAGTCTGATATTATCGTTGTGAACCCCAGGCGCCAAGACCTAATGTATTATGTACCCTTTCACCCTTTCTTGTACTGCCCCGCCCATTAATAATAATAATAATAATAATAAAACTGTTAAGGATACCCAATTCTGGCTCACTTTAATGCTGAATTTAATATATGTAAAGATATAACTCCTTGAAAACATTAACTTACAAACTATATGTAGAAGTAAAAAAAGGGGTTTGTATTAAGGAATATTTACCGTCGAAGTATCAAAACAAATTTACGCTTTCTGGGAACACATTCACCCTTAGCTCTTTTAATTCACTTTTTTGTAATACATTCACTCCTACCAAGGCACACACATTCATTCATTTCGTCTCACACATAAGATTATCACCAAGACTTGATTTTCATTCACTAAATTCCTCCTCCTCTTATTTTTTCCACTCAGTATTTAATTTATTCCCTTCATCTAAATTCCTTATCCTGTAAAGTTCTTCCCTAAAGTATATGGGGGAAATGTAGTCCAGTCTCACTTATTACTTGACGTATATAAGACGAAAAAAAAATCATCTTGCTTATTTTTCCCTTTCATTCTCTTCTCTCTTGCCATGCTCAGTGTGCCAAAGGGGATTCAATCTATCATCTTTCCTCCTCTCCTTGTTGAGCCTCGTCATCGTGTGTTTGCTTATTGCCTTTCGTTACTCCACCTTGTCTTCTTTTTCCTCGTGTGTGTGTGTGTGTGTGTGTGTGTGTGTGTGTGTGTGTGTGTGTGTGTGTGTGTGTTTCTTGAGGTGTTTTTTAGGTAAATCTTTCTCGCCATACTGTCAACCATACTACCAACCATACTGCCATAATAACAACCACACTACCATACTGTTAATCATACTGCCATAATGTCAACCATACTACCATACTGTTAACCATACTACCATTACACTGTTAACTGCACTACTTCACTGTCAGCCACACTACTTCACTGTCAGCCACACTACTTCACTGTCGGCCACACTATCACAGTCAACCACACTACCACACAGTCAACCACACTACCACACAGTCAACCACACTACCACACAGTGAAGCACACTACCACACACACTACCACACAGTCAACCACACTACCACACAGTCAACCACACTACCACACAGTCAACCACATTACCACACTGTCAGCCACATCTGCTACCTGAGACTATTTAACTTGAGGTTAATAATGATATATGCAGTCTGGTGCTACTGAAGTGTGGACCCCAATTGTCGGGAGGGTATTGTTAGTGTGTGTGTGTGTCTGTCGTATTATTATTATTATTATTATTTACATTAACAGAACACATAATCTTTGTTAACTTGTCTCACACTTTCTTATGCAATATACTTGGTGCCTCACAAACAACTTAACGAAATAATGAAGCGCGCACACACACACACACATGATATTGCTTCTTTTTGGCTGAGTTCACTTTTCAGCCTACCAAGATTCGAACCCCTACTTTGATCCAGTGTTCAAAGTCTCAAAGGTTCAAGGCTTCAATCTTATTTTTTCTTCTTAACTTTTAAAATACAGGAGACCAAAAAAACCTAAGTTATGGGAGAATTTCTGAGTATAACTTTTTTTTTTTTTTATTAGGTAGAGAGATTTTGGTCGTAGGAAGAGATAGGAGGAGAAATTGAAGAGACAGAGAGACGAGTGAGAGTCATTTTGGTGAAAGAACATTGTGAGAGAGAGAGAGAGAGAGAGAGAGAGAGAGAGAGAGAGGTGACTAAGGAGGGAGAGAGAGAGAGAGAGAGAGTGAGAGTTAATACTAAGAGGTGTGAGAGAGCTGATTAGTAGCGGTGAGAAAGAAAGTGAGAGTAAGGCAGGTTAAGGGCTAGTGTGAGCGCTGGTGTAAGGGCTAGTATGAGCGCTGGTGTAAGGGCTAGTATGAGCGCTGGTGTAAGGGCTAGTATGAGCGCTGGTGTAAGGGTCAGTATGAGCGCTGGTGTAAGGGCAGTATGAGGGCTGGTGTAAGGGTCAGTATGATGACTGATGTAAGGGTCAGTATGAGGGCTGGTGTAAGGGTCAGTATGAGCGCTGGTGTAAGGGTCAGTATGAGGGCTGGTGTAAGGGTCAGTATGAGGGCTGGTGTGAGGGGGAAATATAAGGGCTGGTAACAGTATAAGGGCCGGTATGAGGGCTGAGGCGAGGGGGCAGGATAAGGGCTAGTGGCAGAGCATAAGGGCTAGTATGAGGACCAGTGTGAGTGGGAAATATAAGGGCTGGTAAGAGTATAAGGGCCAGTATGAGGGCTGGGAGATGGTAGACTCGGTGAGGGCGCTGCGGGTTGGTCCCCTTTAAGGAGTGTTGGCCAGTGCTGCTGTGCTCTCACCCGCCCTCTCACTCTCTCACTCTCACCCGCCCTCTCACTCTCACCCCGCCCTTTCACTCTCTCACTCTCACCCTGCCCTCTCACTCTCACCCTCCCCTCTCACTCTCTCACCCGCCCTCTCACTCTCACCCGCCCTCTCACTCGCCCTCTCACTCTCACCCCGCCCTCTCACTCTCACCCCGCCCTCTCACTCTCTCACTCCACCCTCTCACTCTCACTCCACCCTCTCACTCTCTCACTCCGCCCTTTCACTCTCTCACTCACCCGTCCTCTCACTCTCACCCCGCCCACTCACCCTCTCACTCTCACCCGCCCTGTCACTCTCACCCCTCTCTCTCTCACTCACCCCGCCCTCTCTCTCTCTCACTCACCCCGCCCTCTCACTCTCTCACCCTCACCCCGCCCTCTCACTCTCTCACTCTCTCACTCCGCCCTCTCACTCTCACCCGTCCTCTCACTCTCACCCCGCCCTCTCACTCTCACCCCGCCCTCTCACTCTCACCCCGCCCTCTCACCCCGCCCTCTCACTCTCACCCCGCCCTCTCACTCCGCCCTCTCTCTCTCACCCGTCCTCTCACTCTCACCCCGCCCTCTCACTCTTACCCCGCCCTCTCACTCTCACCCCGCCCTCTCACTCTCACCCCGCCCTCTCACTCTCTCACTCACTCACACGCCCTCTCACTCACACGCCCTCTCTCTCACTCACACGCCCTCTCACTCATTCACACGCCCTCTCACTCACACGCCCTCTCACTCACACGCCCTCTCACTCACTCACACGCCCTCTCACTCACTCACACGCCCTCTCATTCACTCACGCCCTCTCATTCACTCACACGCCCTCTCACTCACTCACACGCCCTCTCACTCTCACTCCTTCTCACTCTCACTCACACTCCTTCTCACTCTCACTCTCACTCACACGCCCTCTCTCTCACTCACACGCCCTCTCACTCATTCACACGCCCTCTCACTCACTCACACTCCCTCTCACTCACACGCCCTCTCATTCACTCACACGCCCTCTCACTCACACGCCCTCTCACTCATTCACACGCCCTCTCACTCATTCATCTTTACTCCCCCTCATACTCTCACCCTACCTTCCTCCCAGGCTCCGTTACACTGCTACATACTGCGTCACACTACACCATGCCATATATTGCCTCACACTACACCATGCCATACATTGCTTCACACTACAGCATACAAGATTCCATACATTGCGTCACACTACACCATACACCACGCCATATATTGCGTCACACTACACCATGCCATACATTGCGTCACTACAGCATACAATATTCCATACATTACGTCACACTACAGCATACACCATGCCATACATTGCGTCACAATACACCATGCCATACATTGCGTCACACTACACACTACACCATGCCCTACATTACGTCACACTACTCCATACACCATGCCATACATTGCGTCACTACACCATCTCATACATTGCGTCACACTACACCATACACCATGCCATACATTGCGTCACAACACACCATTCACCATGCCATACATTGCTTCACAATACACCATGCCATGCATTGCGTCACTACACCATACACCATCTCATACATTGCGTCACACTATCATACTACACCATACACCATGCCATACATTGCGTCACTACACCATCTCATACATTTCGTCACACTACACCATACTCCATGCCATACATTGCGTCACACTACACCATGCCATACATTGCGTCATACTACACCATACACCATGCCATATATTGCGTCACACTACACCATACACCATGCCATATATTGCGTCACACTACACCATACACCATGCCATACATTGCGTCATACTACACCATACACCATGCCATACATTGCGTCACACTACACCATACACCATGCCATACATTGCGTCACACTACATCATACACCATGCCATACATTGCGTCACACTACACCATACACCATGCCATACATTGCGTCACACTACACCATACACCATGCCATACATTGCGTCACACTACACCATACACCATGCCATACATTGCGTCGCACTACATCATACACCATGCCATACATTGCGTCACACTTAGACTGCACCACACCATGTAACATTTATACCTGATTACACTGCGTCACACTCAATCATCTTCACACTCCGGCATGCTACATAACACTGCATTACTATCCGTCACAATGCGTCACACTACAACACACTACATCACACAACGACTCTCTGCATCACACTACATCACTCTACATCACACTACATCACTCTACATCACACTACATCACACTACACCACTCTACATCACTCTACACCACTCTACATCACACTACATCACTCTACATCACACTACATCACTCTACATCACACTACATCACTCTACATCACTCTACACCACTCTACATCACACTACATCACTCTACATCACTCTGCATCACACTATATCACACTACATCACACTACATCACACTGCATCACTCTACATCACACTACATCACTATACATCACACTACATCACACTGCAGCACTCTACATCACACTATATCACACTACACCACACTACATCACACTACATCACTCTACATCACACTACATCACTATACATCACACTACATCACACTACATCACTCTACATCACACTACATCACACTCGCCCATCTCTCATTTGCTTAATATTGTTTTTTTTTTACCTCTGATTGTGGAAGTTAAATTGGCCTTTGTGTCTGAATGTCCGTATGTCTGTATGGCTCTGGTGGGTATGACTGTATGGTGGGTATGTCTGTATGGCTCTGGTGGGTATGACTGTATGGTGGGTATGTCTGTATGTCTCTGGTGGGTATGACTGTATGGTGGGTATGTCTGTATGTCTCTGGTGGGTATGTCTGTATGACTGTCTGGTGGGTATGTCTGTATGTCTGGTGGGTCTGTCTATTGTCTTGGTATGTCTGTTGTTTTGGTTTGTCGTCTTCTGAGGGCATCTTCCACCTGATTGGCTGATGGAAGCGGATTATTGCTTCCTATTTGCTAAAACTACTAGCTGTTCGTGTTTCTGATTGGCTGATAGAATCATCTGTTTTCTTTCCTATTGGCTAACACAGTGTGAAGTTTGTTGATAGATGGTGTTATATGTAGTGATGATGGGTGGTGCTATATGTAGTGATGATGGGTGGTGCTATATGTAGTGATGATGGGTGGTGTTATATGTAGTGATGATGGGTGGTGTTATATGTAGTGATGATGGGTGGTGTTATATGTAGTGATGATGGGTGGTGTTATATGTAGTGATGATGGGTGGTGTTATATGTAGTGATGATGGGTGGTGTTATATGTAGTGATGATGGGTGGTGTTATATGTAGTGATGATGGGTGGTGTTATATGTAGTGATGATGGATGGTGTTATATGTAGTGATGATGGATGGTGTTATATGTAGTGATGATGGGTGGTGTTATATGTAGTGATGATGGGTGGTGTTATATGTAGTGATGATGGGTGGTGTTATATGTAGTGATGATGGGTGGTGTTATATGTAGTGATGATGGATGGTGTTATATGTAGTGATGATGGGTGGTGTTATATGTAGTGATGATGGATGGTGTTATATGTAGTGATGATGGGTGGTGTTATATGTAGTGATGATGGATGGTGTTATATGTAGTGATGATGGGTGGTGTTATATGTAGTGATGATGGGTGGTGTTATATGTAGTGATGATGGGTGGTGTTATATGTAGTGATGATGGGTGGTGTTATATGTAGTGATGATGGGTGGTGCTATATGTAGTGATGATGGGTGGTGTTATATGTAGTGATGATGGGTGGTGTTATATGTAGTGATGATGGGTGGTGTTATATGTAGTGATGATGGGTGGTGTTATATGTAGTGATGATGGATGGTGTTATATGTAGTGATGATGGGTGGTGTTATATGTAGTGATGATGGGTGGTGTTATATGTAGTGATGATGGATGGTGTTATATGTAGTGATGATGGGTGGTGTTATATGTAGTGATGATGGATGGTGTTATATGTAGTGATGATGGGTGGTGTTATATGTAGTGATGATGGGTGGTGTTATATGTAGTGATGATGGGTGGTGTTGTATGTAGTGATGATGGATGGTGTTATATGTAGTGATGATGGGTGGTGTTATATGTAGTGATGATGGATGGTGTTATATGTAGTGATGATGGGTGGTGTTATATGTAGTGATGATGGGTGGTGTTATATGTAGTGATTATGGGTGGTGTTATATGTAGTGATGATGGGTGGTGTTGTATGTAGTGATGATGGGTGGTGTTATATGTAGTGATGATGGGTGGTGTTATATGTAGTGATGATGGGTGGTGTTATATGTAGTGATGATGGGTGGTGTTATATGTAGTGATGATGGGTGGTGTTGTATGTAGTGATGATGGGTGGTGTTATATGTAGTGATGATGGGTGGTGTTATATGTAGTGATGATGGGTGGTGTTATATGTAGTGATGATGGGTGGTGTTATATGTAGTGATGATGGGTGGTGTTATATGTAGTGATGATGGGTGGTGTTATATGTAGTGATGATGGGTGGTGTTATATGTAGTGATGATGGGTGGTGTTATATGTAGTTATGATGATGGATGGTGTTATATGTAGTGATGATGATGGATGGTGTTATATGTAGTGATGATGGATGTTGTTATATGTAGTGATGATGGGTGGTGTTATATGTAGTGATGATGGATGGTGTTATATGTAGTGATGATGGGTGGTGTTATATGTAGTGATGATGGGTGGTGTTATATGTAGTGATGATGGGTGGTGTTATATGTAGTGATGATGGGTGGTGTTATATGTAGTGATGATGGATGGTGTTATATGTAGTGATGATGGGTGGTGCTATATGTAGTGATGATGGGTGGTGCTATATGTAGTGATGATGGGTGGTGTTATATGTAGTGATGATGGGTGGTGTTATATGTAGTGATGATGGGTGGTGTTATATGTAGTGATGATGGGTGGTGTTATATGTAGTTATGATGATGGATGGTGTTATATGTAGTGATGATGGGTGGTGTTATATGTAGTGATGATGGATGGTGTTATATGTAGTGATGATGGGTGGTGTTATATGTAGTGATGATGGGTGGTGTTATATGTAGTGATGATGGGTGGTGTTATATGTAGTGATGATGGGTGGTGTTATATGTAGTGATGATGGATGGTGTTATATGTAGTGATGATGGGTGGTGCTATATGTAGTGATGATGGGTGGTGCTATATGTAGTGATGATGGGTGGTGTTATATGTAGTGATGATGGGTGGTGCTATATGTAGTGATGATGGGTGGTGTTATATGTAGTGATGATGGGTGGTGCTATATGTAGTGATGATGGGTGGTGCTATATGTAGTGATGATGGGTGGTGTTATATGTAGTGATGATGGGTGGTGCTATATGTAGTGATGATGGGTGGTGTTATATGTAGTGATGATGGGTGGTGCTATATGTAGTGATGATGGGTGGTGTTATATGTAGTGATGATGGGTGGTGTTATATGTAGTGATGATGGGTGGTGTTATATGTAGTGATGATGGGTGGTGTTATATGTAGTGATGATGGGTGGTGTTATATGTAGTGATGATGGGTGGTGTTATATGTAGTGATGATGGGTGGTGTTATATGTAGTGATGATGGGTGGTGTTGTATGTAGTGATGTTGGGTGGTGTTATATGTAGTGATGATGGGTGTTGTTATATGTAGTGATGATGGGTGGTGCTATATGTAGTGATGATGGGTGGTGCTATATGTAGTGATGATGGATGGTGTTATATGTAGTGATGATGGGTGTTGTTATATGTAGTGATGATGGGTGGTGTTATATGTAGTGATGATGGGTGGTGTTATATGTAGTGATGATGGGTGGTGTTATATGTAGTGATGATGGATGGTGTTATATGTAGTGATGATGGGTGGTGTTATATGTAGTGATGATGGATGGTGTTATATGTAGTGATGATGGGTGGTGTTATATGTAGTGATGATGGGTGGTGTTATAATAATAATAATAATAATAATAATTAACGGTTTATTGAAGGAGCTTGGCAGCCAGAAGGCTGAAAATATACAGTTACATATTTGGGGAATGGGTTACGAATTACAAATAATATACAAGTAACATAAGTGACACAAATAAGACATATAATAACTTAGATGGGGAAAAGCTCAAACTACAGTTCATTTCAACATAGTGACAGTGTTACAGTATTACAAGTTGTTGATAATTTTTACAATGGTTGGGACTGGGCTGTTCTTATAGCGATCAGTTCGTGCACGTATGGGCTGGATGCGGTTGTGGTGTCGAACAGCAATTCTCGGACAAGGGATCTCAGGTGGTAGTAGGAGCCGGTGTCGGGGATGGTGTAGAAGCTTCTTATATGTAGTTATGATGGGTGGTGTTGTATGTAGTGATGTTGGGTGGTGTTATATGTAGTGATGATGGGTGTTGTTATATGTAGTCATGATGGATGGTGTTATATGTAGTGATGATGGATGGTGTTATATGTAGTGATGATGGGTGGTGTTATATGTAGTGATGATGGATGGTGTTATATGTAGTGATGATGGATGATGTTATTTGTAGTGATGATGGGTGGTGCTATATGTAGTGATGATAGATGATGTTATATGTA
>CAUDMG010004121.1:4247377-4279877 GCA_958450375.1 Homarus gammarus
AGCGGCGTTGGTGAGACAAGACTTAACTACCGCTGTTTTTTCCTCGGCTCTTTATGTTCTCAACCCAACTTCCTTCCTTCCTTCCTTCCTCCTCCTCCTGTCAGGCCGTGGGAGGAGGGACGTAGGTAGGTGGAGGAGGCATGTAGGAGGGAAGAGGAGGAGGAGGGAGGTAGGAGGGAAAAAGGAGGAGGAGGAAGAGGGGGAGGTAGGAGGAGGAAGAGGAGGAGGAGGGAAAGGGTTCAACCAGTGCTCCTCAAACGGACTCTCCCGAAGGTACACACACACACACACACACACACACACACACATACGCACACACACGTACGATTGTATTGAAATATGGCTGGTTATTACCGTAGGCTCATTCTCCCTCACTCTCCCCAACACACCCTCTCTCCCTCCCTCACTCTCCCCAACACATCCTCTCTCCCTCCCTCACTCTCCCCAACACATCCTCTCTCCCTCCCTCACTCTCCCCAACACACCCTCTCTCCCTCCCTCACTCTCCCCAACACACCCTCTCTCCCTCCCTCACTCTCCCCAACACATCCTCTCTCCCTCCCTCACTCTCCCCAACACACCCTCACTCCCTCCCTTCCTCCCTTATTCACCCTCCCTCACCCAACCTATCAAGAAGGGTGAGGGTGGAAGAGGTGGGTGAGGGTGGAAGAGGTGGGTGAGGGTGGGTAGAGGTGGGTGAGGGTGGAAGAGGTGGATGAGGGTGGAAGAGGTGGGTGAGGGTGGAAGAGGTGGGTGAGGGTGGGTAGAGGTGGGTGAGGGTGGAAGAGGTGGGTGAGGGTGGGTAGAGGTGGATGTGTGTGTGGGTAAAGGCAACACAACAGGTAAGGGTCAGAGGTAATGTCAATAATCATCACAGGTGTGGACAGGTGGGCTAATTTTGTCCAATTATTAGACAGTTTACCTGGTCACCACCCCCCCCCCCCCCCCCCCCGAGACCCTCCCTCTGTCATGTCTCCCCCACCACCACCACCTATACCACCACCACTACCACCACCAACCAACACCAACCATCACCACCACCACCACCTACCACCACCACCTACCACCACCACCACCACCAACCATCACCACCACCACCACCAACCACCACCACCACCACCACCAACCACCACCACCACCACCACCACCACCACCACCAAACTCAACAACCACCATCAACACAATGCCCCTCACTCTCCCACCCACACTGTACCCCTGTGGGCATGGCCTTTAAATGTCGAGAGGGGGGGGGGGGGGCTGGAGGGGTTATTGCTGGTAATTCTCTAAAGTTTGTGAATTAAACTGGATTACCTGAAGATTATCCCTCCTAGCTTATTTCATCCTCAGATTAACGTAACACTAACTTTACGGTAACTTAACCTATCCTAACCTATCGTAACACTAACCTAACCCAACTTAAAGCTAACCTAACCTAACCCAACCCAGCTTAACACTAGCTTAACCTAACCTAACCTATCGTAACACTAACCTAACCCAACTTAAAGCTAACCTAACCTAACCCAGCTTAACACTAACTTAACCTAACCTAACCTATCGTAACACTAACCTAACCCAACTTAAAGCTAACCTAACCTAACCCAGCTTAACGCTAACTTAACCTAACCTAACCTATCGTAACACTAACCTAACCCAACTTAAAGCTAACCTAACCCAACCCAGCTTAACGCTAACTTAACCTAACCTAACCTAATTCATTTCAGTTCCGACACAAAGATGGATTCTTAATTCTGCATAAGTTAAATTTTTCTCCCTTAACTTTTAAACATAAGATTAACCAATATGGCGACAAAGCTACTCTGAAACTGTTGTTACGAGAGAGAGAGAGAGAGAGAGAGAGAGAGAGAGAGAGAGAGAGAGAGAGAGGTAGGTTAGGTTAGGTTAGGTTACATCCCCACATTGCTGCCATAAACCAGGACACTTATAGAGCCCGTGGACACCTCCCTTACCCTTAACTTATACCTTATCCCTTACCCCTCACCCCTTACCCTTAGGCTGGATTAAGGGAAGTAGCGTTAACTTAGCTTGATTTAGGTAAGATTAAGTAGGATTAGGTTAGGTTAGGTTAAAGTAGATTAACTTAGGTGTAGGTTAACTTATTTTAGGTTAAGTTCGGTTATGGTAGATTAGGTTAGGTTAGGTTAGGATTAGGTTGGGTTAGGTTAGGTTAGGATTAGGTTGGGTTAGGTTAGGTTAAAGTAGATTAACTTAGGTGTAGGTTAACTTATTTTAGGTTAAGTTCGGTTATGGTAGATTAGGTTAGGTTAGGTTAGGATTAGGTTGGGTTAGGTTAGGTTAGGTTAGGTTAGGTTGGATTAGGTTAGGTTAGGTTAGGTTAAAGTAGATTAACTTAGGTGTAGGTTAACTTATTTTAGGTTAAGTTCGGTTATGGTAGACTCACTCATGCTAGTCTGAGTTCATTTCATGTTACGCCAACCCAGAGGTCAGATCAGGTCAGGTCACTACATTAACAGATTATCTCAAGTCACACAAGCAGATGACGTCACATCTCCTGGGCCAATAGGGGTGGGGGAGAGGAGGTGAGGAGAGGAGAAGAAAACCAGTAGCACCCAATGAGATCACGTTATGCCCGGATACGCGTGGGTTTCACCAAATTGCATCCGTGTGCGGGCTGTTTTTGAGGAAGCTGTCACATGTACACACGAACAAGCTCCCCCCCCCCTCCCCCCCCCCCCACCACTACCACACGACATACTGCAGCGTCCCTCTACTGCGGCAGTGAGAGAGAGAGAGAGACAGAGAGAGCGAGAGAGAGACAGAGACAGAGAGAGAATGGAAAAAGTAGATTCTCTCTCTCTCAGGTAAGAGCTACATCAGTTACAGTAAACAGGATTTATCCACCACCGGCAGTACGACACACACACACACACAACGGTCATCGTGGTGAGAGTAGGAGCACTAACCTCTAACACGCGATATATGTCAGAGCACCTCCCTCCCTCTCTCCCTCTCTCCCTCTTTTTCCTGCCTCCTACCTTCCTTCTTTTCTTAATCTCTTCCCTCCCTCCTCCCCTCCCACCCCTGTTACTAAATTATAAAAGAATATCCTGACGATAAGAAATGGCCGCCACATGGTCAGTTCCAATAATATTATACCTGTTGTTGACGCCTTTGGGGGTAGCGAGGCCCTGTGATGTCTCAAGTACAGTGGACGAGGGGCACGACTATGATGTGGTATATCTCGACTATAGCAAAGCCTTCAACAGAGTTCCCCACGAAACACTAATACGAAAAGTGGAGGCTCATGGCATTGGGGGGGAGATATTCTAAAATGGATTAGGGCGTGGTTACAGGACAGGGAACAGCGAGTGAACATTAACAGCACAAACATATTCAAGAACAGTTATGGTGTGTACGATAACATTTACGATGACCTTCTTGCCCTGGTCTTTTTTCAACAATATCGCCTTTAACACATGGAACTCTGCATTTTTCGAAGCTCTGGAGGAGTCTCGAAGTAAGTTTTCTGGTGGGAGTTATTAGCTAGTGCTGTACTCAAAATATCGAAACTTCGAGATCTCTCCAGAGCTTCGAAAAGGTGGTATTCCTGAAACAAGATCAGAGCAAGAAGGTCATCGTAAATGGCGTCGTACATCGCCCTTCATTAACACTCACAGGTTAGTGTTAATTATGGTAATATCTTTGTTGACTGTGCATAGTTACCTCTCATCAGCCAAGCTCAGGTAACCGGAAGTAGCTACAACCCCAAGGCTCAGTACTTGGACCATTATTATTTATTATACACATAAACGACATAGATATCGGCATAGACAGCAACATAGTAAATTTGCTGATGACACTAAAATAGGTCGAGTAATTATATCTGACGAGGACTCCGCAAAACTACAGGAAGATCTAAAAAAATTTCGAGTGGTCTGAAAAATGACAAATGAAATTCAATGTGGACAAATGTAAAGTACTTAGTCTAGGAGATGTAAACAGAGATACCAGACGAACAACGGTGTTACAGAGAAATCCGACTGTGAGAAAGATTTAGGAGTAATGATAAGTAGGAATCTTAAACCAAGTAAACAATGTGTATTTGCTCGAAACAAGGCTAATAAAGTACTTGGGTTCATACAAAGGAGTGTTAGTTACAAGACTAGCGAGGTCATCCTCAAACTTGGATCCGGACAAAACCGGACAAAACCCCGTCAAGTAAAGTGCAAAGTAGGACAAACCCCCTGATGTAGAGTAAAAAAAATAGGACAAAAGTCCCCATTTTTTTCTATTTTCAGATTAAGTCCATTTTAATAATTTTAGGTGAGATTAGGTTGGGTTCGGTTAAGTTAGGTTGGGTTCGGTTAAGTTAGGTTGGGTTCGGTTAAGTTAGGTTGGGTTCGGTTAAGTTAGGTTGGGTTCGGTTAAGTTAGGTTGGGTTCGGTTAAGTTAGGTTGGGTTCGGTTAAGTTAGGTTGGGTTCGGTTATGTTAGGTTGGGTTCGGTTAAGTTAGGTTGGGTTCGGTTAAGTTAGGTTGGGTTCGGTTAGGTTGGGTTCGGTTATGTTAGGTTAGGGACTATTGTCCTATTTTTATACTCTAAATAAGGGAGTTTTGTCCTGCTTTGCACCTTACTTGAAGGGGTTTTGTCCTGGGGGGGGGGTGGCCTGTAGGGTTTTGTCCTGGGGGGGGGGGTGGCCTGTATGGTTTTGTCCTGGGGGGGGGGTGGCCTGTAGGGTTTTGTCCTGGGGGGGGGGTGGCCTGTATGGTTTTTTCCTGGGGGGGGGGGGTGGCCTGTATGGTTTTGTCCTGGGGGGGGGGGTGGCCTGTAGGGTTTTGTCCTGGGGGGGGGGGGTGGCCTGTATGGTTTTGTCCTGGGGGGGGGGTGGCCTGTATGGTTTTGTCCTGGGGGGGGGGGGTGGCCTGTATGGTTTTGTCCTGGGGGGGGGGGGTGGCCTGTATGGTTTTGTCCTGGGGGGGGGGGTGGCCTGTATGGTTTTGTCCTGGGGGGGGTTTGTCGTGTTTTTTTCCTATACTCCTTTAAACTATGTCCTGTGGGACTTCACTTGGATTACACGGTTCAGTTCTGGTCACCGTACTACAGAATGGATATAGAATCCTTAGAAATTTGCACTCCCTCGAGAGACGTAGAGTGAGGGGCGATATGATCGAGTTGTATAAATGGAAGTCAGGGTTAAACAAAGGTGATATAACAAAGGTATTCAAACTATCCAACCAGGAGCGAACTTGTAACAATGGTTTTAAATTAAATTAATTTAGATTTAGGCGCGAGATAGGTAAACATTGGTTTGGAAATAGAGTAGTGGATGAATGGAACAAGTTACCAAACATCATCATTAACTCGAATACGCTGGATAGCTTCAAACAGAGGTTGGGTGGATATATGAGCAATAGGGGTTGGGTGTAAATGGGACTGCCCAGTATGGCCCGCTGCAGTTTCCTCCATTCTTGTGTTCTCATGCACTCCTCCTCTCCCTGCACCCCTCCCCATCTTCCTCCACCCCCCGTAAGCCTACAGCGTTCACTCACTCGTCTTCCTCAGGCGCCCAGATTAACAAGACGCCGTTGTGACTGGGTGAGTGTTTGTCTGTCAATGATGATGATGATGATGCACCTCCTTATCTTCCTCTCACCTCTCTCCCCCTCACCTCTCTCCTCCTCCCCCCTCACCTCCCAGTTCCTGTCCCCATCACCTCTCAGTTCCTCCCCCCCCTCACCTCTCCCTTCCTCACCCCTTCATCTCTCTCTTCTCCCGCCTCACCTCTCTCCCCTTCATCTCTCCCTTCCTCTCCCCCTCACCTCTCCTCTCCCTTTCCTCTCCCTTCCTCTCCCCTCACCTTTCAGTTCTTCTCCCCCTCACCTCTCCCTTCCTCTCCCCCTCACCTCTCAGTTCTTCTCCCTCTCACCTCTCCCTTCCTTTCCCACTCACCCCTCCCTTCCTCTCTTTCCTCTCCTCTCCCCTCCTTTCCCACTCACCCCTCCCTTCCTCTCTCCCTCAGTTCTCACTCCTCACCTCTCCCCCTACCTTCTCGCTACACAGGAACGAGTGGAGAAGTGGAGGGAGGGAAGAAAGGAGAGAGAGAGAGAGAGAGAGAGAGAGAGGATGATGTTGATGATGATGATGATGATGATGTGTGTGTAATAATAATAATAATAATAATAATAATAATAATAATAATAATAATGATGATAATTAACGGTTTATTGAAAAAGTTCTGCAGCCCGAAGGCTGAAAATATACATTGGACAAAAATGACTTATTATATACAAAGGCATGGGGTGGGTGGGTCGTTTAACAAAAGCTTTGATTACTGAAAGAAGAAGGAACATGAATGGAACAAAATTATTATAGTTTACAGTTGATGGCCCGGGCTGGTCTCTTGCCATACTGTGTGAGGCCACTTAGGCCACGTGGTGCAGTAACTCGTCCGTAGGTGTTGACACGAAGGACCTCACGTGGTCATGAAGACATCGGGTGGTGTACGATGTACTGTAGTAACTCGTCCGTAGGTGTTGACACATGGTCATGGAGACTCCAGGTCGTGTAGTGTGGTGTCACAGTACCTCACTCTCTGCTGAGTAGTGTTGTGTTATCTCGTGGTCAGGTGTAGAGTCGACTCACGGTTGTTCCCAGGGTGGACTGGTTAACACCGCCCAGTCAGGAGATGGTGATTAGCTCCAAGGGGTGTTTAACTCTGGGTTTGAACTTCACTGGTGGGTCACGGCTTTCACTGGTACTGTTTAGTGCTGAGTTCACTGGCTTAAACACTCTTCATCACTGTTCAACAATGATCCCACTTCTTTCCGAAACGAAATTGTCACTTTTGATTATGTTGATATCCCGGTGGTGAGAATGGGTCGGGGAGAGGGACTTGGGGAATGGGCCGAACATTGGCCAGGGGGGCAGCTGCGCCTGGTAGATCTTGACCCTACTGTAAGACACACACACACACACACACACACACACACAGAGGTAGTAGTGGTGTCTTAAAACAGGCTTGTGTACCCTTTATTTCCGGATTGCATTCTTGTCACAACCCAGTAACGCTTGTACTACCCCTGCAGTATGATAACCTCCCCTTGAGTATGATAACCACCTCCTCCCCCCCCCCCTCCTTGAATATGATAACAAGAAATTTAGAATAATCAGAGTTGCATGAGGAAATCTGCAGGAGACACACACACACACACACACACACACACAAACGCAGGTACAAGCACAAGCACAGGTATAATTACAGGTATACTTTCATTTACAAATACAATCAAGTGTTATTTACAGGCAAACTCATCTTCCCATATCACTTATTTACAAAACATCTCGCTGAAAAAAACAAAACATTTATAGCTTATTTACATTTCGCGTCTCATTTACAGCAAAAGAGACGGCGTAAAACTTGCCCTTCCACAACATGTTTACAGAAAACTAAAAGATGTTGACGCCAAAGTCACTGTGTGAAAAGGAGTGAGGGGAGGGGGTGAGGGAGGGAGGGGATAATAACATTGGGGAGGGAGAAGGGGAGAAGAAAAAGAGGGGATGGGGAGGAGAAGAAGGAAGGAAAATAGGGGCAGGGGAGAAGAAGAAGGAAGGAAGAGAGGAGCAGGGGAGTAGGAGACGAATGTGGTAGGGGGGGGGGGGGTGGAGGTGATCCTAGGTTAACAAAAGACTATAATTTAGTGTAATTTACCACCCTGAATAACAGATTATCAGTGTTGCCAATGAGATTACTATCCCCTCCCTCCCCTCATTATAACACCTAAAGACGTCACCTTTTGCGGTTGGTAACACTGAGGGATTGACTTATGATGCTAGGGTGGTGTTTTGTGTTGTTAGGTTACCGGTTCTATAAAGGCTGTGGTTCTATAAAGGTCACCGGTTCTATAAAGGCTGTGGTTCTACTGAGGCTCGCTGTCCCCGCGTCCAGAATCCTCGAGCACTGACGTCAACACGGGGTTCGTTGGATGTGTTTGAAGTCCTATGTTGGAAATTCTCACCGTCCAATGGAAGGAGGGTCGGTTCTACCCTGACATCACGACAGATTTCCTTCAACATATTTGCAGTGAGATCCCTTACTTCGTCATGCCTCATGCATATGAAGCCCCCTTTCTTGCACACCATGGCGTGATCAACGTCATAGGAAGAGCCACACACGCATTGGGAGGGCAAACCTTCTACTGGCATACCGTACCTTAGAGCAATGACATCTGTAAATTCTTGCTGATTAAGACTGAAACCATTTGCCCTTATCGGTAACGTAGTTAACCAATTCGAGGCGCCCACCTCCTGCGCTATAGCTACTTTTTTTTTAAAATTCTCTGGTACTTGCTGCAACTTATCGCTTTGGCTGTGCTGTCGTTCTGTCGTAATGGACCGTCAAATCTTGTTTACTTCACTGGTATCCACCTCCCTTGTTGCGTTCTGAGCTATTATGTGGTCCGTGAGGGCTGCCGTGAGCTTAACCGAGTTTTGATGTTCGGTGGCAGCAAGCTCCTCTGGATTGGGCAGTCCCATTCCTCCCAGTCTCGGTGGTAGTGCAAGGAGTGAGGCGGCAGGCCGTCAGAGCTTGGAAGTGTTGGCAGCACGAGGTTGCTAGCTTTCTTGCAAGGACGGCAATGGCAGTGCAGAGATCACTTGCTACAGGGCCAAACTTGTTAGTACTGAGGATGACTCTCCAACCGTTTGCATCCAGACCTGAAGGGCCTGCACCTCCCTGAGCTTTCAGTGCCTTTTTCCACACCATCCCTCCTGTTATTTTCTCGAACATGATAGCATTTGGTGAGTTATAGTCACCCTGGAACCTGATGCCTTCCTCTTCACTTGCAGGGGGATGTTATTCCTTCAGTTGTTTTAATGTCTCTCTGTTTATTGGCAGAACAACATCGGAGGATTCCTCCATGAGAGATCTTACCGCCAGACACTTTTCTCATACGCATTTTGTTTCCAAGCTTTCTTGCAACGTCATCAGCGTTTTGCTTTCCGTCACCTGGAAATTTTAGTCTCTCCTGCAGTGTTCTTGCTTCACATAGGAGATCATCAAGGGCTCCATTTTGCCACGTTGTCAATCTTCTCTTCATTGCTGCCGCATATTCTTTGTGCTTAGTCCTTTCGTGTGTCCTTGGTACTACATTTTCAGAATATCGTCGGGCGGTTGTGTATGGGCGATATCCACTGTGGCCTCCTGTGTCGGCTCCCTGCCGTATGGATTTCGGCAATTGTTTCCCTTTCTGCAAACCACACATGGTCGGTTGTTCCTTGCACAATCACAGCTAGTGCAATTTTGGTTCTGGCAAGCACAAACGCAACAATGTCTGGGCTGGGCTGGGCTGCTGTGTCCGGGTAGAAGGGGCATACAAGTGGCGTAGGTGTGTAGCTACCCCTTGGGTGGGTGAGGACGACAGTCAGAGTGATACACTGGGAGCAAGAATTGTCACACCTAACAATTGCTTATATATCTATGGCAGGAATAATCACTATTTCTATGATCGCACTGATGTAAGTTTAGTTATAAAAACTCACGTGTTCGGTTGGCACTGTATGGAGTGACCGTTACTTGTGGTGGTGGGCGACAGCAGGCACAGAACAGTTGGCCTTCTGTCACTGACCTCAGGGGCGGGAGTCGCGAGGCCGGCCCAGTCAGTGTCGTCCTATCCCACACCGGCACCACCAACTGCCCCACCAAACACTCACAACTCACTTGGTGATCGCCGGTGGACACACACAATATTTGCAATTAATGACGTAAGGGATGAGAAGATCCTACTACTAATAATGATAATGATAATAATTGTTATATATAAATAGATAAAGCAAAAATATTCTTAGATTAATGAAAATAAATCTTTAAGTTACCCATAAAATCCCGAAGCCCAGAAGAGAGAACGTCATATACTAAACAAACACAGCTGATTGCGGTGTATTTAAGGCGTCTTGTGTCTGAATTCATCCCTTCTACCGAACTTGACACCACTGAACAGCCTGTAACAACATATAACACCGTGTAACACCACTTAGCACTCGTGTAAACACCACTTACCGCCATCCACCACCCATGTAACACCTCTAAACACCTCTTCCCGCCACCCACCACCCATGTAACACCTCTTAACACCACTTACCGCCATCCACCACCCATGTAACACCTTTAAACACCTCTTCCCGCCACCCACCACCCATGTAACACCTCTAAACACCTCTTCCCGCCACCCACCACCCATGTAACACCACTTAACACCACTTACCGCCATCCACCACCCATGTAACACCTCTAAACACCTCTTCCCGCCACCCACCACCCATGTAACACCTCTTAACACCACTTACCGCCATCCACCACACATGTAACACCTCTTAACACCACTTACCGCCATCCACCACCCATGTAACACCTCTCCGACCACCACCCATGTAACACCTCTTAACACCACTTACCGCCATCCACCACCCATGTAACACCTCTTAACACCACTTACCGCCATCCACCACCCATGTAACACCTCTTAACACCACTTACCGCCATCCACCACACATGTAACACCTCTTAACACCACTTACCGCCATCCACCACACATGTAACACCTCTAAACACCTCTTCCCGCCACCCACCACCCATGTAACACCTCTAAACACCTCTTCCCGCCACCCACCACCCATGTAACACCACTTAACACCATCAGCCACCCATGTAGCACCCATGTAACACCACTTAACGCCACCCACCACCTCCATTATCGGCCCTTGGCATTATCTTCACTTTCATCAGTGATTGCTTCCTTCCTCGGGACACCCAAGACCTACTCAAGAGCTTCTCCGATATCTGGTGTTTTGTATTTCAAGTCAACAGCTGGTTTTAAGAATTTAATGGTGGGTTAAATGTTTGTTGTTTATAAACGTTCGTGGTGGGTTAAATGTTTGTTGTTTATAAACGTTCGTGGTGGGTTAAATGTTTGTTGTTTATAAACGTTCGTGGTGGGTTAAATGTTTGTTGTTTATAAACGTTCGTGGTGGGTTAAATGTTTGTTGTTTATAAACGTTCGTGGTGGGTTAAATGTTTGTTGTTTATAAACGTTCGTGGTGGGTTAAATGTTTGTGTTTATAAACGTCGTGGTGGGTTAAACGTTTGTTGTTTATAAACGTTCGTGGTGGGTTAAATGTTTGTTGTTTATAAACGTTCGTGGTGGGTTAAATGTTTGTTGTTTATAAACGTTCGTGGTGGGTTAAATGTTTGTTGTTTATAAACGTTCGTGGTGGGTTAAATGTTTGTTGTTTATAAACGTTCGTGGTGGGTTAAACGTTTGTGTTTATAAACGTTCGTGGTGGGTTAAATGTTTGTTGTTTATAAACGTTCGTGGTGGGTTAAACGTTTGTGTTTATAAACGTTCTTGGTGGGTTAAATGTTTGTTGTTTATAAACGTTCGTGGTGGGTTAAATGTTTGTTGTTTATGAACGTTCGTGGTGGGTTAAATGTTTGTTGTTTATAAACGTTCGTGGTGGGTTAAATGTTTGTTGTTTATAAACGTTCGTGGTGGGTTAAATGTTTGTATTTCCTCTGTTCGTCTGTTTTTAGGAAGAATACAATGTGTGTGTGCGCGCGCGTGCGCGCGTGTGTGTGTGTGTGTGTGTGTGTGTGTGTGTGTGTGTGTCCTGTTTTTCTCTCTCTTGTCTCTCTTTTTCTCTTTCCATTTGTCTATCACCCAAAATAAACCAAAATTTTATCTCCCAAAGTAAAATTTATTCTCCTTTCCTCTTCCCTTCCTCTTTCCTCTTCCCTTCCTCTTTTCTCTTCCTCTCTCTTCCCTCCCCTTCCATTATTCGTCCTTAGACCTCTCCCATTTCCCTCTGTCATTCTCTTCACCCTTCTCTTTCTTCCTCTTCCCTCTTCCACTATCCTCCTCCCCTTCCTCCTCTTCCCTCTCCCCTACTTCTCTTAGTGTTATCGTTCCCAGGCGTCCATATGAACTCTCTCCCTCCCTCTCCTACCACCTTAATCTAACATGTCCTTCCCCCTACCCTTCCTCTCCCTTCCCCTCCCCTACCTCTCTTCCTCCTCAAATTCCTCCTCTCCTCCTTCCCCTCCCCCTCTACCCCCCTTCCCTCCTCCTCACCATACCCCTCCCTTGCCTCCCCCTTCTCCTCCCCTCCTCCTGTGTTCCATCTGTGACGTCACGAGCGGCCTCCTTACTCTCCATAACGACCTCTCTCTCTCTCTCTCCCCCTCTCTCTCTCTCTCTCTCTGTGGGTGTGTATGTACGTATGTGTGTATTTATGTATTTGTGTCTACATACGTTTATTTATATGTACAGTTTATGTGTGCATTTACATGTGTATAAGCATGAACGAGCATTTGTGTATGTATGTATGTATGTATGTATGTATGTTTGTATGTGTCTACGCTATCTATTTCTAACGTTGTATTGTCTTAATTACTGGTAAAGGTGTTCTCCCGGTTACCAACATTGTCGTAACTCGTAAGTGAAATTTCTTCTTGGTCTCCTGGTAATTGTCAACCTATACTCAGGGATGTATTTGTTCTATTCTCTTAAGATACGATAAAAATATTAATTGTCGATAAATACGTAAGTTAATTTCTCTCCATGATGAAGGAAAGCACATACCGAACATTGAAGAAGAAGAAGAAGAAGGAGAAGAAGAAGGAGAAGAAGGAGAAGAAGAAGGGAAGTATTATTTATAAACTAGGAAACAGAAAACAACATCAACATCATCATAAAAGCAGATAATTAGAAAGGAGTGAAAAGCGTACGAGGCCTCTCTCTCTCTCTCTCTCTCTCTCTCTCTCTCTCTCTCTCTCTCTCTCTCTCTCTCTCTCTCTCTCTCTCTCTCGTGGATATTGCAAGAAGAAAGCAAGAACTGTTTCATTTTCTCTTCCTCGCTCTCACTTTCCCCTCTCACTTTTTCTCTTACTCTTTCTCTCTATCTCACTTTTATTCTCACCCACTCTGCCTCCTTTTTCCCCTTCTTTATCCCCCTCTCTTTTTCCCCCCCTCACCCTTTCTTTCTCTCGCTCTCTCTCGTAGATATCACAAGAAGAACTCATTAACGAGGAGCATATTACCTGAGAGAGAGAGAGAGAGAGAGTGTGTAAAGAAAGTGTTTAAGAGAGAGTAAAGAAAGGTGTGAGGGTGAAAGTGTGTTTAAAGGGACTATCATCATCCTTTGTTAGAATCATTGTGAATCATCATCATCATCATCATCATCATTATTATCATTATCATCATTGTTATTAACACTATCATCATTGTCATCATCATTATTATCATCATTATTATCATTATCATCATTTTCTCAGATAGTACAAGGAGAAAACGTGTAACAGTCGTATTAAAACCTAAAAGAAAGCTTAAGGGAAAGTACTAAAAAATAATATAGAGATAAATAAAGAAAGCTGTTAGAAAGTATAAACAAAATCAAAACAAAGAAATTAGGAAAAACAATTTAGAAAAGAAGAAAATTGATTAAAGAAACTGATAAAGTATAGAAACCACAATAAGGGTGATGAAAGCATAGAAAGTAAATAAACCTCATTAAAAGAAAGCATATACACGTAGAAAGCCGTAGAGCTCTCTTTAGGGTTAGTTGTATTTGGAAAGAAAGTTCGACCAACGCGTTTAGAAAGTATAGAGATGTGTGTTGACCTAGATCCGGCAAGAAGAAAGCACTTAGAAAGCACATCATCGTCATCATCACCTCCACCTGGATAACTCGGCAGGTCATTAAGGTGAAGCGAATCAGGTGGAGAGAAAACATTTAGAAAGCAGAGTGAAAGCACAATGAAAGTCCTTAGAAGGTGTTGAGATAGTTACTGAAGAGGCAGAAAGAAAATAATTAAAAGAGGACTCAATAAAAAAGCGTAAAAAAAAATAATCATAGAGAAAGCTAAAGAAAACCAAATAGAAAGTTAAAGAAAACCAAATAGAAAGTTAAAGAAAACCAAATAGAAAGCTAAAGAAAACCAAATAGAAAGTTAAAGAAAACCAAATAGAAAGCTAAAGAAAACCAAATAGAAAGTTAAAGAAAACCAAATAGAAAGCTAAAGAAAACCAAATAGAAAGTTAAAGAAAACCAAATAGAAAGCTAAAGAAAACCAAATAGAAAGCTAAAGAAAACCAAATAGAAAGTTAAAGAAAACCAAATAGAAAGCTAAAGAAAACCAAATAGAAAGTTAAAGAAAACCAAATAGAAAGCTAAAGAAAACCAAATAGAAAGCTAAAGAAAACCAAATAGAAAGCTAAAGAAAACCAAATAGAAAGTTAAAGAAAACCAAATAGAAAGCTAAAGAAAACCAAATAGAAAGCTAAAGAAAACCAAATAGAAAGTTAAAGAAAAACCAAATAGAAAGCTAAAGAAAACCAAATAGAAAGTTAAAGAAAACCAAATAGAAAGTTAAGAAAACCAAATAGAAAGCTAAAGAAAACCAAATAGAAAGATAAAGAAAACCAAATACTAAGCTAAAGAAAACAAATAGAAAGCTAAAGAAAACCTAATAGAAAGTTAAAGAAAACCAAATAGAAAGCTAAAGAAAACCAAATAGAAAGTTAAAGTAAACCAATTAGAAAGTTAAAGAAAACCAAATAGAAAGTTAAAGAAAACCAATAGAAAGTAAAGAAAACCAAATAGAAAGTTAAAGAAAACCAAATAGAAAGCTAAGAAAACCAAATAGAAAGCTAAAGAAAACCAAATAGAAAGGTAAAGAAAACCAAATAGAAAGGTAAAGAAAACCAAATAGAAAGCTAAAGAAACCAAATAGAAGTTAAAGAAAACCAAATAGAAAGCTAAAGAAAACCAAATAGAAAGCTAAAGAAAACCAATAGAAAGTTAAAGAAAACCAAATAGAAAGCTAAAGAAAACCAAATAGAAAGTTAAAGAAAACCAAATAGAAAGCTAAAGAAAACCAATAGAAAGCTAAAGAAAACCAAATAGAAAGTTAAAGAAAACCAAATAGAAAGCTAAGAAACCAAATAGAAAGCTAAAGAAAACCAAATAGAAAGTTAAAGAAAACCAAATAGAAAGCTAAAGAAAACCAAATAGAAAGTTAAAGAAAACCAAATAGAAAGTTAAAGAAAACCAAATAGAAAGCTAAAGAAAACCAAATAGAAAGTTAAAGAAAACCAAATAGAAAGCTAAAGAAAACCAAATAGAAAGCTAAAGAAAACCAAATAGAAAGTTAAAGAAAACCAAATAGAAAGCTAAAGAAAACCAAATAGAAAGTTAAAGAAAACCAAATAGAAAGTTAAAGAAAACCAAATAGAAAGTTAAAGAAAACCAAATAGAAAGCTAAAGAAAACCAAATAGAAAGCTAAAGAAAACCAAATAGAAAGCTAAGGAGAAAACATTTACATCAACCCTGAAAATAAAGTGAAAATATTTAGACAGGTGAGCACTTATGAGCAGCACCTGGATGTTGCTACAACTCATTAAGGAGGGAGGGGGCCAGGTGGTGGAGGGAGAGGGCCAGGTGGTGGAGGGAGAGGGCCAGGTGGTGGGGTTAGGGGGTGGGTGGTGGAGGGAGAGGGCCAGGTGGTGGGGTTAGGGGGCGGGTGGTGGAGGGAGAGGGCCAGGTGGTGGAGGGAGAGGGCCAGGTGGTGGAGGGAGAGGGCAGGTGGTGGGGTTAGGGGGCGGGTGGTGGAGGGAGAGGGCCAGGTGGTGGGGTTAGGGGGCGGGTGGTGGAGGGAGAGGGCCAGGTGGTGGAGGGAGAGGGCCAGGTGGTGGGGTTAGGGGGTGGGTGGTGGAGGGAGAGGGCCAGGTGGTGGAGGGAGAGGGCCAGGTGGTGGAGGGAGGGGGGCCAGGTGGTGGAGGGAGGGGGCCAGGTGGTGGAGGGTGAGGGCCAGGTGGTGGAGGGTGAGGGCCAGGTGGTGGAGGGTGAGGGCCAGGTGGTGGAGGGTGAGGGCCAGGTGGTGGAGGGTGAGGGCCAGGTGGTGGAGGGAGAGGGCCAGGTGGTGGAGGGAGGGGGCCAGGTGGTGGAGGGAGGGGCCCAGGTGGTGGGTTAGGGGGTGGGTGGTGGAGGGAGAGGGCCAGGTGGTGGGGTTAGGGGGCGGGTGGTGGAGGGAGAGGGCCAGGTGGTGGAGGGAGAGGGCCAGGTGGTGGGGTTAGGGGGTGGGTGGTGGAGGGAGAGGGCCAGGTGGTGGAGGGAGAGGGCCAGGTGGTGGAGGGAGGGGGGCCAGGTGGTGGAGGGAGGGGGCCAGGTGGTGGGGTTAGGGGGTGGGTGGTGGAGGGAGAGGGCCAGGTGGTGGGGTTAGGGGGCGGGTGGTGGAGGGAGAGGGCCAGGTGGTGGAGGGAGAGGGCCAGGTGGTGGAGGGAGAGGGCCAGGTGGTGGGGTTAGGGGGCGGGTGGTGGAGGGAGAGGGCCAGGTGGTGGAGGGAGAGGGCCAGGTGGTGGAGGGAGGGGGCAGGTGGTGGAGGGAGAGGGCCAGGTGGTGGAGGGAGGGGGCCAGGTGGTGGAGCGAGAGGGCCAGAAGGTGGGGGGAGAAGGCAGGTGGTGGAGGGAGAGGGCCAGGTGGTGGGGTTAGGGGGCCAGGTGGTGGAGGGAGGGGCCAGGTGGTGGAGGGAGAGGGCCAGGTGGTGGGGTTAGGGGGTGGGTGGTGGAGGGAGAGGGCCAGGTGGTGGAGGGAGGGGGCAGGTGGTGGAGGGAGAGGGCCAGGTGGTGGGGTTAGGGGGCCAGGTGGTGGAGGGTGAGGGCCAGGTGGTGGAGGGAGAGGGCCAGGTGGTGGGGTTAGGGGGCGGGTGGTGGAGGGAGAGGGCCAGGTGGTGGGGTTAGGGGGCGGGTGGTGGAGGGAGAGGGCCAGGTGGTGGAGGGAGAGGGCCAGGTGGTGGAGGGAGAGGGCCAGGTGGTGGGGTTAGGGGGCGGGTGGTGGAGGGAGAGGGCCAGGTGGTGGAGGGAGGGGGCCAGGTGGTGGGGTTAGGGGGTGGGTGGTGGAGGGAGAGGGCCAGGTGGTGGAGGGAGAGGGCCAGGTGGTGGAGCGAGAGGGCCAGAAGGTGGGGGGAGAAGGCAGGTGGTGGAGGGAGAGGGCCAGGTGGTGGGGTTAGGGGACAGGTGGTGGAGGGAGAGGGCCAGGTGGTGGAGGAGGGGGCCAGGTGGTGGAGGGAGAGGGCCAGGTGGTGGGGTTAGGGGGTGGGTGGTGGAGGGAGAGGGCCAGGTGGTGGAGGGAGGGGGCCAGGTGGTGGGGTTAGGGGGCGGGTGGTGGAGGGAGAGGGCCAGGTGGTGGAGGGAGAGGGCCAGGTGGTGGAGGGAGAGGGCCAGGTGGTGGAGGGAGAGGGCCAGGTGGTGGGGTTAGGGGGCGGGTGGTGGAGGGAGAGGGCCAGGTGGTGGAGGGAGAGGGCCAGGTGGTGGAGGGAGAGGGCCAGGTGGTGGGGTTAGGGGGCCAGGTGGTGGAGGGAGGGGGCCAGGTGGTGGAGGGAGAGGGCCAGGTGGTGGAGGGAGAGGGCCAGGTGGTGGGGTTAGGGGGCGGGTGGTGGGGTTAGGGGGTGGGTGGTGGAGGGAGAGGGCCAGGTGGTGGAGGGAGGGGGCCAGGTGGTGGAGGGAGAGGGCCAGGTGGTGGAGGGAGAGGGCCAGGTGGTGGGGTTAGGGGGCGGGTGGTGGAGGGAGAGGGCCAGGTGGTGGAGGGAGAGGGCCAGGTGGTGGAGGGAGGGGGCCAGGTGGTGGAGGGAGGGGGCCAGGTGGTGGAGCGAGAGGGCCAGAAGGTGGGGGGAGAAGGCAGGTGGTGGAGGGAGAGGGCCAGGTGGTGGGGTTAGGGGGCGGGTGGTGGAGGGAGAGGGCCAGGTGGTGGAGGGAGAGGGCAGGTGGTGGAGGGAGAGGGCCAGATGGTGGAGGGAGAGGGCCAGGTGGTGGAGGGAGAGGGCCAGATGGTGGAGGGAGGGGGCCAGGTGGTGGAGGGTGAGGGCCAGGTGGTGGAGGGAGGGGGCCAGGTGGTGGAGGGTGAGGGCCAGGTGGTGGAGCGAGAGGGCCAGGTGGTGGAGGGAGGGGGGGCCAGGTGGTGGAGGGAGGGGGCCAGGTGGTGGAGGGAGAGGGCCAGGTGGTGGAGGGAGAGGGCCAGGTGGTGGAGCGAGAGGGCCAGATGGTGGGGGGAGAGGGCCAGGTGGTGGAGGGAGAGGGCCAGGTGGTGGGGTTAGGGGGACAGGTGGTGGAGGGAGAGGGCCAGGTGGTGGAGGGAGAGGGCAGGTGGTGGAGGGAGAGGGCCAGATGGTGGAGGGAGAGGGCCAGGTGGTGGAGGGAGAGGGCCAGATGGTGGAGGGAGAGGGCCAGGTGGTGGAGAGAGAGGGCAGGTGGTGGAGGAAGGGAGAGAGGGAGAGGCAAACCGGGTCAGCTTGAGGGGGGGGGAGCGAGCCTTAATTGTGTGTATGCCAGCGACGACTCTATTGTAATGGCTTTCCTCATGCGCTGACAACACTAACCTTTCCCTAATTATGTCAACCAGTGTCAGGAGGAGGGGGAGGGGAGGGGCAGGGAGTTCAGAGGTCACGCCAAGGGGGACGTTGTGGCGTTTTAAATTTAATAATGGCGTTTTAAGGTTCATAATGGCGTTTTGAAGTTCATAATGGCGTTTTAAGGTTCGTAAGGGCGTTTTAAGGTTTATAATGGCGTTTTAAATGTCTTAATGGCGTTTTAAGGTTTATAATGGCGTTTTAAGGTTCGTAATGACGTTTTAAGGTTTATAATGGCGTTTTAGGGTTCAATTTAGGAATTTTCCTGTATCCTTCTCTCTGTTTTTCCTTCTTCCTTTCTCTCATTCTCCTTTTCTTCCTCTCCTTATCCCCTCTCTTCCTTCTTCCTCCAATCTCTCCTCCCTATTTTTCCTCCTCGTCCAATCTCTTCTTATTCCCCGTTTCTCTCTTCCTCCTTCAGTCTCTTCTCCTTCCTCTCCTCCTTACCTCCCTACCCTTCTCCCTCTCTTTTTCATCCCTATCCTCATCCTAAGGGAGGCGAAGTCAAACCCCAGGGGATTCTTCCAAATTTATCAAACTAAAACACGAGAAAAGATTGGACCAATACAGTCATATACCGGCGAGCTAACTGATAACGACGGAGAAATGATCACTAATCTGAATAGATATTTTTCAACAGTTTTCACCACCGAGAATTTAAACATGATACCCGAGGCACCGACTATATACAGAGATAGTGAAGAAAATAGACTAAGCGAGATAGTAGTGACTAGTAACGATGTTAGTCAACAAATAGACAAACTAAAGCCTAATAAGTCACCAGGTCCCGATGAGATATTTGCCAGAGTATTAAAGGAATGTGAGGAATAACTTAGTATACCCTGAGCAAATTTGTTTAACATGTCCTTAAAAACGGGTGTAATAGCAGAATCCTGGATGATAGCGAATGTAATACCGATTTTCAAGAAGGGAGATAGATCACTATCCTCTAACTACCGTCCAAGCAGTTTAACATCAATTGTAGGCAAATTGCTGAAAACAATAATTTCAAACTCTATTCGAAATCACCTGGAGAAGCACAAATTGGTCAATGATTCCCAGCATGGCTTCACTAGTGAGCGTTCATGTCTAACTAATCTATTAACATTCTTTTCAGCTCTTTTCGACTCCGTGGACGACGGGCACGATTATGATGTGGTATACCTCGACTTTAGCAAAGCCTTCAACAGAGTTTCCCACGAAAGACTCATAAGAAAAGTGGAGGCTCATGGCATTGGAGGAGGTATTCTAAAATGGATTAGGGCGTGGGACAGGAAACAGCGAGTGATCATTGATGGTACTAAATCCGATTGGAGTAATGTCACTAGTGGAGTACCCCAAGGCGTACTTGGACCATTATTATTTATTATATACATAAACAACATAGATTTAGGCGTAGACAGCAACATAAGTAAATTTGCTGAGGACAGTAAAATAGGTCGTGTAATTAAATCTGACGTGGACTCCTCAAAACTACAGGAAGATCTAAAAAAATTTCGAGTGGTCTGAAAAATGGCAGATGGAATTTAATGTGGACAAATGTAAAGTACTTAGTCTAGATCTCTAGGAGATGTAAACAGAGAATCCAGATACCAGATGAACAACGATGTTTTAAAGAAATCCGACTGTGAGAAAGATTTAGGAGTAATGAGAAGTAGGAATCTTAAACCAAGTAAACAATGTGTATTTGCTCGAAACAAGGCTAATAAAGTACTTGGGTTCATACAAAGGAGTGTTAGTTACAAGACTAGCGAGGTCATCCTTAACTATATCTCGCGCTTGTGAGACGTCACTTGGATTACGCAGTTCAATTCTGGTCACCGTATTACAGGATGGATATAGAATCCCAAGAAAGAATTCAGAGGAGAGTGACCAGACAAATCCCGGACATTAGGAACCTTGAGTATAGAGACAGGTTAAAGCATCTTAATTTGCACTCCCTCGAGAGACGTAGAGTGAGGGGCGATATGATAGAGGTGTATAAATGGAAGACAGGGCTAAACAAAGGTGATATAACAAAGGTACTCAAACTATCCAACCAGGAGCGAACTCGTAGCAATGGTGTTAATTAGACAAATTCAGATTTAGGCGCGAGATAGGTAAACGTTGGTTTGGAAATAGAGTAGTGGATGAATGGAACAAGTTACCAAACATCATCATTAACTCGAATACGCTGGATAGCTTCAAACAGAGGTTGGGTGGATATATGAGCAATAGGGGTTGGGTGTTAAACCTGGCTGCCCAGTATGGGCCAATAGGCCCGCTGCAGTTTCTTCTATTCTTATGTTCCTCTCTCTCCTTTCCTTCCTTCTCCGGGTTCTCCCCATTCTTCCACTTCTCTCTCCTTCTATTCTTCCTCCAGCCCCTTCTTGTTCTCCCTCCCTCCCTACCTCCTCCTACACCTACTTCACCCTCCTTTCCATCTTCACTCGCTCTTCCTCCCTCCCATTACATCTCTCGCCTTCATCACCGCTCTCTCCGTCCCCGTGTTTATTCTCATTCGTTATTAATTTTCTGTTATTCTGGTTCTTTATCTTCTGGTGTGGTTTATTTCCTTCTTTGTATTCTGTTTATTTGTTTATTTTTTTTAGGGATTGTCTTTGTTGTTTTTGTTTTGTTTTCGTAGACCTCGAGAATTACGTGTTTACCTTCTTCTTCTTCTTCAAGGCTTTTATCATCGTTATAGTATCGTTTGTCTGTCTCCCTGTCTTTTTCTCCCTCCTTCCACCCTTCTGTCCGTCAGTAACTCCCCCCCCCCTCTCTCTCTCCCTCTCTCTCTCTCTCCTCATCTTCCATCTCCAAGGGATACACACTGCCCCACTCATCTCCCCCTCCCCTCACCACCTCTCACCCATCTTCCCTCCTCCTCCTCCTACCTTCCCATAAAGGAGTAAAATGTAAGAAAGAAAGGGTTGGTGGGAGAGCTTTTTAAAATATGCCGCCTTCCCTGTCCCGTTTCTCTCCCTCTCTTCCATTTTCTCTCAGACTTTTCGTTTTTTTTTTTTTTTTTGCCTTTAATGTGATTTTTTTTTGTATAGTTTATTCCGACATAGTAGTTGTGATTATACTACTACTACTACTACTACTACTATTTTTTTAAGTGGCCTCCATCCTCCCCCGCCATTTTATTACCTTAAAATTAAATATCCTAATACATAAGTAGCCGCAGATCTATGCGGCATTCAGTGACTGTTGCCTCATTGTCAATATCTGCAACTGTTCTCGGCTACTACTAATAATAATCTCTCTCCAGAATTTACACAACATTTGAACGATAAATACTTAATAAAACTCACATTAATATCGCAATCAAAATAAGTGTTTTCGTCCAGCCGTAACACCACTAAGGCGCCAGTAAACACTCGCTATAAATATTTTGATGACACGAAGCTCCATCATAGAGTTTTCCGCCTGAGTTGCACCTTTAAGAAGTGATGTTGAAGTGATTTATAGTAGTTATATAAGGTGTGTTGTATGGTCGGCAACAGTGACGCCATGGTGTCATCACAATGTCTACTAGATTGTTGTGCGCCTGGCAGCAGTGATGTTATGATGCCATACAGTGTGTTCTACTGATAGTTATTTTCTACTAAATTGCTGTACGTCTGGCAGCAGTGAGAGCACGGTGCTGTCTCTTCGGTTGTTGTACGTCTGGCAGCGCGACACCAAGATGTCAGGGTCCGAATTATCGTACACCGTGTTAGAATTTTTCCCCTTAATTGGAAATGCGAGAACCTATCTAACTTGTTCACTTAAGTTACGATACAAAGACTGTGGCGAAAATGACGTTGGAATTGCACAGAGACTCGACCTTAACCAGATATTTACCTCATTCACACTTTAAGGTGAAGAAAAATTTACTTTACTCAAGATGATGGAATTCTTCAAAAGCTCATAAGCTAAGTTTTGTTTAGAGCTCAGAGAATGTACTGTATGTAGTAGTTTTTGTTGTAGTTTATTGTAAGTTAGAGGAGGGAAGAAAAATAACATAAGGAACTTGAAGAATCCACCGCTGTGTCGTGAGTTACTAGAGAAACTAAACTGACGATTTTTTCTGACGAGATTTTTTCGCTATTTTTTTTTCCTTAATGTGGTTCCCATGGATTTTTCTTTCCCATCACTATTTCTTCGCCATTATTTTCCCCTTCATTACTTTTCTAGCTCAATATTTTCCTCCTATTCCTTCCCCTAATATTTCCCTTAAACAGTATTTTTCTCGCCTATTGTTTTCTCTACTAATATTTTCTTCGTCCATTATTTATATGTTTTATTTTCCCTCCTATTACCTACATCGACCAATATTTTCCTTCACACACACACACACACACACACAACCACCATTACTTTTTTTTGTCGTGGTCTCCAGCCTCCTCCAATAGCCACACCTTCGCTGCCATTTTATTACCTTAAAATTAAATATCCTAATACATAAGTAGCTACCCTAGCTGTGTTGAGTTAGTTGAGCCACAGATCTGTGCGGCATTCACAGTGACTGTTGCCTCATAGTCAATATCTTCGACTGTTGTTAGCTTTGGAGCCGATGTTCTCGTTCCCCAACTACTACTACTACTTTGATGTCACTCGGAATCGAGTATGACGATCATCCAGATATGATACAATGATATGAGTTATTAGGGATATCACCTAGGTTGGTGAGTTATGATGTGACTCAAGAGGCCGATACGGGACCGGCAGGGCCGTCCACAGATGTTGCACATTTGAAGGGCTACATCTAGTGCGGGAGGGGCGGTGGCAGCGTCTTTCCGGCGTTGTCCTTTGTCTGCCTCGGTATCCAGTGGTCTAAGTCGCAGCAACAACTGGGGAGAGGGAGAGTTGCAATGGACTGCCGATAGCCCAGTTTTTTGGGTTTCGCCTTCGTAGCCTGTCAATCATGCATTGCCTTCATCCTATGGTGTTGTCCTTGGTTTTCCGTGTTGGTCAGCTCTTCCGCCTATTCCACTGTTGGAGTCTTACTGGAGCTCTGTAAGCATGCCTGCCTGATGCGAGGCTCCACCACAGAGTTTTCGTTCGGGGTTTACTCCCATAGCCTTATACCTACCAAGGTTAATCCGCAAGGCAGCGGGGCGGTGGTTGCTAAGTGCCAGGATGGGTCCACATACCAGTGGGCCTATGTGCCGTCCCTCTGGGGCCTTCTGTTGTTCCGAGATCCCCTTTGTTGCCACGAGGAGGCAAGCAGGAGTCTTGATGGTAAAGAGGCTGTGTACTGGCAGGGGCAGACATATGCAAGGCTGCTTCCCTGTTCACCATTAGGGCTAGGCAGCGGCGCTAGTTGAATGCGAGAAAAAGCAAACAGTGCCTGCACCTTAACACTAACATAATGGTGACACACTTGCATTACACCACCTTGTGCGCACACACACACACACAGTCCTCATGTAGTAAGGACGTGTACTGGGGCGCTCAACTCCTCACGAGTATTTATCAACACACTCCTTCCCTCTCCATCAAGAACACAGTGCAGAGATTGACGATCAACCCGCGACTTAAACACACAAGTGACAATTTCAACTCAAAACAAATGGAAATTAAGGTTGGACAATGGAAATATTTGAAAACCAGCGCTCACCGGAAGAGAAATGAAGGTTCCTAACAACATCAAATGTTAAATGAGGGCTCTTAGCAACACCAAGTTAGAAATGAAGGCTCCTAGCAACACTAGGTGGGAAATGAGGGCTCACAACATTACTCGGTGAGAAATGAGGGCTTCTAGTGTACTAGGTAGGAAAGGAGAACTCCTAGCAGCACTACAACAGTGAACACATCTTAAGAGTAAGAACCAGAGGTCGGGCCACCAGCGGCGTCTGTGCACCTAATTGGGAAGTCCTCGACCCCCTCCCCATCATTTGAGCAAAGTCCAGCCATCCACGTGAAACTGACCATCACACTACACATACAAATGTGGTCCTGTTCAGTATGGGTCGGGCAGTGCAGAGGCCCACACCTACACTTAAGATTCCTCACATTACGGTACATATGAGGCTGTACCAACACCACGTGAACTGTGAGCCGAGACAATAGATCCGTGAACGAGTGTTACGATGTTACTGTTATCCATCTACCAAGACTCACTCAGAGCTGTTGGATCATCTTCGCTGACACCACCAGCCATCTCCTTCACCCACAGCTGCATCAGCACCTTCTCAACCAGTATGTTTACTATACTGTAGGTTCCATCGTGCAGTCTCACTATATAAAGCTCATGTCATGTCTATTCCTCTGTATTTTCAGTTTTTATGGCTGATATTTATTATTTATTATCATTTTTAATTAAACACACACACACACACACACACACACTGGGTCGTCATACTAGTACCTGGAAATGTTTCCACTTGATTGGCGTGAATGGTTGCATCTTGCTCCTCCTAAGCGTTGCTCAGGTCACCACCACCACCTTCAACAAACGTTTTACCAGTCAAGTTGCTCCTTCCGTCTCAACAACGTTTCCCCAGTCGGCAACGTTTCACCACTAGCCGCCCAGTAACCAACAAGAGACAAGTTTCTGAACGTTTTTCTTGGGTAAGTACCACACTATCTCTCTTGTCCGGCCAGTATACGGCGACGCCCGTGGAGTGGCAACCTGGCCTTCTCTGACTTAGTGAATAGCCAATTTTGTCAACTACTGCTACTACTACTACTACTACTACTATGTATGTATGGCAACTTGAACCACATTATGTCAACCACCACTATCACTGCCATATATAAGTTAACCACCACCACCCCCATCACTACCACTACTACCACCATCATTATCACCTTCACCCCTACCACCACCACCACCACCACCACTATCACCCCTACCATATCTCCTACCACTACTGCCATCACTCCTACCACCACTACCATCTCCCTTACCACCACTACCATCATCCCTACCTCCACTACCACCACCACTATCACCCTATATAAATCAACTACCACCATCACCATTACCACCATCACTACCACCACCACCACCACTCTCATCACCACCGCTACCATCATCACCACCACTACCATCACCACCACCATCACCACCACCATCACCCCCTACCACCCTTTACCACATGCCAACCACCACCACCACATACATGACAGCTTCCTCTCCCGTGTGTGTTGCGGTACAAGTGAAGGGGAGCAGCAAGAAAGGACTATACCTTGTGTGGTGACAGGTTATTGTAAGGCCAGGTAGAGTTCCTTGATGATACATGTCTTATTTATGTCTTCTGCCCTGGTACACAGTTTCCTGATGGTGGTGGTGATAGTGGTTGGGTGGTGATGGTGGTGGTAATAGCAGTTGGGTGGTGGTGGTTGGGTAGTAGTGATGGTTATGAAGTAGTTAGTGGTGGTGGTGGGATGGGATAGTGATGGTGTGATGATCAGTATGGTGGCTAGATGTAAGTGATGAAGTTTTAACATTAAAGGATATCTGCCGGCTGGTGTGTATGGGGGGGAGAGAGAAAAGTTCAAAGGAACAGTGAAATGAGAGAGAGAGAGAGAGAGAGAGAGAGAGAGAGAGAGAAGACATTGTAGGTAAAGAATGGTAATAATAACAGAGTAACAGGGGGATGGCGTGCAATAAGATCGTTTCAGTGGTGCCGTGATCTAAAGCTATGGCCACCGTGATGTTTGTTTGAGCAAGATCGGCTCAGTCATTCTTACAGATGACCACGCTCGTGCACGTACGACCACCAAGACCGATTATCTGGCTGAGTAAAGAAAAAAGAAAATGAAATTACCAGTACGATATGTTTTCCATCCTCCTTTTGCCAGATCTTCTTATCCAGTCAGCTCCATAGCGAAATATATCTCTCAGGCAATCAGCGACTTCATGAAACACTTCTCAGCCAATCAAAGCCACCACGAAACTCTATTCACCCAATTAATGCCGCTGTGAAATTCTCCTCAGCCAATCAGTGCCTTCGTAGATAAAGAAAGATGGAAAATAGGGATAAAATGACCAGAGGTATTATCTCTCTGTTACATATTTCTTATAATAGTCGCCATTAATAATACATGATCAATTATAGGATTTAATAATCTGTCTGGCAGCCATTAACACGAACTTAATCATGCATCTGGCAGTCCAACAATCCCTGCCTGCCTCCCTGCCTGTCTGCTATCGTCTGCCGTCCTGTACGACATGTCAGTCAACATATATTATGCAGGATTAATTAAAAAGACTTAATCGTGCGCCTGGCAGCCATTAACATTTAACTTATCCATGCATCTGGCAGCTCAACAACATCCTGCCGTCATCCAGTCCTGTATGATAGAACACATGATAAATACAAAATATCTAATCATGCGCCTGGCTACTAATAACAGGATCTTTATGACGTAACTGGCAGCACAACACCACCAGGAACATTGGCTATTCCTGTACGATATGTTTGACAATATTTATAACAGGATCAATTTAAAAAGACTTATCTGAGCGTCATACAGTCGTTAAAGCTACCCTTCTCGTGCGTCTGGCAGCCACACACCTGCTTGCCTGCTGCCGGCGGACGCTTCTGTACGACGTGTCAGCTGTCTCACTCAGGGGAAAAATGGTCCGCCTCCCTGATTGGTCGCCACAAAGGCCCGCCCCGCGTGACCTGACCTGACCCCGGGTAATGGAGGAGGAGGAGGAGAGAGAGGCTGTCATCCTCTCTCCTCCACTTACTCTGTTTCTCCCCTCTCACTCTCTTTTCCTCTGCGTTTCGACCCCTCTCCCTCTCCCCCTCTCCCCTCCTCTTCTCCCTCTCCCCCCTACTCCCTCTCCTCTTCCTTCTCTTTTCCCACCCCTTCCCCCTCCCCTTCACCCCCTCCCCTTCACCCCCCTCCCCCCGAGAGAGGAGCCGGACACACTAGGATATGTGTCCGGTGAGATACATGTGTATGTTTATGTGTGTGTAGAGAGAGAGAGAGAGAGAGAGAGACTACCGCCTCCCTTTCCTCAGTAGTAAAGTCAGGTGCCCGTGCTGCAACTGGGTCGACTGGGGGTACCTCAACCACTACTCCTGTGCTTCGCCATGAACTGTGGCGGGAGGAGGCAGGAGAGGAATAAGAGGAGGAGGAAGAGGAGGAGGAACAGGAAGAAGATGTAAGAAGAGATGGGGAAGTGCAGTTGGTAGAGGAAGAGGAATAAGAAGAGAAGAGTGGAATGAGGAGGAGAAAGAGAATGTAAAACGGGAGGAGTAGAAGGAGGAAGGAAGAAGAAGAAAGGAAAAGGGGGAAGAAGAAGAGGAGGAGAACAAAAAAAGAGGATGAAGAGGAGGAGGATGAAAAAGAGGATGAGGAAGAAGAAGAAGAGGAGGAGGAAGAAGAAGAGGAGGAGGAGGAGGAGGCTGAGAGGTGTACAGTCCTCTGGTTCTTTTCTCAGCTTTAAAAGTTATTATTGACGTCACGGCACCCTGGCCTGTACCTCCTCCTCCTCCCTCCTCTTCCTCCTCTCTCCTCCTCCTCCTCCTCCCTCCTTCTCCCTCCTCTTCCTCCTCCTCCTCCTCCTCCTCCTCCTCCTTCTCCCTCTTCTTCCTCCATGTCCCTTCACGTTCCTCCTCCTCCTCCTCCTTCCTCTTCCTTCTCCTCCCTCCTCTTCCTTCTCCTCCCTCCTCCTCCTCCTCTTCTTCTCCTCTACCTCTTCTTCCTTCTTTCATTCTCCCTTTCACTTTCCACCCCCTCTTTCCTGTTCCATCTCCTTCCTTCCTTTTCCCTCCCCTCACTCTACCTATCGCCCCTGCTCCTGTCTTCTCCCCTCTCTTCTTCCCAATTACCCCTTCCCTTACCTTCCTCCCCATCACCTCTTATTCTCTTCTCTATCCTTACCTCTCCCTCCTCCCCTCCCTTATCTTATTCTCCCATTTCTTCCCTCCCTTTCTCTCTCTCCCCCCTCATCTCCTCCTACCTCACATACCCACTCCTCTTCCTTCCTTCCTCTCTCCATCCCCTCCCTGCCTCTCCCCTTTCCTTCCCTCCTCTCTTCTCTCTTCTTACCTACCCATCACCTCCCCTACCTTTAATCCCCTCCCCACCATCACCTCCCACCACCTCCACCTCCCCCACTAAAACACCTCCCTCCCCATCCCCCCTCCCTCCCCCTCCCCCTCCCCCTCCCCCCTCCCGCCCCATCCCCCCTCCCTCCCCATCCCCCTCCCTCCCCCATCCCCCTCCCCGCCCCCCTGTGTCAGTAACGAGGGGCAGTAATCCCGTGTAAACACTAAACTCAAATTCCTTGTTTGTAAATCGACAATAAACTTTGATAGTTGTCTCAGCACAACCTGAGGCCGCCGGGTATTTGTGTGTGTGTGTGTGTGTGTGTGTGACAGTGTGATGGTGCTGGGACAGTGTGGTGGTGCTGGGACAATGTTTGGGACAGTGTGGTGGTGCTGGGACAGTGTGATGGTGTTGGGACAATGTTTGGGACAGTGTGATGGTGCTAGGACAATGTTTGGGACAATGTGGTGGTGCTGGGATAGTGTGGTGGTGCTGGGACAATGTTTGGGACAGTGTGGTGGTGCTGGGATAGTGTGGTGGTGCTGGGACAGTGTGGTGGTGCTGGGACAATGTTTGGGACAGTTTGGTGGTGCTAGGACAATGTTTGGGACAGTGTGGTGGTGCTGGGATAATGTTTGGGACAGTGTGGTTGTGCTGGGACAATGTTTGGGACAGTGTGATGGTGCTGGGACTATGTTTGGGACAGTGGTGGTGCTGGGACAATGTTTGGGACAGTGTTGTGGTACTGGGACATTGTTTGGGACAGTGTGGTGGTGCTGGGACAGTGTTTGGGACATTGTGGTGGTGCTGGGTCAGTATCTGGAACAGTGTGGTATCTAGTCGGGGGTAAACCTGACTCACTTAAAGGGGGCAAAACTGACTCACTAAGGGGGGCGTAAAACTGACTCACTTAAAGGGGGTAAAACTGACTCACTTAAAGGGGGTAAAACTGACTCACTAAGGGGAGGGGTAAACCTGACTCACTTAAAGGGGGTAAAACTGACTCACTAAGGGAGGGTAGGGGCGTAAACCTGACTCATTTAACGGCTATAAACAGTACGGCTGACTCACTGACGCAGGACAATTCCGAGAATGTGCAGTGTGCGTGTTGTGTTGATTCAACCAAGCCCTGAAGAGCTGATTCAGGTTTCAGGGAACAGTGGGAACTCGTTTGATTACTGTCCGTATTGTAAATGATGACGTCTGTCTTATTCTGGCCCCTACCCTCCTCTGCCGTACCTTGCCTTACCCTGCCTTGCCTTAGACTGTACATTCCTTGGCCCTTTTTCTATCCTATTTTACCCTGCCCTGCCTTGCCACATGCCCTACCTTACCTTGCCTTCACCTATCTTACCCTGCCACCCCCTGCTCTACCTTACCTTACCTTACTCTCCCCTACCCTGCCAACTTCCTACTCAACCTTACCCTGCCGTCATCTACTCTACCCAACCCTCCCCTACTCTACTCTACCTTACCCTGCCATATCCTTACGCTCCAGTACCCTGCCTGGACCCACCTTGCCTTGCCACACATACACACGACACCGCCGGGCAGTATCGGTGTTCCACAGTATAATGTATGTTTGGGAGGTGGGTGATGGATGGCCCACCACTCACACAGCTCCAGGTGTTTTCCCACTAATATTTGTGGTTGCTCTCAAGTGGACACCAAGGACAGGCCGATACACTTCTTTCTCATTTTTAGGACATGGTTTGTAGAGTATGTTTTGTGTTATTGTGTTTTAGGACATTTTTGGGGAGTGTTTTATTTTAAGGTCATTTTTAAGGACATCTTTAAGGAGTGTTTTTGTCAATTTCTAGAATTTTTTTAATGGTTACGTTTCTTGGATTTCTTTTTTTTAAGGATTCTGTGGCATCTGTATCTTTAGGACTTTTGTTTTTAGGGTTTTGTAGTATTTTCTGTTTTGTTTTTTGGAAAAGAATTTAAGGACTAGTATTTGTGGAATGCTTTAAATAAAAAAAATATTAAAGGGAAGTATTTAAAGGCCATTGAGAATTTAGTCCGTATATTTTTTATATTGAGTTATTGAGATTTTTTTTATTAGTTAACTGAAATATTTTATTAATACTTTTAAGGCATTATTTTGTATCTTAAAACACTGTTAGGGCATGTAGGGCATTTCCAGACACCAATGGTTAATAATAATATAGGATTTATGGTAATAGAAATTTGAAATAATAATAATAATAATGATAATAAGAGCAGCAATGATGATAATGATAATAATGAATAATCTGGCTAACACCTTATTATAATTTCAGCAACTTTAGTCGGAATAATTATTTGAAAGTCTTTAATGATGATTGGAGAATGTAATCTCGTTTGAACAAATATTGGAACCTAAAGCGTCTGGCTGATCCTTCCACTCGTTCTCCTGTGACCAGATGTTTTTAGTATAGGTTCTTTCTTTCTTTCTCCTTTTTCGGTAGTGATTGGTTTCGGTTAGTGACGGTTGGTGGCAGTTAGTGACAGTTGATGGCGGTTAGTGACGGTTGGAGGTGGTTGTTGCGGTTAGTGGCGGTTAGTGATGGTTGGTGGCGGGTGGTAGTGGTTATGGCAGTTGTTGAAGTGGCCTTAATAATATGTGGTCAAGGCAGCATTATGGTTCATACCCAAAATGGTATTTACCACCTATGGCATTTTCGTTTGGGTGATATTATGACCTCGTCCACCTGAGCTACAGTGCCACAAGTATTGGTGACACTGTGACCAAGGTAACACAATGGTCTACGTGTCACTGACTACCTGGGCTATTATGCCATAAATCCTGGCGGCTCTGACGGGTGACGCTGTGGTCGAAGTGGCACTATAAGCCCTAGGGCACTGTCCACCTGGGCCTCAGCGCCACAAGTCTTAGTGGTAATGTGGTAAAGGAGGAACAGAGGCCCTGACGGCACGCCACTACCCACTTACACCACAATTCCTGATAACTCTCTCCACCTGGGCTCAAGTTCCTCAAGTCATGGTGGCTCGAGTGGCGCTGTCCACCTGGGCCACAAGTCCCTGTGGCCTTCTCTCCTGCGCTTCTATATTCAAATTCATTTAACTCACATTAACAATTTGCATACTAACGTCATCATTTTTGTGGGTGTGAGAGTTGAGGTGCTCACACGCCCTCTGACGACGCGTGGTGGACTGTGGTTAGGCATTGTTGTGGTGTTGGTGGTGTTTGGTGGTGTTGATTGGTGATGGTTGTTGACTGTGGATGTGTGGTAGTGGTGGTGTATCGGTATGGTAATGGTGTCGTTGTGGTGTGGTGGGGATAGACTGTCTGTGATTGTAGAAGTAGTAGTAGTCGTAGTAGTAGTAGTAGTAGTAGTAGTAGTGTTGAGCTGTGTTTTTGTGATAGTACTTGTGTGTTGCGGTAAAATGGTGGTGATGGTGGTGGCCAGTGGTGGTGTGGTGATGTTAGTGGCCTGTGGTTGTGTGGAGATGGTGGTAGATTGTGGTCGTGTTACTAATGGACTTTTAAGTTGTGTTGGGGTGATAATGGTGGTGTTTATGATTCTTGTATACGTGGTGTGGTGATTAGTCGTAGTAATGTCAATGATAGAGAGGTGATGGTGGTGGTGATAGTGATGGTGGTGATGATAGTGATGGTGTTAATGATAGTGATGGTGGTGATGATAGTGATGGTGGTGATGATAGTGATGGTGGTGATAGTGATGGTGGTGATGATAGTGATGGTGGTGATGATAGTGATGGTGGTAAAGATAGTGATGGTGGTAATGATAGTGATGGTGGTAAAGATAGTGGTGGTAATGATAGTGATGGTGGTAATGATAGAGAGGTGATAGTAGTGATAGTGATGGTGGTAATGATAGTGATGGTGGTAATGATAGTGATGGTGGTAATGGTAGTGATGGTGGTAATGATGGTGATGGTGGTAATGATAGTGATGGTGGTAATGATAGTGTTGGTGGAAATGATAATGATGGTGGTGATGATAATAGGTGGTAATGATAGTGATGGTGGTGATGATAGTGATGATAGTAATGATAGTGATAATGGTAATGATAGTGTTGGTGGTAATGATAGTGTTGGTGGTAATGATAATGTTGGTGGTGA